>CM053785.1:210817655-211100155 GCA_028749045.1 Cupressus sempervirens | reverse complement strand
GAATTAGAATTTGGGTTAGGATTAGGGTTTGAGTTAGAGTTAGTGTTTGACTTAGGTTTAGGGTTAGAGTTAGAGTTAGAGTTAGAGTTAGAGTTAGAGTTAGAGTTAGAATTAGAGTTAGAGTTAGAGTTAGGGTTAGAACTACGGTTAGGGTTAGAGTTAATGTTCTATTAGAGTTTGTGTTTGAGTTAGGGTTAGGATTAGATTTTTGAGTTAGGGTTAAGGTTAGAGTTTGGGTTAGGGTTAGAGTTAATACCCAATTTTTTTAGAGTATGACTTAGGGTTATAGTTAGGGTTAGGGTTAGGGTTAGGGTTCAGGTTAGAGTAAGAGTTAAAGAAAGATGTAGAGAAAGGGTTAGATTTAGGGTTATGGTTATGCTTAGGTTTATAATTAGAGTTAGGGTTATATATAAAGTTACTATCAAGGTTAAGGTTTCAATTAGGTTTAAGGCTAGGGTTAGGTTTATAATTAGTGTTAGGATTATATGTAGGGTTAACATTAAGGTTATAGTTAGAATCATGGTTAAGGTTAGGGTTAGGTTTATAATTAGATTTGGGTTTATGTATAGGGTTAGCATCAGGTGTATAGTTAGGATCATAGTTAAGGTTAGGGTTAGGCTATAATTATTTACATTAAGTAATAAGTGAAAATTGAAAGATGTGAATTAATTATATTGAGCATATTTTTATTTAGGATTAAGGGAAGGGTGGGAGTTAGGGTTAGGGTTTGAGTAAGGGTTAAGGTTAGGGTTAGATTTATGATTATGGTTAGTGTTAGAATAGGGTTAGGGTTTGAATTTGAGTTAGGGGTAGTGTTAGGATTAAGATTAGGGTTAGAGTTTGGGTTACAGTTAGAGTTAGCGATAGGGGTACAAAAAGGGTTACAATTAGAGTTAGGATTATAGGTTTATAATTAGAGTTTGGATTATATTTAGGGTTAACATCAAGGTTATAGTTAAAGCCACAGTTAAGGTTAGGGTTACTCTAGAATTATTCACACTAAGTAATAAGTGAAAATTAAAATATTTGAATTCATTACATGAAGATTATTTTTATTTAGGGTTAAGGGAAAGGTGGGAGTTAGGGTTAGAGTTTGACTCAGGGTTAAGGTTAGGGTTAGAGTTGTGGTTATGGTTAGCATTAGAGATAGGGTTAGCATTAGGGTTAGGACCTAGGTCAGGATTAGGGTTAGGACCTATAATGCCACTTGAGTTATGGATAGATGTAAGGCTTAGAAAACATGTTTGAAGAAAGGGTTGCATTTAGAAGTTTTTTTTGGGTCACAATTACAGTTACCAGGGGAGTAAGGGTTGGGATTTTATATTATATTTATTATTATATAAGGTGCCTTATATAATAATAAGTATATTCTCACAACTAGGGATAAGGTTATAGAAAGAAGTAGGACCATAGTTAGAGTTAGAGTTAGTGCTAGGTCTAGAGTTAATATTAGGGTTAGATTTAAACTTATTAGTAGGGTTATGATTATGTTTAGAGTTACATTTATGAGGGAAGCTTGTTCTTGTTACACATGCCTCTTAGCATAACAGAGCAATATAAGGATTACAATACTCGTTAAGTAGTTTTATTATTTTATTAGTTACATTTATAAATAGACCATTGGTTAATGATAACTATTGTTAGCATGAATAGTGTACAATGAAGGGCTACTAAATTTTATTGAGGTAATGATTACACTTAAAATGAGTATAAAATGAATATCATGCTTTAGAATATGTTAATAGTTAGAAATAACACATCAATTTTATATATAATTTCATGATCAAGATATTAGTGATATATGTCATGTAAAAGCTTTAATATTACAAAAATAAAGACCTCAACGTAATACATTTGAAATGTTTGCAATTATTTTTGAGAACAATTTTAACTAAAAAGTGAAATTGATTATTATTGTTTTGATACATAGATGAAAGGAGAACTATAGCTCCTAGTACATTTATTCACATGAAACTTAATAATTAAAAATTAAAATATGTGAAATCATTATATGGACCACATGTACACTTCTCCATAATGATGTGAGTACTTCACATATTCTTCAAAGATTAGAATCATATTGCAACCTTTGTTTGTACAATGATCATCATAGACCTCTCTCATCATGGGTCGAAACACATCTACTTTTGCAAATTTGTTATGTACGCATGTAGAAACATCTTCCATCTCAATTATCTCCACCTCTTGTTCATGATTGATTGATAAAGTTGCATTCTCAAGAGCTTTGATCATAGCTGTACAACACTCTTTAATAATCCATTCAAACTTATCAAACTCTATCTCAAAAAAATTATTTGATTGTATAGAAATAATTGGACTCATGTTGACAATGCTTGACTGTCTATCAAAGGTTGTCATTCCTGGAAAAATTCATGGACAATAGTTTCAAAAGCATTAGCACCAAAAAAAATAAGAAGAAGAAAAATAACTTTTCAAATGAGTAAAATTAAAGTATCCATGAATGGAGACAAATAATTTAAACATATATAGATTGTTGAAAAATATATTAATCAAGAAGTAACAAAGGAAATATGAACAATAAATAAGAGAATATATTAATAGATTATGAAAATGCATTTTTAAAATAAATATACAAACATGAAGATATATAGTGAAAAAATATCATTACATCATGTAAGTAAATTATGTTATTGATGAAAACATTGGATACATCATTTATATAAAAAAGGGTCTAAAAGACCTTTTATTGCAAAACATATGTATACATGATGTCAGACTTTGCAATACAAAATGCTACTACCAAAAATAATAGCTACTCCACTTTATGAGATAGTGAACTCCAATTTTCCAATACAATAGACTTATACCCAAAAAAGATGTGGACCTCTTCTCAAAAAAACCCAATAACTTATTTAGTACCATTTCATTAGTATCCACCTTCCATTAAACCATTCATGAGATTGATGCAACTACACTTGAGAATAGGGTTGAAGAGTTTTAGTATGTGGAAAGTAAACTTTGTAAACTTATTGTTGACTAAGTAGAGACTTAAATTTGTCAACAACAATGCCTAACCACCATCAATCATTCTTGAAGATGTCTACTACCAAATCCAATGAAATGTATTGTGGTAGAGAAATTGTTGGAGGTCTAGGTCTAATATCCTCTAGAAGAAGCTCCTCTACAAAAGGTTCTTGTGTGAACTCATTAGTTATGAAATTAAAATATTGAATGAGAAACTTAGGCCTGTGAGTGTTGGCCACATGTCTAATAATACAACCATCCTCACTAGAATGAACTTCAACTTTCATCCCATAATTGAACTTCATGTTTTATAACTTTAGCATTAACAAAGTATTTTGATTATGTATTATAAACATATAAATCAATCCTTAATACAAACTTAAATATTTATAAAGTGTTAATAATAAAATGCCTATGGTTACATAGATGTAAACAAAGTAATATGTACTATTCTATGAATTATTCACATTCTAATATTTCAAATATGATGACATTACCATCCACTTTTTAAATATTAAAAACTTTTTTTTTATAGCTATCATTATAATAAATTGCTTACTATTATAATATTTAAAAAATGGCAGGATTGCCTTCTAGTTTTCAAAGATTGCTGCCTAAAAGTTAATATTTATATTCTAAAATTGCATATAAAAAAAATATAAATTAAAATAAATATATGCTCACTCTAATTTTCAAAGAATAAAATTTAAACTAAAGATTAATTTTAATCTAAATGTAAATTAAAAAACTAATATAATTAAAATAGTAATCTAATTCAAAATTTTAATATAAATAAAAATACTAATCTTAATCAATATACTATTATAAATGAAACTACTTTTGTAAATGAAAATAGTAATCATTAAATTTATAGATCACTTTTTTCAAAAAAAAATTAAAAAAATTATATGGCAGCATTGCCAACCATATGAAATATTACAAAACCTAATCTAATACAAATAGTAATCTAAATCTAAATAATAATATAAATCAATATAGCAATCTTAATCAAAATACTATTATAAATTGAACAACTATTGTAAATTAAAATAGTAGTTATGAAATCTATAGATCATTGTTCAAAAGAGCTATTGAGAATATTTATATGGAGGCATTGACATCCATATGAAATATTATGAGCTTTTCTTTTAACATTAATAAAAAAATACATTGCAAAATATTAAAAAATAATAATCTATGCAAATAAAATCAAATTATATAACATTCAACTAAATCTAAATAATGTATCAAACATGCAAATGTAATTTTGAATACAAATGTGTCACACATAAATTTATCTACATCTTTCATCTCCATTACTTTCGTTTCCTCAAGATAATCAATTGGAAATATTGTGTTTTCCACAAATTTAATTATAGCTATGCACAACTCTTTAAATATTTGTGGGTATTTGCCAAACTTAGTCTCAAAGAAATCATTTGAGGCCACTAAAGTAGTCAGGCTAGTATCAATAATTTTTTATTCTCTATTCAAGGCATCCATAACTCAATTAGTAACCTAAATACTTATTAAAAAATTGTCAACATTTATAAATAATCAGAATAATTTTTTTTTTTGTAACTAAGATATTTTTTGTCAAATGAATAATGTTTAAAATAAGATAAATAAAAATCAAATTTATTTTCAATTAAATATTTAGATTGTAATGTTTGAAACATGGTGGCATTGCCTTCCACTTTTCAATAATTACACACACACACACACAGATATATATATATATATATATATATATAATAAAACACATTTGTAATATAATTAAATAATGATAAAATATATAACAAATCTATGATTCATCTACTTTATATAAACCATTAACTTTAATAAAATACAACCTTTATTGATATGATGGCATTGTCATTTGCATTAATGATAAAATTTAATTATGAAATATGAAAATATAAATACTTTAGAACATGAAAATCTAAAACTAATTTGAAACATGCACATTTGAAATATGCAAATGAAAAGTATTATAAAATAGATAAATAAAATAGATTTTGAATGCAAATTTAGATCTAAATCAAACATGCAAGACTATAGTATTAAATGAAAAACTAAACAATTTTGAATAGAATTCCAAATCTAAATAAACTAGTTAAAATTGAAATCTAAATCAATGTAGAATAACTAATTTTGAATCTCAGTCTACATCTAAATCTAAATCTAAATGAAAATCTAAATAAAAAATAAAAATAAAAATAGAAATCTCACCATAAAAAATTTACTCCAAAACTTCAATCTACTCCTCTTCAAAAACTTCAATCTAATCCTCCAATAATCTCTGCCTCTTCCTTCCTACAAAAACATAAAATGAAAATGAAATGAGGAGCCTTTGTTTTTAACTTGCGAGAGACTCATCATATCCCCCAATGGACATCTCTTCACATTCCATGAATTTGTTTCAAATTCCCCTGCTCCCCACAAAATATTAGCATGAATGTGCATGAAAAAAATTAAATTAAATTTCCAATGAAATTATTTCAGCCCTATTTTTTTGTGTTCTATTTTTTGGGTCTTAATTTTTTGGGTCCTATTTTTTAGGGCCTATTATTTTGGCCTACATTTGCCTTCTTACTATTTCGGACATCTATTACTTAAGGATAGGTTTTTTATTTCATAATTTAATAATGTAATATTTAATTTAAAAGTTTGTAACTTCCTTTTCTTTTTTATTGACTAGGAATCTATTTTGGCATATTCTCGTGCTAGACATTTGTGTTGTCATTGTATAGAACATCTCTTGGCATAAATATACAACATACCAATAAATTTACTTATTAAATGTACACAAAAAATATTGAAATGAATACATTGTTTCATAAGTACTTGACATGATTAAACATGCAATTGATCTCTATACAAAAGGAAATAGTGAGCAATTCAATACTACTTGAAATAGTAGTATTGAATAAGAAATAATGGATCTCAATGCAAAGAGAAATAGTACTTGAAATGATTTATCAAGTAATTGAACTCAATACACAAAAAAATAGTGATATGTTCAATATGGTTGTGTTGGTATCCATCAACCTCTAATCTATTCTTGTGTTGTTCTTAATAGAGATAGTGAAAATAGTTGTAGAGTTGACTTTTGGGGAAATACATTTCAAAGAACTTGTGATGACTAAGAGGTGATTCAAATCTATCAACAATCACTCTCCACCAACAATCATTTTTTGGCACTTCCACATGATTATGTAGTCAATGAATTTGGGCGCAAATATTTAGAAAAGACCTCTTGAACAAAGGGCTCTCAAATCAATTGATTTTTTTATAAAATGATCATATTTAACATAATACTTGGATTTTGCAGTATTATGAACATGTCATATACTTGAGACCAAGCACTCTCAAATCCATTCTCATCACGAGAGACTTCAACCTTCATATAATAATCAACATATTTTATATTATCTTCTTGAATAATAGAAAACAATCTTTATAAAACATAGAAAATAACTATAATGATAAGCAAATCTAATTAGTTATTTTTTCCCCCAAAAGTATATATTATTCAGAAATATACTATTTTTATTACAATAAAAATAACTAAAACTGAGAATATAAGTAAATTATTAGTTTTACTAAAAATACTAATAATTCTATTAGTTTTAGTAGAAAAAAATCTTAAAGCTAACTTCTATGCATTCTAGAAGCTCTCTTGAGGCCTTTATATACAGGCATTCCTAGTGTACTCTCAAGTTGGCTAAGCAAGCATATTGAATGAATATCATCATTCTGATCATACTCTATCTATTTTGGTCTATTGTTTGCTTATGTTGAGTTATTTAGTTCTTTGGTGAATTCTAGCCTAAGACAAATTATTACATGGTATCATAGTTGAGGGAGATTCTCATCATGTAGCCGTTCAAGACTATTTGTGCTTCAACACCTTGACATGAATCTAGAGGGTTCACAGAAATTGGGAGCATCTAGAGCAAGATCTATCCTCACCGTTGTGTCGGAAGTGTTAATTCAATTAAAAATGACTATAAATTTGCCTATGATGGATGAAAGCTAATTGTAAGGGGAAATTTTTTTTTGCAAATCGAAACTTGGAGGCCTCAATTTGCAATTCAGGTATGGTTATTTTATTGATCTGATTATTTGTATTTCAGATTTGCAATTATTTTGTTCTCTACAATTTATTTCCAGATTTGGTATTTAAGAAATATTTTTAGTTGCCGAAGCAGAGATTTTTTTTTTTGCTGAATCAGGGAGTGACACCATGGCCTAGTTCTATATTTTGGTGGTATATTATTTATTTAATTTTTAGGGTTTAAACAATTATTTTGTGGTCTCTTTAATAACTCAGCACTGTACTATGCCTCCACAAATTTGGGCCACATAGTCTATAATTTGAGCACCAAATCACTAACCTGGGAAATGTACACAGAGTTGAGTTCCTTTTAGACTTAGTAAAGGTGCAAAATCTTCAAGATGACTCCTTGGTTGCAATGGGGAAAGTGAATCATAACAAAAAGTTGTTCTCTTTCTCTCATTTTGTACCCAAGTCTTCTTCAA
This sequence comes from Cupressus sempervirens, assembly GCA_028749045.1. Lineage (NCBI taxonomy): Eukaryota > Viridiplantae > Streptophyta > Pinopsida > Cupressales > Cupressaceae > Cupressus > Cupressus sempervirens. The sequence continues at coordinate 211,092,604 of CM053785.1, read as the reverse complement.
AGGTCTTGTTATCACAATCAAATTCAAACATACAATTATGGCATGAGCGGTATGGTCATCTTGACTTTCGCTATCTTCAACAACTTTGCACATACCACATGGTCAAAGGTCTGCCTCAAATCAAATTATCTAAGGGTGAATTTTCAGCAGATTTAGTGGATATGCATCTAGAGGGGAAGTTACAGAGAGGGAAGCCTTCAAGAGCAACAGGTGTTCTTCAGATGGTCCACATGGTATTAGCATGTCCTTTTGCATTTAGACAAGGTTGCTACATACTTACCTTTGTTGATGACTTTTCAAGGTTTACTTGGGTCTACTTTCTTCATAATAAGAATGAAGTGTTGAACAAGTTTCTAGCCTTCAAGACTCATGTAGAATGGAAATCTAGGAAAGCCATCAAAGTTATCTGAATGGACAATGGAAGCATGTATGTGAAGAGAAGACTTTAAGACTTTTGCAGACTCAAGGGCATTGATCTTTAGACTCCTTTAGCATTTAGTCCACATAAGTCAGATGTTATAGCATTAAAGATCCATATTCTAAAATCTATAGCAAGTTGCATGATAAAAGCCAAGTCTCTAGATCCATCATTAGAAGTCGAAGCAATCTCCAGTGCCACTCACATTCTTAATCATTCTCCTCATCTAGCCTTAGATGGAAAAACTCCTTTTGAGGAATGGTGCGAAAAAAAACCTATTGTGACACACTTCAAAGTCTTTGGTTGTCCTACATGAGAAAAGGTATCTTCTAGGGGATGCAAGGCATAGTCACCTCAGCCTTGTACTTTCATTGGTTATGAAGATAGTGCGAAGGCATATATACTTCTAGATCTTGAGACACATTAGATTTATGTGGAGAAGAATGTATACTTTGAGGAAAGTTCACCAAGCTTTTCATCTCATCCTCTTTGCATATCATACAGTGTAGATACTAACAGTGACACTAGTGATAGTGCTTCAACAAATTTAGACATGTGGTGTTCTATTGATAGTTGCAGTGAGAGGTCACTTTTTCAATTCAGTCTGCATGCATACATAGCCATATTGATAGGTCTAGAATAGCAGGGTACATCCAATGTTCAAGATACAAGATCAATGTCAGATTTGGGAGACAATATTGATGATCTACCTCTTCTTCTTGATATAGAAGTACCTTCTTTAGTTTTCATTAGGGATCCATCTGACTCTCTTGTTCATTCTTTACATGATCAATCCTCATAGGTTGAAGTGATTGTGGATACTTATGATCAGTAGTTGCAATAGGGTACTTCATCAGTTGCACAGACATACAGTTCTTTGGGATAGGTTATTCAGTTAGTTGAGTAGGTTTTAGAGACATCACTTATCCATGGGATTATTTCCACACAAAGTGGAAGCATCTCATTTCTACCCTTAACATTGTTTCTTCTTAAGGGGAGGAACACCATTCTATAGTCTTGGATTAGCTTCTTCATCAAAGAAATCATTGTTCGCCATTCTTCTTTGTGGGTGGGGGGGGGGGGGGGGGGGGGGTAGCCTATCTTGTCTCTCTTGCTCTTCTCATCATTCTCTTATGTATATACTAGATGTATGTCATAATGGGGGTGTCTTAAAATAAATATATGGTTACTCTAATTTCAATCAACAAATTAAAAGTATAAATTTGATTTTTTTATTTAAAAATAAATAAATTGGCACTTTAATAAAATATTTGGAAAATGACAACATTCCCATCTAGTTTTCAAATATTAATATATAAAGATTAAATTTAATCTAAATGTAAATTACGAAACTATTATAATTGAAATAGTAATCTAATTCAAAATGGTACTCTAAATCAATATACTAATCTTAGTGAAAATGTTACAAATGTTTTTCAGATATAATTAATATTATAATAAATTGCTTAGTATTATAATATTTTTAAAATGGTCGCATTGCCTTCCACATTTTAAAGATTGATGCTTAAAAGTTAATATTTATTAATTTAAAATTGCATATACAAAAAAAAACCATAAATTAAAATAAATATATGGTTACTTTAATTTTCAACTAACAAAATTAAAAGTATAAATTTTATTTTTCATATTTAAAAATAAATAAATTGATACTTTGATAAAATATTTGAAAAATGGCAGCATTGCCTTCCACTTTTCAAATATTAATATGTAAAAAATAATTATAATCTAAATGTAGAGCACAAAACCATTTTAATTGAAATAGTAATCTAATTCAAAACATTAATTTAAATAAATATACTAATCTTAATTAAAAAACTATTATAAATCAAACTACTTTTGTAAATGAAAATAGTAATCATTCAATTTATAAATCACTATTTAAAAAAAAAAATTGATATGGAGGCATTGACATCCATATGAAATATTATGAAAAAAAAATACAATGTTAATCTTAAAAAAAACATTGAAAAATATGAAAAAACAATAATCTATGCAAATCATATCTAAATATATAACATGCAACTATATATAAATAATGGATGAAACATGCAAATGTAAATTTGAATACAACAATGTAAAAACTAAGAAATCTCATTTAAGAAATAAATTACAACTAAATGTAAATAGTGTAACTACAATTCTTAATGCAAATAATAATCAAAATGCAAAATAAAACTTAACAAAAATGAAAATTAAGAAAAAACTTACTTTTCTTTTTTATTTCCTTGTTGATCTTCAAATGTAGAATGCTTTTCCAAATGATTTATCCCCCTCTCTTCTTCCTAAACAAAGTGTATTCTACCTCTCAACAAAAGAAATGAAAGCTTTACTCAAAACTTGTCTTTTGCAAATCTATTCTTCTACAAATGAAGAACAAAAATGAGAGGAGATGAGTGTTTTATAATGAGAGAGATAACTCTTCATCTCCCATTAAAAAAACTCTTCATTATCAATTAAGAGACTCTTCAATTTCCACTCCTCCAATCCTCCACTCAAATTCAAAATTCAAAATGATATTGTAAAATGAAATTTTTATCAAATAGACATATCGAATGTCTAAACGTTGTCATCTATTTTCTTCAAAATAAAATTTTAAAACACTTATAAATGACATGACCCCATGCGTTTGGCATGCATTTCATTTATTAAAAAAAAAATTACAATGAGGTGATGGGCCACCACCTATGCCACCCATGTGTGCATTTTGTGGCAGTGATAGGCATTGCTGTTAGCAGCAGTTACTACCATCACTAAAATGTGTCAGCAATTGTTACCGCCGCAGGCCACAACAAATTATGTTGCATTGTGTTTGTTTGTTTTTTTTTTTTTTTTTTTTTTTTTTTTTAATAAAAATTTTAAAAACTTATTTATTTATTTATTTATAATTTTTTTTTAAAAAAAATTTCAAACTTATTTTCTTATTTTTAAAATATTTTTTAAAAGAATATATGTGATTTTATAAATATATATGCAATTTTGAAAGAAAAGCATTATCATATGATAATGCTAACTTCTATTTAAAAAAAAAAAAATTAATTAGTTATTTATTTATTTAAAACAATAATTGTTGATTTATTAAAATTTATAGGAGCCTATTTTTTTGTACCCTATTATTTCGGGCTCCATTTGGCTTCCTCTTTCTTAGCCTAGCTATTATTTCGGGAATACTTTTTATTGTCTTTTATATTGACCACCTATTATTTCAGGAATATTTTTTATTTAAAATAAAAGTTTGTAACTATTCCCTTTTCTTTTTTATTGACAAAGAATCTTGGCATATTCCCCTGCTAGGCATTTGTGCTGCCATTGTATAGAATGCCTCTCAGCATAATTAATTTCAAAATGTGGGTTAGAGACATTATTCTCATAGTACAATTATTTAGATAAAGTAAAATGACAAAATTATATCTCATAGTAGAATTATATAGATAAAATAAAATGAGAATTGTATCTCATAGTACAATTATTTAGATAAAGTAAAATGACAATATTATATCTCATAGTACAATTATATAGATAAAATAAAATGAGAATTGTATGTCATAGTACAATTATTTAGATAAAGTAAAATGATAAAATTGGAAGATTTGAATTCACTACATTGAGAACATTTTTCCATAATGATGTAAGTACATGACATATTCCTTAGAGATATAATTTATATTGTGACCTTCATTTGTTAATTTATCATTGTAGACTTCTTTCATCATGAATGGAAATGCATCTACTTTTGCAGATGGATTACAAACAAATCTCACAATATCTTCCATGTCAATTATGTCAACTTCTTGTACATCATCAATTGCCAAAGCTACATTCTCAAGAGCTATGAGAATAGTTATACAAGACTCTTTAATAATCTGCTTGCATCTATCAAACTCTATCTCAAAAAAATGGTTCGGGCCTATGGAAGATGTTGGGCTCATGTCAACGATCCTTGACTCTCTATCAGAAAGTGCCATTACTAAAATAAAGTATGATACATATTTAAAATTAGAATCATGTGTGTGATACTTAATTTGAGGGATATAAATTTGAAATCAAAATATTTTGCATAACATAATAATTTAAGTAATATTATGAAGTGTAGAGTATATCAATGTAAAAACCATATTGCATTGAAAAATGCAATGAAATTTAGTGTATGGAAACATGGTGTTATAATGACCATTCATATACATTAAAGAATAAGGAAACATAATTTTGTAGCATCTACTGCCAATGCATTGTTTCAAAGTAATAAAGCACAAATTTGACACAGAAAAGAAGAAAAATTAATTATGAATTATTACATCATTGATTTTCAAGGTTTCTCAATCTCATTTTCTCTGTCTTCCTAATTGAAAGTTGCTTCCCACTTTTGATTTTTTCATAGTGGTCATATGCAAATGGTAGTATTATTCTCAATCCTTCAATAGACATTACACAATAAATAGCCACAAATTTTAATCCAACTCTTTCCTTTGGACCTATATCAATTGTTGCTTTTTGAAGAGTTAGTCCCTGTGATTTGTGAATCGTCAATGCCCATGCCAATCTTAATGGTAGTTGGAAGGTAATTCCCCTCTGTAATGAAGCCATAGGAACTACTTTAGGATGGTGATCATCAAATGGTATTTTGGAATAATTATCAAATTCAATAGTGGCATAGGTTGGTGGTTCAAGAGGATTGGTTCCTAGTCTATACACAATATTCTGAATATATCCTAAAGCTCCATTGACAAGGCCGATTTCTATCCAAATATTTGTAGTCAACATCACCTTGGAATCTTTACTGATTAATAACTCTAGATCAAGTTCATCAATTGAGCCATCTTGAACTATGTTACCATTTTGTGTTTTAGTTGCAAGACTACATGCAATAGGATACCGCAAAGAGTGTCAACATTCTCCTATTATGATTGTGGACATTATGATTGGTTGAGAAAAATTTACTTCTTTGTTAAAGTCATCATTTGTTGGAGCATCAAGCTATACATGGATCCTCATCATAAGAAGATTCCAATCATTTATCTTAGGATTGGCATCTCTCAAATTTGTTAGGAGCTCACGAAATCCTTCTTGATCTTTGTCTTGACCATCTTGCATAAATATTTTATCTAATGTAACTATTGTTTTGAATTCTTTCCACAATAATTTAGCTCTCCTTTGGCTAGCATATGTTGGTTTATCATTGACTAGTGGTAATTGACCAAGATCACCAACCAAAATAATAGATATACCCGAAAGAAAGAAAATAAAGGTTGAAAAAAGTGTTAGGAATGCTACATATGGGTTGTAATATGTATAAGTATTAGTTCACAAAAATACACTTAACCACAACAAAAGCTTTATTTGGAAAACTTTTGTCAGCATTTTCTAAAAATGCTTGTTTGAGATGGGAATCTATATTTTCCAGCAAGTTTTGACCAATGAAACTCATTTCATCAATCAAAATATATCTAATGTGAGTCATTTCTTCTTGAAAAATTATTAGTTGTGTCCCCTCTAGTTGACTAAAATCTTTTATTGGTGTTCGTAGTTTTGAATGAATTATTGAAGCTCCTATATTGAAAGCTACTACTCTAGTCAGTGCAAGTAATAGAAGTGGAGAAGGATTTGGTATTGAAGCCATATGAAGAGATCGACTAATGGCACCAATTAGATAAGATTTTCCCATTCCTGTAGTTCCTTTAATTATCATACATAGAGGGTTCCCCACTTGATTGCTATGGTAATGTATCATAATAATGTCAATGGCCTTTTGTTGCTTTCCACTAAGAGTTGAAAAGTTGATGCATTGTGGAATGTCATCATACATGAGACATTCATGCTTTTTCATTTCATCAATGAAGTTGATAGCTACAATAGTATTGTCTTCACATTGATATCCAATAGACCAGTTTGTATTCCTATCAATATCCCTTCTTCCCAACATGTCTATTTTAGAAACTTGCATATGTTGACCACAATGCAATCAAGATATGATTTCCCATTCATGCTCTATAGTATTCTCTTGAGCACGAACAATATCTTCTATATCTGAGTCACTTGCGACTACATCATTTTCTGTTGGTTCTGGTTGTCAAACATGCCAACGAGTATAATGGAGTGACTCCCAATTGGCCACTATAGTGGCATCACTATGACCAATGTCCCTTTCAATATCACAAAAAGGCTTGTAGAGAAACAATTTAGATGAACAAAATTCAACCCATTTGTTAGAGTCTTGCAGAGGAATCAATATAAATCTTGGGAAAACTCTAACTATAGCTGCTTTTTCTCTTGGCCCCCATTTGTTATCTCCTCATTTTTTAGGATTGAAAATGCAAGATCTTGTTGCATGAATTAATGTTATAGCTTCCATACAAAGGGGTCTTGATTTATAACCTTGAATAAAAGATTTTGTATGACCTTCCTCATTATTCTTTATATTAATTATTACAGGCTTAAAAACTTCATGTGAAACATTTAGATTAACAAATTTTCTACTACACTCCACCAATGGAAGCTCTAACAACATATGACATGTTTCTTGAGCTCCAATGTCTGTTTCTATAATTGTCTCTATGAGAAGCTTCTATATGCCCTTTTTGCAAGATCGTCAGGATTCTCCAAGTTTTATAAATGCATCAACATTTGATGATATGTTTCAAAAAATAATTCATCTTTTGAAGCATACTTTGCAATATAATTGATAACTGCATGTCTAGAAAGTATAGGTTGCCAATCAACATTAACTCTCTAGAGCTACAAGATATGTCAATTATGTGTGTTAACTCTATCATCATTTCTTGCTAGCTCAATTTTATTTCACCTTTTTTTGCATCCTCATATAAACTAGACACTTTTAAATTGACTAGCCAAGGAGCATTATACCTGGGAGGGATAAAATTATAAGTGTGTAATGATGCACATAAATAGCTTATGTATTATATGGACATAAAACTTTAAATTCACAAAATAATTGCCTACAAACCATTCTTCCCCTCTTTTCACATAAGCATGCACCCTTCTTGTAGACAATGTTCGTTTTGACACAGTTCAATATCTCTTCATAGTCTTGATCAATATCCATCTATGCTAGTTGTGTAGCAGTTTTGAGACATGGATGTTGAAAAAATGTTGAAAAGCCTAAAAAATAGTTGTAGATATCATAGTTATTTATTAATGAAATTTGTGCTTAAATAAAGTTTTAGGAATCATAATATAGTGAGATGTGGGATTATATAATTCAAAACATACCTGTATATATCTTTGGTGCACATCATGTCTAGGATTCATGCATGAATAATAGAATGAAAATATCTTTAAGCACTTTTTCTCTCTTCCTTATTTTCCCAATCAATAGTGTCCATGTTTGGTGCTCCTTCCAACCTTAGGAATCCATGCACATGAGGTGAACCTCAGTGTTGCCGCTCATATATACACCGAAATTATTTGACTTTCATACCCTTTTGAAGTATTTCTTTTCTAAATATTGTATGTCTAAGATGCATGTAATGTGCAACAATGTGAGGATAGTCAATGATATTTTGTCTTCTCCATTTTTGAGCCTCCCGTAGATCAGTTGGTGGTGTCTTGGGAAATAATGCATGTAAATACGGCCATTGCATGTTTGTTGCACTTAATGTGAAAATAATTATTGAAGTTCCTACTTGGTCAACCAAGTCTATCAACTCACCTTTGCATTTAGCCCAATATGACCTTGTGTCTTGTAGACTTGTTCCCAACCTCATCAATCTATCAACCAAATTACTATGTGGCATACTTTACATCTGTTCACGTAACTCATTGATTGTAATTGGAAAATCTTGTAAATTCCTTTTTACAAATACAATTGATGAACTTTTTGCATGATTTCACATTATCATGTTTGTCACAAAATACTTGAACCTTGGATGTTTACCAAAAAAATGATCCCTATACCAAATCAAATGCATAGCAAATTCATAAAGATAAACTCGCTTCGTTCTTGGATCTAACCAATCACATCTTCCATCAAGAAACAATGTTGAAAAAGCCATATCCAACAATCCTAACATAACATATTCATTGATAGGAGATGCACTTATAGTTGGCCATTCAATTAATTGAGATGAAATTGAATCAGGATTGTTCACCCATGCATGAATCAATCGCATTTCCCTTTGAGCATTGGATGGTTGAGAGGCCATAAATGTATTATGCTCAAGTATATTACCTTCATTGGCCTCCATGAGTGGGCCAACAAAAATTACCTCATTTGCATCAGAATCAAATTCCATCTACACTATCTTCAACCTATTAAAAATATTATCATCAGAATTTTTCATCAACTCATTGAGAGAACCTTCATCGATTGTAACATCTACATAAAAGGGATCATTTTCTACTTTGTACCTTATGCTCTATACACACGCTCCTTATTTTTCAATAAAGTTATAATAAGTGGTACCTTGATCCCATCTACAGACAATAATTATGGGCAACTTGTCAACTGAATGTGGCAAAACATTGAATACTTCTTCTACATGTTTGGGAAAACATATAGTGTGTCCCTTGTACTTGTATTGACCACTAGTTGCATCTGTAACTTGAAGTATAGGACTAAAATTTGCAATCAACATCTCTTCAACTTGGATCAAATTTGCAATCACTTGTGGCTGAGACCTAGGATCCATGTGGTTTAGAGAAGAAAATATATGGATGCTTGTCTCTTGTTGACACCTGTTACATATAGGACCTTCAAAAGTATGATTAACTTTCATAAAAAGATATGATTCTTGAAAAATAGGACACATATTTGGAGTCTTCAAACTATCTAGTTGATGCCTAAACTACATTAAAAATATTCTAAATTCACTATCAAGAAGATCATTTGGGTTTGTAACATTTTCCATAGTTCCTTCAACACCATCATTCATACTCACAAAAAATTCATGCTATGGAGTTGCAGAAACTTGTTGTATTGAGCTAGAATTTCCATGTTCAATGTCTAACTAAATATTTCTATTACGTTCTTGGTTGTAGCTTTTAGTTCCTTGGGTATCATTTACTTGATGGTCATGTTCTAGTTCATTTTGAAGGAGGATTTTTGGACTATTTTGATGCTACCTATTTATTTCTACATTTCTTCCATCTCTATGTTGGATTTCCAATTCTTCCACTTTTTATTGAGCCCTTCTCCTAGCATGTCTCTCTCTATCAACTTGGTTACACATTTTCCTTTGTTCCTCTGTCTGTGCTTCTATCATTTGTTCTATTTGATGTCTATGATAGTCTCTTTGGTATCATCTATTATATTCTCTTTGGTATTGTATTCTCTCTTCTTCTGATTGAAAGTTCAACCTCAGTCTCACCATAGCTAATTATATTTTTAAAAATGAGTTAAGTTAGCAAAATAAATGAAAAATGTGATTTTATTGTGAAATAATGTATTATAATATAAAGTAAATAATTATGTTAAATAAATGTATGTATGTAGGTCATGTTCATTTTAAACATGGACTTAAATAATATAAATGAAATATGGAGTTAAATTTGATCTTTATATGTATATTTCTTTGTTGAAGATAACACAAATTTATACCAAAATTAATAACAATTAGATGAATAATACTTAGAAACTAACTCATAATGTATAATAAAAAGATCTCTACAATTTTGTAATAACATGAAAGACATCTCATATTTGTAGAGAACAATTACATAGTTGTAAAATCTAAAAAAATTCTCTCATTTGCAAAACAAAATTAATGATACCAACGAATGATATCATCACATATAATATCATAGGATGGAAAATAGAAAGGTCAAATAACAAATCAGTTCCATTCTCGAGGACTCCATTTACCATCTACCCAATCCAACCCTAGACACAAGTTTGACCATGAATATGCTTTCTAGGTTATAGTGTTTGGAATATAAACTTCACAGAATTCTTAATGCCTTAGTGGAGTTTGAAATGTAGCTTGGGCAGTTCTTCTCCACCACCAACAATCATTGTCTCTCACTTCAATAGAGTCCCCCACCTTTATACATCTTGATAATAGAATGGTAGGTGGCAAGGGTCTAATACAATATATAATAACTTGCTCCACAAGTGATTCTTTAGTCCCCTCATCTATATAGAAATGATTGCGCTGAAAATTAAAAGTTCTATTAGCTCTATTTTGCACAATCCTATTATTTTTCCCTCGAACCATACACCCTAATGCCCTTCTTCAGAAGAGGACATTTCAACCTTCATGCCAATTAGATTGTGTATTGTATCTTCCTTAAATATGACTACAACAAAATTGATTTTCAATAAATAATTTTAAGATATTTGTATAAAAAATTATACAACAATATAAAAAGACTAATGGTTTATGTAACATTAATTATTTAGCAATTTTAAAAATAAAACAAGTTAGTATAACATTAACAAAACACAAACTAACATTATTGTCAAATAAAGGAGCTTTTCAATTTATTCTTTTACCTTTGTAAACCTCTCTTTTTAGGAGATATTATATGTATTTCCTAAAAATGTAATTAATCTATTTGTCATTTTAAAAAATACAAGAAATTAATATGACATAACTGTAAATTAAAAATACAATAAAAAACCTAACATTATATTAAGAAAGAATTTATTAAGATTAATATAATATAGGCGGCATTGCCATCCATATGTAAAATTAGAAAATGTAAGCTAACATTTTAATTAAAAATAATAATATATTAACATGAATATATTATCTTTGATATGGCAGCATTGCCTTCCATATATAAAAATTAAAGAAAAGAAAAACTAACTTTAATTTATACACATTATATTCTAACCAAGTTGAAAAGTTGTGAACTATTAAAACTTCCTCACCAACTAGTGATATTGTGGAGCCTAAATTTTAAGTCACCTTAGATAATGAAACAAGTATAAAATTTTAAATATTTTAAATAAAAAGGAAACATTAATATGATAAAAATATGGTGGAATTGCCATCCATTAGAAAATGTAAGCTAACATTTTAATTAAAAATATTAATATATTAACATTATTTATATATTATGTTTGATTTGTTTGACGCATTATCGACATTTATGCACAGAAACAGGTGAACAAAAACCTAAGTTGTATTGTTAAATCTTGGAAAAATCTATTGCAATTTTATATGGATCATATTTATTACAGCCTACAAGGAATAACTAATGGTGTAATTTTTACTCAAGCCACACACTTTTTCATTGTGTTGTTAAATTTTAAATTTTCTATCAGTGTCAAAATTTCACAGATATTGATAAAAAGAACTAACATTGGTCCTCTGGAAATCATGTTAACAACAAAAACAAAAAAATATTTGAAAAGAGACTGAATTTTCTTTTTAAAAAGAAAAATAACATAAACTTTAAGTTCAGTAGATACTGTTCAAATATTGATAGGAAACATAAGAAAAATTTAATTAAAATTCTTCCAGAACAAGATGCAAATTTCCAAATTCATAAAATTACATAAATTCAATACTTCTATTTTGAACCCAACTTTAGCCAATGCAAATGAAATATAAGAGGAAACGTTATAAAATGAAAACCAAATAAAGAATGGCTGGTTTTCAAAAGGAGTTATTGTAACCTAATTGTTTCATAAAATTTAAAAAAGAACTTTTTTTTGGGTGGGGGTGGGGTAGATTAAATAAAAAACCTTAAGATCCTTCAGCTAAAATAGAGTCTTCTCTAGCAGAAGATCCTTCAGAAGCACACCACAAATAGTATTAGTAATAATACCTGTAATACTCCGCTCGATCAGATTTCAGAAAAAAGAAGCTCTGGGCACTTATAAATACAAGATTTTGCTATGGTTCCACTTCCAAAAACTGAAACTCCTGACAGACTGGCCTTTAATTTGCCAGTTACAACTTTGAAACGATTTTAATTCTTTCATTTGGTCATTGTTTAAATTTTTTTATCGTGTATTCAAATTTTGGTGCCCAACTTTTCAATTGGTTTTTAAGATTCAATTAAGCTGTGCACGTCGCATTCTATTGAATCATATTTGAATGATGTTCATATAATATATATACTGAAACAAAATTGAAATCCCAACAACTATGATCTATTAAATATATTAATTGTTTTATTTTTTCAGATATTGTGAAATGGAATATATATTTAGTTTTAGATAATGCAATTATATGTTTTTTCATTGTTTGGGATTGCAGTTCTCATAGTGGTAATGATAAGGATAATTCAGTTACGACTGGCTTTGAATAAGAAGGTTTCCGTTAATTTCTTGCAACTGGTCCTCATTGCATGCATAATTAGATAATTAACAAAGAATTTTCAAATTGAAAATATATGCAATTTTTAATTTTTTCTATTACTCATGCCGCCGATTAGCATTTACTTTGTTGCGAATCTGTGAAAGAGCGAAATGATATTGCATGCTTGTCGAGTTTGGTCTGCCAGCATTTTTTAATTCTAGAAAATGTCCATTTTTAATTCATATTGAAGGCACCGAATACATATAATTATGCTAGGTGGTGATTGAATTTTAATTATATTTTCTATTTCTAATCCATTAAATTCATTTGTAACTCCCATGCAATCTTTTTCCTTACGTGGGAATATTCGTTGGCATATTCTCACACTCTCCTCTTGCTCCCATTGTATATGCCTCTCGGCATAACAAAATAAATGACAAATGACAATTTTTAATAATATAAGCAAGAATTTACAACTAGAAAGGTTCTACTGTTCCAATTATTTTAATTCCACAACTTATACCATTTAGACGTTTTCTAGTAGCAAAGAACAAGAGTATAAATGTGTTGATGGCATTCTTATTGATCGTAGCTGCTTAGATTTTTAAAATGTCACTCACAATCCAACTGTGGCATGCACTATGTAAATAGAAGAAAAAATTTAAACAAAAGGTGGAATAACAACAGTGAATTTGATGGATGGAATTTGAAAAAGGTGGAATAACAACAGTGAATATGATGGGTGGAATTTGAAATAATTAATGCATGCAAGTTGCATAAATTGACAGTTCATTAGATACAACGTTCAGTAATTGATAATTCAGAGTCATGGTAGACTTTTTCCTATTTCCTCTACTCTTTACAATTATGGTGAATTATCAATGGGCTCTTGGTCTATTAGTGAAGTTGAATGGTTCACAAAAGTCCACGAGTGATCAAGTTTTGCTGAGTGGAAGGCTCTGACATCATAAAGGATGAGGCTAGGATCGTGCGTGGATGCCCCTTAGTCCTTGGCTCTAAGCCGAAAAAGTTTGAGGCGCGAGTGGGCCTGTATCAGGTCCCTAAAAAGTCTACATGGTGGCCTTTGCTGGTCTGAACCCTCCATCAAAAACTATAGTGGATTCTCTTCTTAGAAACTTTGCAAATTTTGTTTGCAACATAACACCATAGATAAGTGTTTTTAGTGGACATTTTTAGACTTTTTTCACAATAATCCGATTACTATATTTTCAGAAAATTTCTTTTTATTTATACCTATGACCTCTTACATAAAAGTTTGATGCTATTCTAGATATATTTCTCTGTCTCCTAAGAAAGACATAAAGAAATTTACAAGACCACTTAGACTTTTAAATACTTTTAAAAACGTTTAACCGTCATAACTCTATTATTTTTAAGAAAGTCCCTTCCGTATGTTCTAAATATCTGAACAACATTTCTTAAAAATTAAAGACAACCGCAGAGAATTGTCCAATATTTCTAGCGAAGTGTTCCCCACTAAAACGTATCTATGCCGAGCTTAGAAATTTAATTATAAATTTTACTTGAAAATTAGTTGCAGCAAGTCAACAAAGAAAAATAAACTACTAAATTTGTGTCCCTTGCAACGTTATTCTATCATTCTAGCTTTATAATTAACAACACCAAACATCATTTGTCATTCCATGTTTCAAAATCATTTTAACATTCAGATTTTCAAAATCAACAGGATTGGTGAAAAACCACACAATTCATTGTGAAATCATTCTACCATTCAAATTTAGTGGGATTATTCTAGTAGGTGCCAGTAAACATCTTGGCACAAGGGGAGTAATGATGGTTATAAACAACTACTGCAATTTCAATCATACACTATTAACGCAAATATATCTTTTAAAAGTGAGATATCTCAAATTCTAAATAAATTTGAAAATGAGGACCTTGGTGTGCATGAGAATGAGGATGGGCAGAGCTCAAGTAGCCATACAAGGCCAGAAGAACATGATTGTGAACCTCACATTGAACCTCATGAATCTTCACTACAAGAAGCAAGAAGATCTATTTGGGAGAGGTGACAACCCAATAGGTATGGGTATTCGTAGAAGAGCTTTAATTATTCCATCTTGAATGTTAATTGTTCCAATGTTTTTCTTATTGATGTTGATGAGCCTCAAACTATCAAAGAATAAATTGATATGCCCTATTCATATTATTGGTTGGATGCAGATGAAATGAAGTCCTTAGAGAAGAATGAAACTTGTGATCTCATAGCCTTTCCTCAAGGTAGAAACCTTGTGGGATGTAAGTGGGTATTTAAAAAGAAGTACTATCCAAATGGCATTACCTATTGAGAAATAATTTCTCTTTTAACTTTAAGATAACATCATTGTATTTCTATTGTCACTTGCAATGACTCATGACCTTGAAATTGATCAGAAAGATGTGATGACAATGTTTCTTAATGGCGATCTTGAAGAAGAGATACATATGTCCCAATCAGAGTGCTTTGTAGAAAAAAGATAAAGAGAATTTGTTATGTAAGTTAAATAAGTCTCTTTGTGGTTTGAAATTGTTGCCCAAAATGTGGTATCAAAAGTATGTATGTATGTATGTATGTATGTAGTGTTTTCTTTTATGAGATCTAAACTTGATCATTTGTTGTTGTTGTTGGAAACTATAATTGTTGTATTGTCATTGATTTGAAATCTACTAATGAGACATGTTCCTATTTGAAAATTTCATATCTATTTGATTGATGCATTTGATTTGAGAAATTTATTATAACAAAAGCACCTAGAGGAGAGGTTCAGTTATGAAAAGGAAGCTACAATGTACATTTGATTAGTTAGACTTTGACAAAACAAAACTATGATTGTTTAAATCATGTTGATGTTCAAATCTTTATAGTAAAAGTCAATATATATTGCTTGTGTAAAGCTTGACTGAGAAATAGAGTAAATGACTAAGGTATAAATGACAATGATAATTAAATAATTAAAATTATTTTTAAATATTTTTTAAAATTTAAAATGAGCCATGTATTTTCTTGTATAAATAGACCTTAATTGTTTTTAACATTTGACCATACAAGGAAAATGACAACAATTGGCTCTAACTATGGACATTAATTGTAAAAGTATGTAGGAGGAACCCAAAGAATGCATAACTATTAGTGTGTTATCCAAAGGGTCATAGACTCATAAGGAAACCAAAAAAATAGACACCTTATATACCACTAGGAGAAACTCGAGGAAGTCAAAAATTGAGTTGACAAAAAAAAAACTTCTACCTAATATATTTACATGGTAGGTGAACCTTTACTTTAGGTAGCTCTAGTAAAACTATGCAAACCCATTGACTTGTTAAGAAAAATAAATTCCATGGTGAGCTAACAAGAAAAAATCTAAAAGTATTGATGAACTTATTTATAATCTCACTGCTTCAGATTATGTTTGAATATCCCTAAAACTCATACCATCTTGATGTTAGGTACAATGTCCAAATAACCACACCTCATCAAAAATATTTTCATTTGGAATTCACTCTTCTTCCTATCAAGTGTTATTTACACCAACTTACTAAATAAGCTAAATTATTAGAATTTCAAGTCTTTTAGTGCATCTTTGATTATATTTGCATCTATAACATGGTGACTTGAAGAATGGTTTTCTATCATTGGATTAGAAAAACCACATTTAGGGCTTGTGGGAGTAGTAGGAGGTTGAGTCAATATAGGTGGCTTACATATATTAAAGCTCAAGGAATTTCATTTTTTGGATTTATCATTAGACCCTCAGGTTATAATATTCCATTTGAATCTTATTGAGCAGTATTTAGAACAAGCACAACCAAGTACAATTTTTTTTTTTTTGCTGGTAAGATATTGGGTTGACAATTTTTTTTCAATTATAGTTATATTTGATTGCATTGATGAAGTGGTCAGTAATTTTCTATCCAATATTTATATGTATATTCTAGAAATATTCGGTAGATGATTGCCAAGAAGAAATATATTAATTAATAAATTTTGATTTAAATAATGGTAGATGCATTCTATTAAGAAAGTTTGGTGCTTCAGTATTATTTTTCTTCTTGCTTGAGCATGTTTAAAATGTAGACATTAAAAATCAAAAAAATGTTAGATCAGTGTCATTTTTTGTAACATGCAAAGTTTATAAATTTAGAACTCTACATTTTTTCTGCAATGTGCCTCCTCAAAAAAGTGACATCTCTAGTATTAGTCTCATTTATTTGTGAATTTAACCATATTAATGCAGGTGAAAATCTCTCTCTCTCTCTCTCTCTCTCTCTCTCTCTCTCTCTCTCTCTCTCTCTCTCTCTCTCTCTCTCTCTCTCTCTCTCTCTCTCTCTCTCTCTAATTTCACATACACCTTGCAAAAGCCATTCAACTAGCTTGTCTTAAATTCAAAAACTTAAAACAACCACGAGATTCAAAATGAAAGAAAGCATTATAGTATTCTTTTTGATATAGGGGACTCCTTGTAGATACCACAAAATAATTTCTACAAATTCCACTGATTGAGTTACCTTAATGAGATCTCAAATAACACCACATTACAAAACTTATATAAATTAGAAATCTCTCTTAGACAAACATTGCAATGCAAAAATGCTTCAAACAATTGTAAAAAATATGCAAACTCCAATGAAATTACTCATACCAAACCACTTGAATTAATATTTCAACAAAGAAAGCTAAAATAACATTGATACAACAACCATAGGGGCTGATCAAATCATCACAAACTGATGTAAAACCATCCATCACAACAACCTCACATAATCTTTAAATTTGAAAGAGACCTAACAAACTATTTGCATCTCTAAGTCTGCAGGCTTCACAAAACAACTTCAATTTTTGAATCCGACATCAAAACCACCTTCAAAAGAAACTATAACAAAAAAGCCACCTGAAAATTTGATTACAACCTTCATTCCTTCCTTTTCCAAATCCAAATCAGAAAACTCTTGCTTCAACTGGGCCATCTAGCTTTTGTTATCTCTTCATTCTCTTTAGCATTCTTAATTAAATGGTGAATTTATTGCAACAAATAGGTATGTGGAAAATGCAACTATATTGAGAAAATGGGCATTAGAAAAACTTGTAACAAGAGTTGTATTCATCAAAAGTCCCTAGTAACTTAAATAAAATAAGTTCTATACATATATCTATAATCCCAACACTCATGTTTCCAACCAATTCAAAGTGAAGACTTTCTTGGACAAACAAAAACTACAAAATTCTAGAAAACTATGAAATTGGATACCCCAACTTGGTGGAGTCATAAGTTTCTATTTCATGCCCAGAATTATGAATTAATAAAACATAACTAACCAAATAATTGATGCCTTCCCACTTTATTCTAGGCGATGGCTTCCCACTTTATTGCAGGTAATAACTGATGCAAGTAACTAAACATTGTTGGAAATGTAAGAGGAGTAACTAACAAGAAATAAGTAAATCAGTTACCACAAAAAAAAATCCTAGTCCTTTAAGATATTTTTATAAAATAAAAACCAAACTCTGTTGAAACTAAAATATTATTATAACTCAGTTAGAACTAAAACACTCTGTTAACACAGCAACTCGATTAACGTTAAGAATGAGTGTCATTTGGGAAACACTCAATTAATATTAAATATATGCACTATTACTTTGTAAACACTTAACATGTATATTTTATGATATTAAGTGTGATTAAGCTTAATTAACCTAGTTATAGAATCATAAAGAAAATAACATGAACACAAGAGACATTGAGATTTAACGTGGAAACCCAATTTGGGAAAAACCACTAATAGCATCTAGTTGCTATTTATTACTCTTCTAAAGTGAGCCCTATTATGAGCCAACCCTATCAAAGGTTACAAAACACAATGTTAGGTGTGACCCTATTAAAGGATTTAGTTCATCTATAATGACCCCATCTTTTAGCCTTCATGTTCTCCAAAGTCTAAGTAGAGCATAAGAGGAAATTAAATTAATTTCTTATAAATTCATTAAATAAATTAAAATTAAAAATGAAAAGGTGGCTTTATATTTAATTAATTTAATTAATTATTGTATTACAAGGGAGAAGCTTCTAGAGTGTGTATTAATTATTGGAAAGGTGGAAGCATCTAGTAATTTAATTTTCTAGAAGCACAATTGATTTTTGTATTGTAAGGGAACATTTTTGAAGAGTGCATTAATTATTGGAAGGGGGAAGCTTCTAGCACTAGTAATTAATTAATGTTTTAGTTCCTTCTAGAAGGGTGAAGGAAAAGGATAAATAGGGGCGAGAGTCTCATTGCTGAGCACCAGATATTTGTGAATGACATTTGATAAGAGCTTGGATGTGTGAATCACATATCTTTCTTGTCAATAGGGGACGTTCATCCTCTCTTATAACATTCTAGACATCATTTCCTTGGGGTTTGGCCTTTGGAATACATTGCTTGTACTTGATTTCATCATTTTGAGAATTAATATAATTTCAGCATCAGTTCTATCTTCAGTTTGCATTAAAAAATATATTTCAGCAATTGGATCAGTTTTTGGGCATTTCTAGGGTGTCCATTAAAGTGGTATAAGAGCTATAAATTAGGTGTCCATTATAGTCATATCAGAGCTATAAGTCCTACCATCCTACGGAGATCTTCAACATTTATGTTTGAGCATGTGATAAGGGCTTTATAATTTTTGCAATAGCAGAGCAAGACAAAGTAGGAGTTCAGACTTGCAGAACAAATAGGGTAGTTCATCCGTGCAGAGGGATATACAATCTAGTCATACAGACATGGAGGAGACATTCTATGAAAAAGACAATAGTATGGATGACCAAGACGATAGGAATACCGGTCCAGATCAAGAAAATATAGTGTTTAGGTTATTAGGTACATTAGAGGAGGGGCAACGGATGCAACAGGATCAAAATAGGTGATTGGATATGATGCAACAAGAGAAAAATAGGCATATGGATATGATGCAACAGGAGTAGGATAGGTGAATGGATATGATGTGGTAGCTAATGGCTAGACAGATGGGCATCAATATTAATCAAGGTGATGCCAACAATGGAAACAACAATAATAGGGGCAATGATAATGGAGGTCGAGACAACATTAATGGTAATAATGGACATTACAACAATGGAAATGAGGCTGATAACTTTAGACGTGTTGCATGCCCAACTCGAATAACTAGCTCGAGACCTCTTCTACCCACCTTCCCACCCAGAGATCCAGTTCAACCGATTAATGAACCACAAATTGTGGAGTTAGAGGATTAGTTCAAGAGGGATTAGGAGGCTAGTGGATCAACGTTTTAGGAAGACATTTCTCTTAGAGCTTACTTGGACTTGAGGATGAGACACATGCCCAGATCAAGAGGAAAAAGTCAAAACCTTGAGCTGAGAAAGAAAGTTGGGAAACTTTCTTTACCTTATTATGATGCTTCAAGGAAGATGACCACATGAGCTTGAGTGCAAAAGATGGATACACACTTGTAGCTAAATCCTATGCCTGAAGACGAGGCTATAAAGTATGTGGCTATTCACTTGGATGGACCGGTATATGAGTTAGAGAGGAGGTTAGTAGTGTTGTTTATGGGTGGACTCTTAGAACCCTTGCGAGGTTAGGTCAAGGGGCATGACCTAGCTATGTTGCGGGAAGCCACTAAAAAGGCATGTGACTTAGCACCTTCTTCATTTAAGAGTAGATTTTAGTACAAGGATTCTTATATGAAAAAGGACAAGGAGAAGGACAAAAAACCTTCTCACAAAGATGCTTAGCCCAAAAGAGATAAGTTGGGTAATGACACATTGAATGATTTAAGAAAGAAGTTATGTTTTCATTGCAGAGAGCCTTGGGATTTATCTCATAAGTGTCCTCTCCAGACTAAGGAAAATCAAATGGAATATTTTTTAGTAGAAGAGTCATAGCTAGAGAGGGAGGATTAGCACTCTGATTTAGATGAGGATAACACTACAAAGGAGAGCAGCATTCCCAAGGATGAGAAGTCATTAGCATGATTAACTGGGGCTCAAAAGGCAATCACATTTAAGGACATAGGTACTATCTAAGGTCAGAAAGTGATCTCACTCACTGACATTGGGGCTATGCATAATTTTATAGATGCACAATTGGTAGCCAAGAGAGGTCTACATACTGAGGAGCATGCTGGATTTAGAGTTATGTTAGCTAATGGTGACAAACTATTATGCACTTGGAAGATATCTAATCTCCACATTAGGTTTGGAGATGGCTATGAGTTGGAAGATGAGTTTTATGTGGTACACATGGGAGAATATAATGTCATCCTCGACATTCTATGGATGGCCTCACTAGTAGAGTTCACACTTAACCTAGCGAAATTGGAGATGAAGTTTTAGAATGAGGGAAGAGCTTTTTTAATTAGAGGACCTTCAGATGGGAGTTGTAGAGTAGTTTCCCTAAGGAGAAAGAAAATATTTCTTTGGCATAGTAACATAGAGTTGGAAACAAAATGTTTCACTATGCCAACTTCATAAGAGCCACAGGTGAAGAGTCATCCACCAAATATCCAAGAGATACTTGATAGGCACACTAAGGTATTTGGTGAGATTCCACATGGGGTTCCTCCTAACAAGGGGATAAAGCATGTTATTGAGCTTGAAGAGGGAGCCAAACTAGTCATGATTACTCCCTATCATAATCTTAAGAAACATAAGGATGAGATAGAGAAGGAAATTAAGGAGTTGTTGGAAATAGGGCATATCAGGCCTAGTAGGAGCCCCTTTGTTTCAATAGTAGTGTTGATAAAGAAGAAGGATGGGATGATGTGCATGTGCATCGATTATAGGGCATTAAACAAGAAGACCATTAAGAATAGATATCCCATCCCATGAATATTTGAGTTGATTGATGAGTTACATGGTGCATGATTTTTTACAAAGATTGATCTATGGTCAGGGTATCATCAGATCAGGATGAGGGAGGAGGACATTGAGAAGACAACTTTTCGGTGTTACTATGGCCACTTTGATTTTTTGGTCATGCCATTTGGGCTAACTAATGCCCCTGCTACATTCTAGAGCTGCATGAATTAGGTATTTAGGGAGTAGCTTAGGAGATTTTTATTGATTTTCTTTGATGACATTTTAGTCTTTAGTAAGACTTGGGAGGAGCATTTACAACATCTTGAGATGGTGTTGTCCACTTTGGAGAAAGAGTCACTATATGCCAAGGAATCCAAGTGAAATTTTGGGATAACTCAGCTACTATACCTTGGGCATATCATCAGCATAGATGGAGTTTGGGTAGATCCTAAAAAGATTAGGACTATTATTGATTGGCCTACTCCTATGAATCTTACACAACTTAAGGGATTCCTTGGTCTCTACGAATTTTACAAGAGATTTGGTAAAATATTTTCATAGATTGTTGCACCCTTGAGAGACCTTACCAGAAAAGGGTCCTTCACATGGACAAAGGAAACTCAAAGAAGCTTTGATCATTTCAAGAAGGTGATGTCATCATATCTAGTACTAGCTCTACCAGATTTCACAAAGCCATTTGAGCTTCATTGTGATGTGTTAGGAAATGGGATTGGGGTGGTCTTGATGTAGGAGAAGTATCCTATCATTTTTGAGAGTAGAAATCTCCGTGGAGTGGAGAGGAGCTATTCCATCTATGATCAAGAGATGTTGGCTATAATGCATGCATTGGCTAAGTCTTGGTCCTACCTAGTTGGGGGAAAGTTTGTTATCAAAACCAATGACAATAGCATCAAATACTTCATGAGTCAACGTGATTTGAATGATAGACAACAGAAATGGATTACGAAGTTATAGGCCTATGACTTTGACATTGAGTTTGTCAAAGGTAAGAAGATTATGGTGGTAGATGCTTTATCCAGGAGACCTCATATTTATGCTCTAGCTGAGATTATAGGAGATTGGAGAAATAAGATCATAGAAGAGTATGTGAGGGACACTTGAGCTTCTGGAGTAATTGCAGGCACCATACATCATGATCGTTCATGGTGATGGACAGATTGATAAAGTTTTAGGGTAGGATATGTTTGATTCCTTCATCATAGTTTAGGGAGGTAATACAAAAGGAATTTTATGATGCACCTATAGCTAGACATCCAAGGGTCTTTAAGACCTACAGGTAGATCTATGAGCGATTTACATGGAAAGGGCTCAAGAATAATGTTCAAAAGCATGTTAGGGAGAGCGCAATTTTCCAGTAGAATAAGGGAGAGCACACATATCTTGCAGAGTTGTTACAGCCTTTTCCGATTCTAGATAGGAAATGGAAAAGTATTTCTGTGGACTTCATCACTAGGCTGCCATGAGTACAAGGGAAAGATTGCATCTATGTGATAGTTGACTGGTTGACGAAGTTTTCTCACTTTTTTTCTATTCCATCCACTTACACATCATCACATGTGGCTGATCTTTTCTTTAGAGAGATATTCAGGTTACATGGGCTACCTAGTTTCATTGTCAGTGATCAAGACAATAAATTCATGAGTACTTTTTGGCAGGAACTATTTAGGTTGTGTGGTATAGATCTTACACCTAGAGCTAGTTATCATCCATATACAGATGGGTAGACAAAAATTGTGAATAAATGGGTGGAAGGATATTTGAGGAATTATGTGACTGCACAATAGAGGGAATGGGTCAAATGGCTATATATGAGAGTGTACTATTATAACAACACTTATCATATGTCCATCAAGATGACTCCATTCATGGCACTATACAGTTATGAACCACCTAGTTTCATGGATTTGGTTTTGGGGGATAGTAGAGTGCTCAAAGCAAAACACTTCTTGCATGCTAGTCAGGATATTTTGATTGTGCTCAAGGAGAATATACAGCAAGCCCAAAATTAGTAGAAATTGTATGCAAACTAGCACCAGATAGAGCATAGTTTTGAGGTTGGGGATATGGTTTACCTATGGCTACAACCATACAGATAATCATCACTCAAGAAAAGTGAAGTAGAGAAATTGAAGCCTAGATTTTATGGTCCTATTGGGTGTTCATTTTGCACGAGGTCAACGGCAAGAATCCATAAGGTAATTCCTCTCTTGAAAAGCAAATCATTTTAAGGATCCACTCCAAGGTTCAATGTTTGTCTTGTGACGTACCAAAATTTGCTCAGTAGAAGATAAATGTGAATGTTCATGAGGAGGCCCTTGCTGGTTCCAAAAATTCTTTTACCTTGGTATCAAGTAAAATCTATTTGCTGTCTCAAAATATCACACCAAAAGAACAATATTTTTATATTTTCTATTTTTCAATGAATGCAACTCTAACAATCCAGCTAGTATGAGGTTCTATTCTAACAGGGGGGATTAGCAAAGAAAATAATGAAACTGAAAGCAAATAACATGAAATTAAATAACTTGAATGTGAAATTTCTAAACAGACATAAGCTACAAAACACAACACGCTGCGAGTTAAACCTTAGAAGAAATCGGTAGGAAACCAATGAAAATAGGAGCAGGGCTTCCTAGAATCCACTCATGCAATCGTCGGTGAGAATTTGTAACAAATCAAATGATCTTTCACTCTTCATAAAATTGCAAGGTCACGAAAAGTGCACTAATGCGAGACAAAAAGCTATGTAGACACAATCAGGTGATTTCTTCTCAAGCTCGTTACGTCAACGAAATTCATATATCTGTAGCAAACAGCAGAACTAAAAGATTGCACAACCAGAAACAACGCAATAAACCTTTGGCTCAATCACAATCTCATGAATAAAATCCACAAAATAATGACACATCCAGGCTGGAATAACTACACTTCGAATGCTAGCACCAAAAGCATAACTTTATTGCATATTAACGACGGCCCTTTTTACATTTTACAATGGGTTATTTAGAAGAAATTGTCTCCTCAATTTGTGTTGAGAGTGAGAGATATCTTGATGCAATAAAATGCTTTTAAAACATTTAAACAAACTAAATATATACAAACTGAGAATCTAACTGGTGCTTAGAGGGACTCCATCCATATTTTATTCATTAATTGGATGCATGAGCCCTTTACATGTCGAAAAAAATGAAAGCATGAGAGAGAAAGTAGGAGGAAGCAATCAGTTGAAGTGGAAGTGCATGGAGACACCAAAAATAGAAGCTGGCCCTTCACTAGGCATGTGTCAGAGTTAACTTACCATCAGAATGTGCTCCCAATGCATGGAAAGTGATATTTTTGAAACTGGCAGTCAACTGTCGGGGCACCTCTGAATTGCAGAGCTACATGAAAATGCGGAGCTACAGACCTGTAGAGCTACAAACCTGCATGCCTGCAAAGCTGCGGATTTGTGGACTTGCGGACCTATGGACCTATGGAGCTACGGACCTGCGGAGCTCAATTTGCCAAAAAATAAAAGTTCTCAATTTTGAAAATGGTTTCTGGGTTTTGCTCAAATGAGGTTTTAGATCACTTTTTGTATATGCTCCATGCCCCTTTTTGATGATTTACACCCTCTTTATAGCCAATTACTTTCATAAACTTGCACTCCCTCTACTTCTTCAATCAAAAAATCTGAAGTCACCTACATTGAATCTTGCCCCCAGTAGCTGCATAAGATGAGGAACCTGATTTGCTTTATGTGTCAAACTTCTGTATCTTTGACCTTTGTCTTCTCTCCACCTGTCAAATCCTTCTCGACGAGAAACCAAGTGATACAGATTATCCAAGATGATTAAATGTTTGCAACTTTTTCATATTTTTTCACAAATTTTCTAGGCATTTTTAAATGACCTTTTTGGAGGTCTTCTGCTGAAAATTTCAAGTTGAAACTTTCATCGGTCCCTAAAACTGGGTAGCTAAAGGCTCATTATTTTACGGACTAAAATTAGATCTTCAGTTCTTCTTTCCAACGGTGTAAGTGGTTCTGAATTCCAAGGCCCGAGTGAAAAGTTATGATCTCGACAAGTTGAGGATGTAATTTTTACCTACAAAAGAAGCAAACATTAGTCTGTAGAGTTAACAATGCATAGCAAACACACACTAGCTATTTATTCAAAACTGGAGGTGAATCTTGAAATTTGGCCAAGTCTGAAATCTTGAAGCCATGAAATTTGGCTAAGTCTTGATTTCTGAAGCCCTGAAATTTCCTAGAATCTTTACCTTATCCTCAAGAGGCCTGAAACCTATCTCAAAAGATTCATCACATATATTAAAATATATCTTAAGTATAAGAAATTTCTTATAGTTAAATGATATATTTTAAACCCCTCTCATTGGCTATTCAAGAAAAACTAGAGGTGAAAGGGTAGCTTGGCAAGGGCACATGGTGCTTGGGAGCATGGCAGCGCGAACACACATGAGGCACCTTGATTGTGGGCACGGGCACACTTACAAACTGAGCGCAGCACAGTATGGTGTGTGCGTATGAGGTATGAGTGTGAGGCGTGAGGCACAACACCCATGAGGTGTGAGTGCGGTGTGGCGCAGCATGCGCATGAGCACCCAGGCAAGGGCGTGGTGTGCGAGCGTGCGACGCTTTTATTTCAACTCTCCTTTTTTCAAAAAATTTTGTGGTGATTTTTCAGGTTTCTTTTTTTTCTTTGTGATTTTTAAAATTTTTTGATTTTTTTGTATTTTTTCAATTTTTTGATTTTTTTGCGATTTTTTAACTCAACTCTAAAATCCTTCTCCTGACTCGAATTGTGAGTTCGGGAGTCGAAAAAAATAGGGGGTCCCTATTCCTAGTGAGGAATGGGGCATGTGTTGTGGACACCACAACAAATAGCTCCGAAAAAAGGAAGAAATGACCAAGGCATTTCTTCATCAGTAAACATTTCTCCGACGTGTGCCAAACACCAACTGAATTTTGAACACCTTGAGCATATTTCAAATGACTTTGCAATCAAAATCTCAAAAGCCAAAACCTTCAAACTCAGTGTGTGCATTGTGTATTGATTCCCTTTGATGCATTAGGATGCAATTAATTAGATATTTTTGACAACTCAAAACAATCTTCCACTCCTTTTAGCTCATTCATTCAGAATCTCCACGAAGGCTCTTTATCAATCAATTGCTTGACCAGATGAGAGAATCAGTTCGAGGGCTCTTGGTCAGATGTCACATTCTTTTAATTTCTATCCTTTTGCATAATTGCTCCATGTCATTCAACATGTTACTTTTGATGAAACAGTATTTTTGAATACAAGAAACTTTGTTTTGCAACGTATCTTTAGCTATTTCAGATCTTTAGAATCCTTCAAACTTAACACTATATTTTCTTTCTTTCTTTCTTCTTCCCTTTTTTTTTTTTTGAATTATGTATCCTAACTACGCTTAGACTATGTAGTCAGAACATTAGTATCATTTCTTGGATTCAATCTCTTATGAACATCCCTTGTGTTCCTCTTTTAGAACTTTTTAGGAAACTCTCACACCGAATAATGATCTTAGTAACCTTTCGAGGAGACCCCTCCTGCTTGAACCAGTTGAAGTTTGGATCATTCCTCATCATCTTTGACTTTAATTCAACAACACCCAAAACAATCAAATTTTAAAATTTTCAAAGTGTTGAGAGCTTGTTGGTCTATGCTTCTGATTTTTAGACTAAAAGTCCCCTAATTCCACAAGAAATGTTTGTTGCTTGGTTGGTATAAAACACACAATCATCCAAATGTTTTGACAAAGAAATACCTCCTCCTAAAATCGGGACCAAAGTGTGGTTAGTAAAATCTTCAGAAAATCCCCAAGTACACCTTACCCCTTAAGACTAACATTACTATAAAAAAAATGAACACACAACTGAAAGCAAACACGCAACGCCTAACTAAAAAGACTGAAAAGACCAAGAAGAAGAAGAAAAAAAAAAAAAACTTATTTACAGAAAAACTCAAATAATAACAATGTGGGGGTAGTTATTAGTAGATTTCTCATTATGTGCAATAGTAATGAACCACCCCATATAGTTCTCAAAAATGCTAACTTGTCTTTGTACTAAAAAAAAAAAAACTCTAGATAATCTTGGATCAAATTTGGGGCACAAATCACACAAAATCAAAAGTTGTGGTAACTCTTTATGGCCATGATTAATCCACAAAAAAAGTTCTCTTAACTTTAGCATCATATTCAAATTGAAAATCATCAAACTGAGAGGGATAATGGAAAGATATCACCTGATCCAGCAAGTGCCCCACCATAGGGGTACACTCACACATTGTAATTTCTCCTTCTAGTGGTCTCATCTCATGGTACATCGATCAAGATGCTTTCTGCCTCATGTCCCATAGAATGCTGTTCAAAATCATTCTTTCCCTTCATTTGAATCTCCCAAGCTAACAAGAAATCCAAACAACTTTCTTCTGAATGGAACCCAAATGGATGGATTCTACATGAATCAGTTATTGCATGGTTTGATATATGTGTAGAATACCCACAAATAGACATTTGCTCAATCAAACTTGAGACCAAATTAAACACTCTATCCATCTCTTCTAATGAAAAATCTTGTTTTGAGGGAGATATCTTATCTTTATCCAATGGGGAATTGATATCACAGTAGATAGAACTGGTATCTTCTTCTTGATGACTTTCTGATTCAAAAATCTCACCAACCTTAGGATCTTTGGCATTTCCATCACCTTTTGCAACTTCATGGAGTTTTGGAACTTCAAAATTTCTTGTGTCCTCAAGATCTCTTGGCATATCCACACTTATTCTGGCATCAACACTTGGAAGAATTTCTTCATCGAATGGGAATGCAAACTCCTCTTGACCATCTTCATCATTTAGTCCTCCTGTAGATTCATCATATGATTCAAACATCATTGCACTAAACTGCAAAGGTTGTTTATCCATGATTTGGGGAGGCTGATCCGAAACATTATTGTGCCCATACCTATTTTTACTTGGACTCATTCTTGTAATACAATTATTCTTATTGTTGATGTTCCTATAAAGGTTAAAATTTCCACTCTAATTTTGAGAATAATTTTTTTGGGTAGAAAGTTTTCTTGGATGATTGCCTTGGTCTCTTGAAGAATTTGACTTTATTTTGACAAGTTCATTGGATAAAAGAGACATCGTCTCCTTCATGGCCTTAAGCTCTCTAGCCACATCATTTTCTAGTTCAATGGATCCAACTACCTTCTACTCAAAAAAAGTAGTCTTTTGAGACCCATATTTGAAATATGTAATTGTTGGCATTGGAGTAGTAGTAACCTGAATTATGAATGTAACAGCCTCTTTGAAAAACTTTTCAATGGTATCAATGTCTTTAGGTGGGAGCCTTCTTAGAAAAATAGAAGTTAATGAATCCATTGTTCCAAAATCGACCTGGATGGCAGCCTCTTGTGGTATAGTGTATGGAAACTCCATTCTTTTATACATCCTATAGAAGCGATGATTGAACTGTGAAATAGTCTCATGGGGATCCCTTTTAATTGAGATGAACTGATGATATAGAAGAGCTGGATCAACATAGATTTTGAATTTTTCCACAAAATTTCTCTCAAAAGAGTTCCAATCCCTTATTGATGCTGGCGGTAGATTGAGGTACCAATTGAATGCCATTTCCCCCAAAGTGTAAGGAAAAAGGCGACATACCACATCCATATGTCGAATCTGGGTTCGATTACAAATCTCTTTGAAAATTTTGATATGATCTTCTACTATTTGTGATTCTCCATAGATGAACCGCGGGAAAAACTTTTCAGGATTTTTGGGCAAGTCATGTAATGGTCCAGTTAGGTTCAAAGGTGAACTTTGGGCATTGAAGAAAGACATGGTGCATAATGAAGAAAATGTGTGAAGTGGAATGTAAAGCAAAAGATGATGATGAAATGTGTAATGTGAAAGGGTGGAGTTCTTGGAATCCCTTTATCACTGTGATGCTTGTGAAAGTGACTAAGTTGTAACAACTTGTGTTTATTCTGGAAAAGCGCACCTTTATAGAAGCACACTTTCTCAAAATAGTGCACAACAAAATTTTGTAGACCTCTGGATCTGCGGAGCTATGGACCTACAGAGCTATGGACTTGCGGACCTGTGGATCTGCAGAGCTACAGATCTATAGACTTGCAGAGCTGCGAACCTGCAGATCTACAGTTTTGCAGACATATGGACCTGCTTATACTTAAGTATAAGGAATATACATCAACTTATACTTAAATGATATATATTAAACCCCTCTAATTGGCTATTCAAGAAAAACTGGAGGTGAAAGGGCAACTTGGCAAGGGCACATGATGCTTGGGAGCACGGTGGCGCGAACACACACGAGGTACCTTGATTGTGGGCATGCGCACACTTACAAACTGGGTGCAGCATGACATGGCATGTGCGCGCACAAGGCGCGAGTGCGAGGCATGACTTGTGGGCACGAGGCACGGTGCAACGCAGCTTGCGTGCATGAGTGTGCAGGCGAGGGCGTAGTGCGCGAGTGCACAGGCACACAACGCATGGCGTCGCGAGCGCCCAGCGCAGCGCGTGGTGCTTTTTTTTCAACTCTTCTTTTTTTAAATTTTTTTTTTTTGTGATTTTTCAATTTTTAAAATTTTTTTAGGCGATTTTTTCAATTTTTTGATTTTTTTATATTTTTTCAATTTTTTGATTTTTTTGTGATTTTTGAACTCAACTTTAAAATCATTCTCCTGACTCAAATTGTGAGTCCGGGAGTCAAAAAAAATAGGGTGTCCCTGTTCCTAGTGAGGAATGGGCATGTGTTGTGGACACCACAACAGGTCCCTATAGAGTGATTCACAAGGTGGGTGAGGTTGCTTACGAGATTGAGCTTCTAGAGGGTAGTTGGGTACATAATGTGTTTCATGTGTCAAGGCTTAACAAAGCCATCAGTCAGAGAGTTGTGCCTTTAGCAGAATTACCACCATTAGATGAGGAGGGAAAGCTCGTATTGATTCTTGAGGCTATTCTGGATACTAGGGAAAGGACTCTGCAAAGCAAGTTGATTAAAGAATATTTAGTCAAATGGAGATATCTTCTAGAGGAAGATGCTACTTGAGAGAGTGAGCAGGTGCTATAGCAAATAGGATTGAGATTTCTTGAGGACAAGCAATTTCAAGGAGGGTAGACTGTAATGACCCCATCTTTTAGCCTTCATGTTCTCCAAAGTCTAAGTGGAGCATAAGAGAAAATTAAATTAGTTTCTTATAAATTCATTAAATAAATTAAAATTAAAAATTAAAGGGTGACTTTATATTTAATTAATTTAATTAATTATTGTATTACAAGGGAGAAGCTTCTATAGTGTGTATTAATCAACCATTTAGATAGATCAACCATTTTCTCAATGGGGGCTAGATTTTATCAGCCAAATCAATCCAACTTCCATCTCTTATCACATGTGGATCTTTGCTAAAATTGGTTATTTTACAAGTTGGATAGATGCAATAGCCTTGAAATATGCTACAAAGACTTCAATGGTTGAGTAGCTGAATGAAATTGTAACCAAATTTGGCACCCCTTAAACAATAATATCTAACAATGCCAAATCTTTTGTTGGAGCTCATATATGTTCTTGAGTAGTTGATCATAGCATCTATTTGAGCACTTCCTCAAATTACTACTCCCAAGAGAATGGCTTGGCTGAGTCCTCTAACAAGAATCCAATTAGAATCATGAAGAAGACCATTGAAGATAACTAGAGGATTTGGCATGCCAAATCAAAGACAACCCTTTGGACTAATAGAATTACACCTAAGAGGGCCATTGGAAACTCTCCTTTTGTGTTAGTCTATGGAAGAGAAGTGAGGCTTCCTATTTCGCTAGAGTTCACCTCTCTTGAATTAGCTCATCAATTGGAGCTAGAAGGGAATGATGCCATGACGGTCAAAATGGAAAAACTAATGGAGCTAGAAGAGAAAACAAAACAAGCTATGCAGAACCTTAAGATAGATCAACAATAGGTAAAGAAGAGTTTTGAGAAGAGGTCCAAGGATAGGGTTTTCAGAGAGGGAGACCTTGTTCTCAATTTGGATGTAGATGGATCCAAATTGGGTAGACACTCGAAAATGATGCTATCTTGAGTGTGCGTTATGTTATCACTAGTTGCAAGTAGGCCAATGCTTTTTAGCTATCTAGGCCCAATGGTGATGTCCTACCAATTCACTCAATGGAATTTACCTCAAAACTTGCTTGTAGAGAGGATTAGGGTTTCATGTATACATTAGAGTAGTTTCCATTTTTCCAAGAAGTGTTGAGCATGGGCTTTCCTTGGGCTAGCCAGGTTTTTTGAAATTTTGCAATTGTAGAGAAGATAGAGGCAGGGTTATGGTTTCATAATGTTTATTTCTCATATTTTTTGTATGATTTTGTAACCCAATGGATGCTCAAAGTCACTGGTAATATGCATAGCAAGCTCGCATCCCCTCTGAGTCATAAAAATTGTTAGCCATATTTTCCCTCCTTCCAAATATTTGAATTTTAAAATATAAAAGCATGGCCTATGGTCATATTTATAATATTTAAATATTCAAATGACATAAAAATATGAAAAAACTTTAAAATATTTTGTATATGTCTAAGTTTGTTCCTATAGGGCCCACATTTATTCTCAATCATCAGATCTTGGTAAATCAAGGGTTGGTGCTTTCCCACTTTACAAAGATGCAAGGTCTTTAACAATGTGAAAAAGAAAGAATTTTCCATGTTAACTTGTGGGACCATTTTCAATTTGTAGAATGGAACAAGGATGTGTCAAGGCAATATGGTAGGTTGGTGGTGTTTAATTGGTCAAAGTGTTGACTAGGAAAAGGGTAGACTACCTTTATGTTTTTTCCATTAGATGCAAGATGATCTATGGCTATTGTATCCTCATAATTTGAAGTTGTGATAGGTTTAACATTTTTGAGAATGAAACAAGAAGAAACGTGGCTCAGTGGGCCATTTTCCTTTATGGCTAGTAGAGATGATAGAGTGATTTGGCATATGGATGTAGTATGATTGGTCAATAGTGCTGATGTACATGGTAAAGTTGCCATCTTGTTTTTCTATCATCGATCAAACACTAATTCATAGCTATGGCATCCTCACAATTTGAAGATGAAATAAGTTTAGTTATTGCAAGAATGCGACAAAAGGACACATGTACTTGTGGGCTCAGGTAGCAATTATAGGATCATTAGACTCAGGTCAAAGCATATGGGTGCCATTTTCACCTGTTGAGCTAGACAATATAAAGATGCCTTTGACCAATAGGATCAAACATATTATTACATGGTATCATAGTTGAGGGAGATTCTCATCATGTAGTCGTTCAAGACTATTTGTGCTTCAACACCTTGACATGAATCTAGAGGATTCACAGAAATTGGGAGCATCTAGACCAAGATCTAACCTCACTGTTGTGCCGAGAGTGTTGATTCAGTGAAAAATGCCTATAAATTTGCCTATGCTGGATGAAAGATGATTGTGAGGGGACAGTTTTTTTTGCAAATCGAAACCTGGAGGCCTCAATTTGCAATTCGGGTATGGTTATTTTATTGATCTGATTATTTGTATTTCAAATTTGCAATTATTTTGTTCTCTACAATTTATTTCTAGATTTGGTATTTACAAAATATTTTTAATTGCCGAAGCAGAGAATTTTTTTTTGCTGAATCAAGGAGTGACACCATGGCCTAGCTCTATATTTTGGTGGTAGATTATTTATTTAATTTTTAGGGTTTAAACAATTATTTTGCGATCTCTTTAATAACTCAGCACCATACTATGCCTTCAAAAATTTGGGCCACATAGTCTATAATCGGAGCACCAAATCACTCACCTTGGAAATAGACGCAGAGTTGAGTTCCTTTTAGACTTAGTAAAGGTGTACAATCTTCAATATGACTCCTTGGTTGCAATGGGGAAAGTGAATCATAACAAAAGGTTGTACTCTTTCTCTCATTTTGTACCCAAGTCTTCTTCAAAGGTCTTGTTATCACAATCAAATTCAAACATACAATTATGGCATGAGCGGTATGGTCATCTTGACTTTCGCTATCTTCAACAACTGTGCACATACCACATGGTCAAAAGTATACCTAAAATCAACTTTTCTAAGGGTGAATTTTCAACAGATTTAGTGGATATGCATCTAGAGGGGAAGTTATAGAGAGGGAAGTCTTCAAGAGCAACAGGTGTTCTTCAGATGGTCCACATGGT
The DNA here is from genome assembly GCA_028749045.1 of Cupressus sempervirens. Taxonomy (NCBI): domain Eukaryota; kingdom Viridiplantae; phylum Streptophyta; class Pinopsida; order Cupressales; family Cupressaceae; genus Cupressus; species Cupressus sempervirens. Next base: position 211,058,849 of record CM053785.1, on the reverse strand, counting down.
ATTAGCAGGTCCTTTTGCATTCAAACAAGGTTTCTACATACTTACCTTTGTTGATGACTTTTCAAGGTTTACTTGGGTCTAATTTCTTAATAATAAGAATGAATTGTTGAACAAGTTTCTAGCCTTCAAGACTCATGTAGAATGTAAATCTAGGAAAGCCATTAAAGTTATTTGAATGGACAATGGAAGCATGTATGTGAACAGAAGACTTAAAGAGTCTTGCAGACTCGAGGGCATTGATCTTTAGACTCCTTTAGCATTTAGTCCACATAAAACAAATGTTGTAGCATTAAGGATCCAAATTCTAAAATCCATAGCAAGTTGCATGATAAAAGCAAAGTCTAAAAATCCATCATTAGAAGTCAAAGCAATTTCCAGTACTACTCACATTCTTAATCATTCTCCTCATCTAGCCTTAGATGGAAAAACTCCTTTTGAGGAATGGTGTGACAAAAAACCTATTGTGACACACTTCAAAGTCTTTTGTTGTCCTACATGGGCAAAAGTATCTTCTAGGGGATGCAAGGCATAGTCACCTTGGCCTTATACTTTCATTGGTTATGAAGATAGTGCGAAGGCATATAGACTTCTAGATCCTGAGACACATTAGATTTTTGTGGAGAAGGATGTATACTTTGAGGAAAGTTCACCAAGCTTGTCCTCTCATCCTCTTCGCATATCATATAGTGTGGATACTAATAGTGACACCAACGATAGTGCTTCAACAAATTTAGACATGTGGGGTTCTATCAATAGTTGCAGTGAGAGGTCACTTTTTCAATTCAGTCTGCATGCATACATAGCCATAGTGATAGGTCTAGAATAGCAGGGTACATCCAGTGTTCCAAATACAAGTTCAATGTCAGATTTGGGAGACAATATTGATGATCTACCTCTTCTTCTTGATATAGAAGTACCTTCTTTAGTTGTCATTAGGGATCCATCTGACTCTCTTGTTCATTCTTTACATGATAATTCCTCATAGGTTGAAGTGATTGTGGATAGTTATGATCAGTAGCTATAGTAGGGTTCTTCATCGGTTGCAGAGACATATAGTTCTTTGGGATAGGTTATTCAATTAGTTGAGTAGGTTTTAGAGACATCACGTATCCATGGGATTCTCTCCACGCAAAGTGGAAGCATCTCATTTCTACCCTTGGCATTGTTTCTTCCTAAGGGGAGGAACACCATTCTGTAGTCTTGGATCAGCTTCTTCATCAAAGCAATCACTGTTCGCCATTCTTCTTTGTTGAGGGGGGATCCTATCTTTTCTCTCTTGCTCTTCTCATAATTCTCTTATGTATATACTAGATGTATGTCATAATGGGTGTGTCTTGATTACTCCATCCATTCATGCATCCCTCTTTATCTCTCTTTTTGGGGGAGGGTTTTACCCATGAGGCTTTCCCTCTTTCCCTACTTTTTGAGAGATTGCATATCATTATGTACATGGGTATCTAACATGGCCTAGTATTCAGGACCCATATTGCATTGCATCCTAGATTTTCTAAGCTTAAGGGCATTCCCCTAAGTTGCACTTAAGGGGGGGTGTTGGTGTAAATAAGTATTTACTTATTACACTTACATTAGTTTACTTAGGTTAATGTATTATTTAATTATTTTGCATTATTTTATTATTATCTTAGGTGAGACACTTAGGAGTTTGTGTACTCTCATTGAGTTATGCAACTCTAATTATGCACATGGTGTCTACAACATAGGAGTATGCATCATTCACTAAGTTGTCATGATGACAACATAGTTATCTGCACTCCTCATTTAGCACATGTTGTCTACACCACTAATTTGCATGCTACACCATTGTAGACTTATCCTCACATCGTCACACTTAATCCCATGCTCAATGGAGGATAACCCAAATCTAGTGGACATGTGCCTGGTTGTATGACTTATCATGTTGCTAACTTCTATGCATTCTAGAGGCTCTCCTAAGGCTTTTATATACAGACACTCCTAGTCTACTCTCAAGTTGGCTAAGCTAGCATATTGAATGAATATCATCATTCTAATCATACTCTATCTATTTTGGTCTACTATGTGCTTGTGTTGAGTTCTTTAGTTCTTGGGTGAATTCTAGCCTAAGAAAAATTCTTACAGTAAGGGTTTCTTTGTGTTGGATACAATTTGAATTAAAATTAGTGCCTCGAAAAATTTGACTCTTGGTATTACATAGATATATATATATATATATATATATATATATATATATATATATATATATATATATATATATATATATATATATATATATATATATATATAGAAGTATTTTTCTAATTTTCTATTTTTGATATTTAAGTTAGTATCAATTTATTTGTTTATTTTTATGGTTAGGGTTAGGATTAGGGTTAGAGTTATAGTTGCGGTTAGGGTAAACATTAGGGTTGTGGTTAGAATTAGAGATAGAGTTATTATATATATATATATATATATATATATATATATATATATATATATATATATATATTTCTATATTTATTAATTATTAATTTACATATATATAAGTATTTTTCTAATTTTATATATATATAGTTAGTATCATATTATTTGTTTATTTTATGGTTAGGGTTAGGATTATGGTTAGAGTAAGAGTTAGGGTTAGGGTTAGGGTTAGGGGAATGGTTAGGATTAGGGGTAGAGTAGAGTTGGAGTTAGCATCAATGTTAGGGTTAGGGTTAGAATTAGAGATAGAGTTAGGATTAGGGTCAAAATTATGATTAGAGTTTGAGATAAAGGTAGGGTTAGATTTGGGGTTAGGGTTAAAGTTAGAATTAGGGTTAGGGTGAGAGTTTGAATTAGAGTTAGGGTCAGAGTTACAACTAGCTTATATATACCTATATATATTACACTGAGAGTAATCATTCTCGAGGTGCCTATTTATTTTTAATACCAAGGTTATTTTAATTAAAATTGGGATATATGGAAAAAAGAGGCACCTTAAGAATGATTAATCTTGGCATATATATATATATATATATATATATATATATATATATATATATATATATATATATATATATATATAGATAAAAGCTAGTAGCAGTCGTGGCACAATAAGAAAAATATTTTTTAGTTTTTCTATTTTTGATAAGGTTAGTATTGATTTTTTTATTTCTTTTTAAATATAGTTGTATAAACTTACTATAAAATAGTAGTAGTATAAAATTATTCAACATTTAATTTTTTAATTCTATATATAGTGTTTATTTGCATCACTTTAATTCAATTTTGTTTTAAGGATATTGTTAGGTAAATTGTTATATTGAAGAGTAGAGTTATGGTTAGGGTTAGGGTTAGAAATAGGGTTAGGGTTAGCATTAAGATTTAAATTAGGGTTAGGGTTAGGATTTTAATTAGAGTTAGGGTTAGGGTTAGGGTTACAATTAGAGGTAGAGTTAGGGTCAGGATTAGAGTTACAATTAGAGCTAGGTTTAGGGTTAGGGCTAGGGCAAGGGCTATTTTTAGGAGTATGACTATTCTTGGGGTTAGGTTTAGAATTAGAGTGTGTTAGTGTTAGGGTTATGGTTAGGACAATGGTAAGAATTAGAGTTTAGGTTACAATTATTGTTAGTGTTAGGGTTAGAATTAGAGTTAGGGTTGAGCTAGAGTTAGAATAAGAGTTAGAATAAGGGTTAGGGCTTTAGTGAAGATTAAAGTAAGGGTTAAGGTTCAGGTTAGAGTTTTGAATCAGGGTTAAGGTTAGAGTTAGGGTTAGTGTTTTAGTGAAGATTAAAGTAAGGGTTAAGGTTAGGGGTAGAGTTTTGAGTTGGGGTTAAGGATAGAGTTAGGGTTAGGGTTAGGGTTTTAGTCAAGATTAAACTAAGGCATACAATTAAGATTAGAGTCTAATTATGGTAGAGTTAGATTTATAGTTAGAGCTAGAGTTAGGATTAGAGTTAGGGGTATCATTGGGTTAAGGTTTAGGGTTAGTGGGTATGATTAGAATTAGAGTTAGGGTCAGGGTTAGAGATAGGTGTATAAAAATGGTTAGGGTTAGGGTTAGCTTTAGGTTTAAAATAATTGTTAGGGTTAGAGTTAAAGTCCAATTATAGTAGAGTTAGATTTAGGATTACAATTAGAGGTAGGGGTAGAGTTACAGTTAGGGTTAGGGCTAGGGTTGGAGTTAAAATAATAGTTAGGGTTAAAGTCCAATTATGGTAGAGTTAGATTTAGGGCTACAATTAGAGGTAGGGGTAGAGTTACAATTAGGGTTAGGGTTAGGGTTGGAGATAGAGAAAGGGTTAGGCATAAGGTTATTGTTAGGGTTATGTTTACACAGAGATAGTGTTATATATAGAGATAGCTTTAGGGTCAAGGTTAGCATAAGGGTTTGAGTAAGGGTAAAGGTTAGAGTTAGGGTTAGGATTAGGGTTAGAGTCTAATTATGGTAGAGTTAGATTTATACATAGAGGTAGGGTTAGGAGTAGGGTTAAGGTTAGTGATAAGATTAGAGTTAGGGTTAAGATTAGGATTAGAGTTAGGGTTAGGGTTAGGGTTATAGATAGGTGTAGATAAAGGGTTAAGATTAGGGTTAGGGTTATGGTCTAGGTTAGGGTCAGGTTGAGGGTTAGAGCATGAGTTTGACTTAGGTTTAGAGTTAGGGTTATAGTTTGAGTTAGGGTTATAGTTAGAGATAGAGTTATAGTTATAGTTAGAGTTTGGGTTAGAATTATAATTAGGGTTAGGGTTAGAGTTATAAATAGATTTAATATTATGATTAGGGTTTGAATTAGGGTTATTGTTAGAGTTAGGGTTAAGGTTAGATTTTTGAGTCAAGTTTAAGGATAGATTTAGGGTTAGGGGTAGGGTTAATATTAAAGTAAAATTATGGTAGAGTTAGATTCATAGTTAGAGTTAGGGTTACGGTTATGATTATGGGTGGAGATAGAAAAAGGGTTAGAGAAAGGGTTAGATTCAGGGTTATGGTTAGGGTTAGGTTTATATATTGAGTTAGGGATATATATATAAAGTTACATCAGGGTTAAGGTTAAGGTATGGGTTTGAGTTAGGGTTAAGTTTAGAGTTAAGGTTAGGGTTAAGGTTAAGGTTTTAGTCAGCATTGAAGTTAGGGTTAGGATTAGGGTTATAATATAATTATGATAGAGCTATATTTTAGAGTTAGAGCTAGGGGTAGGGGTAGGGTTAGTGTTAGTGTTAGGATTAGAGTTAGGGTTAGGGTTAGGGTTAGGGTTAGGATTGGGGTTAGGGTTACAATTACGATTAGCAATAAGGTCAAGGTTAAGGTTAGGGTAATAATTAGGGTTAGAGATAAGGTTACATAAAGGGTTAGGGGAAGGGCGAGGGTCAGGATTAGGATTAGGTTTAAGTTTATGGTTAGAATATGAGTTAGGGTTAGGCAAAAAGTAGGACAATGGTTAGAGGTACAATTAATGTTAGTGTTAGGGGTAGGGGTAGGGGTAGGGTTAGGGTTAGAGTTAATGATATGGGTAGAGAAAGGGTTAGGATTAGGGTAAGGGTCAAGATTAGGGTTAGGTTTATGGTTAGAATATGAGTTAGGGTTAAATTCTAAGTTATAATTAGGGTTATAATTTGAGTTAGGGGTAGACAAAGCATTAGAATTATGGTTAGGATTAGGGTTAGGGGAAAAGAAGGGCTATGGTTAGACTTATGGTTGTTGTTATGTTTAGAGTTACATTTAGGAGGGTGGCTTGTTCTCCTTACACATGCCTCTTAGCATAATAGAGCAATATAAGGAAATTACAATGTTGCTTATGTAGTTTTATAACTTTATTAGTTACATTTATAAATAGGAAATTGATTAATGTTAATTATTCTTAGCATGAATAGTGTACAATGAAGGACTACTAAATGTTATTGAGGTAATGATTGCACTTAAAATGAGTATAAAATGAATATTATGCTTTAGAGTTGGTTAATAGTTAGAAATAACACATCAATTTTATACATAATTTAATGATCAACATATTAATGATATATCTCATGTAAAAGATTTAATAATACAAACACAAAGGTCAAGGAAAAAGATTTCAAATATTTGCAAGTATAGTTGAGAAGAATTTGAGCTAAAATCTTAAAATGTTTATTTATTCTTTTGATACATAAATGGAAGGAGAACAATATCTCCTAGTACAATTATCTAGATAAAATAATAAGTGAAATATTGAAAATTGTGAAATCATCATATGGACCATGTGTATAGTTCTCCATAATGATGTAAGTACATCACATATTATTCAGAGATTAAAATTGTATTACGTCCTTTGTTCATAATATGATCATCATAGACCTCTTTCATCATGGATGTAAATGAAAAACATATTTGGAAACATCTTCCATCTCCATTATCTCTATCTCTTGTACATGATCAATAGATAAAGCTACATTCTCAAGAGCTTTTACCATAGTTGTACAACATTGTTTAATTATTCATGCACACTTCTGAAAATTTGTCTCAAAAAAATTATTTGACTCTACTGAAGAAGTTGGGCTCATGTTTACAATTCTTGATTGTCTATCAAAGGCTTCCATGCCTAGAAAAAATCATGGAAAAAAATTTAGAAAGCATTATCACCAATTTAATAAAAAAAGAACAAATGTATACTTAATGAGAGGGATAAAATTTTTAAATCAATAATGGTTTTTAAAAAATAGAATAGGTCACTTAGTACAATCAATTGTGGAAAAAATCAATATAAAAATCAAATTGTATTAAAATTTGTAATAAAAATTTGGGTATTGAAACATGGTAATATTATGACCATTCGTGGATAGTGAAGATTAGACAAACATAGATTTCAAATATTGAGTAGCAATGTATTGGTTTCATGAAGCAAAAACATTATGATTTATTTCAATTGAAGAATGCCTTTATAATTTGAATTAATATTATAACCTTAATTTTTGGACCCAATTGATGATCATAGTTAGATTTACAAATTAGAGAATTAGTATAATAAAATTTCAGCATAATGGTACTTGCAACCATTAAAATGTGCAAATAATAAGGTTATCATGTTAGATTGAGCATATCAAATTATAGTTTTCATTAACTATGGAATATGAACTATCAATGTGCATAATAAGAATAACAACATAATATTTCACGATGATGATCACATAATGTACTAGAGAAAATAAATTATTATTAATAAATAATATGTTTGAAACCATCAATGATTTTCAAGACTTCTCAGTCTACATTCTTCTACTTTTCTCTTTGAAAGTTATTTCCCACTTTTTATTTTCTCATAATGGTCATATATAAAGGGTGGCATTATTCTCAAACCTTCGAATGACTTAACATGAGATATGGCCACAAATGTCAATCTTTCTATTTCTCTTGGACCTATGTCAATTGTGGCTTTTGAAAGAGTTAGCCCTTGAGATTTGTAAATAGTCAATACCCATGTCAACCTTAATGGCAGTTGGAAGGTCCTACCCCTTTGCAATGGTGCTATTGGTATTATGTTTGGATGGTGATCATCAAATGGTACTGTAGAGTAATTATCAAATTCAACTGTAACATATGCTGGTGGCTCAGGTGAAGCAATTCTTGGTTTGTAGATAATATTTCTGATATATCCCAATGATTTATTCATAACACCAGATTCTATCCATAGATTTTTAGTCAACATTACTCTTGCATTACTACTAATCAATAACTCTATATCAAGTTCCTTTCTTGATAAATATTCATTTCCATTACCATTCCTCAACTTAGTTGCAAGGCTATGTGCAACTAGATGTCTTAAAGAATACAACATCCTCAAGTTATGGAAATGAACATTGTCATTTGTAGAGAATAAATGTACTGCCTTATCAAACTCATCATTTCTTGCAACAACTAATCTTATAGGTGTTCATGTCATAACCAAGTTCCAGTCATCTATTTATGGATTTGCATCTCTCACATTTGTGAGTAGCTGACAAAATCTTTGTTGTTGGATATTTTCTCCATCTTGCCTAAATACTTTAGCTAGTGTAACCACTATCTTGAATTCCTTCCATAATAACTTTCACTGCCTATTGCTATCATATGCTAGTCTATCATTAATAGGAGGCAACTGCCTCAAATCACCAACTAAAATAATCGATACACCTGAAAGATAGTTGTAAATTTTTTAGTTATGTACATAAACTAAAATCAAAAGGTATGCATTCTATATGACCAATCTTAATAAGAATTATAATAAACTAATAAAACCATGTGATGTATGGAAAGGGATACCTCTAAAGCTTATGTCTGTTTTATGAGGGAAGGCTTGTCTAAGTTGACTATCTATATTTTCCAGCATGTTTTGGCCAATGAAGCTCATTTCATCAATCAAAATATATTTGATATTTTCCATCTCTTGTTGAAAGCTTTTAAGTCTTGTCCCTTCTAGTTGGGAAAAAATTGTAATTGGAATCTACAACTTTAAATGAATGGTAGATGCTCCTATATTGAAAGTTGCAACTCCAATTGGTGCAAGCAATAGAAGAAGAGAAGGATTTTTCATCGATGCCATTTGAAAAGATTGATTAATGGCACCAATTAGATAAGACTTACTTATTCCTATTGTTCCTTGAATTATCATAAAGAAAGGATTTCCCACTTGATTACTATGGTAGTGTGTCAAAATAATGTCAACTACCTTTTGTTGCTTGTGACTAAGAGTTGTAAAGTTGATACACTGTGGAATGTCATCATACATAAGACATCCATGCCTTTTCATTTCAGGTATGAAATTTATTGCTCGGATTGTCTCCTCTTCACTTTGATATGCACTACATCAATTTGTATTTCTATCAATATCTCTTCTTCCCAACATGTCAATTGCAGAAACTAGCATATGTTGACCATGATGTAACATAGATATTATTTCCCACTCATGTTTTGTAGTATTTTCCTGAATGGATCCATTATCTTCTGTCTCTGAACCACTTGAAGGTTCATTATTTTGTGCATGTTCTTTCCTTCAGACATGCCAAGGATTATAATTGAGTGAGTCCCAATTTGCTACTATAGTATCATCATCATGACCAATGTCTCTCTCAACATTATGAAAAGGTTTGTATAGTAACAACTCAGACAAGAAAAAGTCCACCCACTTATCAGAATCTTGTGGAGGAATAGAAAAATATCTAGGAAAAACTCTAACAATAGCTACTTTTATTCTTGGCTCCTATTTATTATCTCCTCTTCTTTTAGGGTTATATAACTATGACCTTGCTGCATTAATCAAATTGATACCTTCCATACAAAGTGGTCTTCTTTTATAACCATCAACAAAAGATTTTGTGAGTTCTTCCTCATTTTTGTCATCATTGATTACCATTGGTTTGTAAACTTCACGTGAAACATTTAGATTGACAAACTTTCTACTACACTCCACCAACGAAAGTTCTAATAACATATGGCATGTTTCTTGAGCTTCAATATCTCTTTCTATAACTATCTCCATTAAAATATTTCTATATGCCTACAATGCTAAATAATCAGGATTTGAAAGATTTGAAAGATGCGTAAACATTTGTTGATATGTTTCAGAGCTTTTCTCTACTTTTTTTGCATACTTTGCAATATATTTGATATCTTCATGTCTTGAAAGGATAGGTTGCTAATCAACATTAGCCCTCCACAATTGCAGTATGTACTGATTGTGTGTATTAACTCTATCATCATTTCTTGCTGGTTCAAATTTTTTCTCACCCAATTCTACATTAGTATATAACTTTGATCCCTCCAAATTTAATTAGCAAGGAGCATTATACTTGAAACATTGGTAAATAAATATCTAGTTATCCTAACTTGTTAAAAACTATGAAATAGAAAATTCAAACATAATCTTTTTGAATTTGATTAACCTACAAACCATTCTTCCTCTTTTTTTAGGAAGGCACGCTCCCTCCTTACAAATAGTGTGTCTCTCAACACAATTGAGTATCTATTCATAATCCTAGTCTATATCCATCTCAGCTAGTTGTAATATAAATGATAATTCATAGATTATTCTATTGGATAGAGGTGAGAAACACATTAATATTTAACTCATTTATAATATGAAACTTACATTTATGTTTCCTTGATGTGGATCATGTCTAGGATTCCAAGCATGAATAATGGAGTCAAAATATATCTCAACACTTTTTCATTCATCCTCATTTGACCAATTAATAATGTCCATATTTGGTGCTCCTTCAAGCCATAAGAAGCCATGAACATGAGGTGAACCATGATGTTTCCACTCATATCTACACCAAAATTCCTTTACTTTCATACCTTTTTCAAGTATTTCTTTCCTGAACATTGTATTCTTTAAGTGCATGTAATAAGTGACAATATGTGAATAGTAGATGATATTCTGCCTTCTCCATCTTTGAGCCTCTCATGGATCAATAGGTGGTGTAGTTGGCATTAGTGCATGTAAATTAGGCCATTGCATATCCACTACACTTAATGTGAAGAAAATTGTAGGTGTGCCAAGTTGGTCAAGAAAGTTAGTTAATTCTACTTTACATTTTGCCTAGTATGATCTTGTTCATCTTAGACTTGTTCTAAACTACAATAGCCTATCTGTGAGATTATTTCAAGGCATATTATCAATATTTTCACATAATTAATTAATAGTTATTGGCATTTCTTAAAAGCTCCTTTTTGCAAAAATAGATGCTGAACTTTGTGCATGATGTCTCATTACCATGTTTTGCACAAAATACCTAAACCTTGGAATGTTTTCCAAAGCAACGATCCCTATATTTGATCAAATACTTTACAAATTCATGCAAGTATACACATTTTATTCTAGGCTCTAACCAATCACAACTTCCATCTGGAAACAATGTTGGGAAAGCCATATCCAACAACCTAGATATGATATACTCATTAATAGGTGATGTACATATAGATGGCCACTCAATTAAAGTAGATGGAATTGCATCAAGATTATTAACCCAAGCATGAATTAATTCCATTCTACTTTGAACATTAGGTGGCCTTGAAGCCATAGAGTTTGTGTGCTCAATTATATTACCTTCATGTGTCTCCATGAGAGGACCTAGGAATACAACTTCATTTGCATCAAAATCAAACTCCATGTGCACTATCTTTAATCTATGAAAAATATTCTCATCCCTATTTTAAGGTAGGTCATTAAGAGAACTTTCATCTATCCTAACATTTGCATAAAATTTATCATTTTCAACTTTCTATTTCAATGCTCTATAAACACAATCTCTATTCATAGTAAAGTTATATCCTGTACCACGTTGATCCCTTCTTTGAACAAATGATCAAATGTGTGTAGCAAGACTTTTGATAGTTGCTCAACATGTTGAGGAAAACTAATGGTATGTCCTTTATACTTATACTGAATGCTAGTTGCATGTGTAACTTGTAATATAGGGTTTGCACATGAAATGAGCATCTCTTCAACTTGAGTTAAATTTGCAAGCTTTGGTAGTTGACATCGTAGATCCACATTATTTGAAGATGAAAACCTATGAATTTTTGTCTCTTGAAAACACCTATTTCATATTGGACCCTTACTGGTGCGATATACTTTCATTCCTGCATATGACTCCTGACAAACATAACACAACTTTGGTGTTTTCAAACTAACTATCTGATATCTAAACTACATTTGGAATCTTCTAAATTTGGATTGAAGCATACCATTTTGGTTGGGCATGTTTTCTCTATCACCTTCTAATTCATCCATTCAATCCCATTTTGGTTGGGCATGTTTTCTCTATCACATTCTAATTCATCATTCACATGGATTTGACTTTCATGTTGCGGTGTTTTTGGGACATGTTCTACAGATGGAGACCCTTCACACTAAACATTTAGTTGATTGTTTGCATCTGTAGGACATTCATGTATGCCACTTGCTTGCATTTCAACATGTTCTACTCCACACCTTTGTGCATCTGGAAGGACCCTCTTAGAACTATGTTGACGATTGTTTCTCTTTACATTTCTATTCTCTCTTTCATCATTTTCTAGTTGTGCAACTGACACTTCAAACCTTCTTCTACGATAAATTTTCCTATTTTCTTGATTTAATGTTATTCTTTGTTATTCTCTATGATATTGGATTTGGTATTCTCTTCTTGCCTCATCTGATTCAAAATTTAACCTAGGTCTCACCATAGCTAGTACAAAACTAACAATTGGAGGTCTAGGTCTAATATCCTCTAGAAAAAGCTCCTCTACAAGAGGTTCTTGTGTGACCTCATTAGTTATAAAATTATTATATTGAAAGAAAAACTTAGGCTTGGGAGCATTGGCCACATGTTCAATAATAGTGCTAGGGAACCATGCTCCCTAGAAACCATCCTCAAGAGAACAAACTTCAACTTTTGTCCCATAATTGAAGTTCATATTTTATGTATATCTTTAGCATTAACGCAATTTTAAAAAAATTATTTGATTATTTCATTATAAACATATAAATCAATCCTCAAGACAAGGTTAAATATTTCTAAAATATTCATAATAAAATGCATATGATTACATAGATGCAAACAAAGTAATATTTATTATTCTATGAAATATTTTCATTCTAATGTTTCAAATATGGTGGCATTTCCATCCACTTTTGAAAGATTACATATATTTTTAATTACAACTAATAGTATAATAAATTGCTTAGTATTATACTATTTTAAAAATGGCAGCATTGCCTTCCACTTTTCAAAGATTGATGCCTAAAAATGATTTTTGATTCTTTTAAAATTGTACATTAAAAAAAACATAAATTAAAATGAATATATGATTACTCTAATTTTCAAATAACAAAATTAAAAATATAAATTCAATTTTTCTTATTTAGAAACAAATAAATTGATATTTTAATAAAAATATATGGTGGCATTATCATCCACTTTTGAAACATTACAAATATTTTTAGATATAGCTAACATTATAATAAATTGCTTACAATCATAATATTTTTAAAATGGTAGCATTGCCTTCCACTTTTCAAAGATCGATGCATAAAACTTAATATTTATTCTTTTAAAATTGCATATAAAAAATAAGCATAACTTAAAATAAATATATGGTTACTCTAATTTCAATCAACAAAATTAAAAGTATAAATTTGATTTTTTTATTTAAAAATAAATAAATTGGCACTTTAATAAAATATTTGGAAAATGACAGCTTTCCCATCTAGTTTTCAAATATTAATATATAAAGATTAAATTTAATCTAAATGTAAATTACAAAACTATTATAATTGAAATAGTAATCTAATTCAAAATGGTACTCTAAATCAATATACTAATCTTAGTGCAAACATTACAAATGTTTTTTAGATATAATTAATATTATAATAAATTGCTTAGTATTATAATATTTTAAAAATGGTTGCATTGCCTTCCACATTTTAAAGATTGATGCTTAAAAGTTAATATTTATTACTTTAAAATTGCATATACGAAAAAAATCATAAATTAAAATAAATATATGGTTACTCTAATTTTCAACTAACAAAATTAAAAGTATAAATTTTATTTTTCATTTTTAAAAATAAATAAATTGATACTTTGATAAAATATTTGAAAAATGGCAGCATTGCCATCCACTTTTCAAATATTAACATGTAACAAATACTTATAATCTAAATGTAGAGCACAAAACTATTTTAATCGAAATAGTAATCTAATTCAAAATATTAATATAAATCAATATACTAATCTTAATTAAAAAACTATTATAAATCAAACTACTTTTGTAAATGAAAATAGTAATCATTAAATTTATAAATCACTATTTAAAAAAAAAAAATTATATGGAGGCATTGCCATCCATATGAAATATTATGAAAAAGAAAATACAACATTAATCTTAAAAAAAACATTGAAAAATATGAAAAAACAATAATCTACGCAAATAATATCTAAATATATAACATTCAACTATATATAAATAATGGATGAAACATGCAAATGTAAATTTGAATACAACAATGTAGAAACTAAGAAATCTCATTTAAGAAATAAATCACAACTAAATCTAAATAGTGTAACTACAATTCTTAATGCAAATAATAAGCAAAATGCAAAATAAACTTAACAAAAACAAAAATTGAGAAAAAACTTACTTTTCTTTTTTATTTCCTTGTTGATCTTCAAATGTAGAATGCTTTTCCAAATGATTTATATCCCTCTCTTCTTCCTAAACAAAGTGTACTCTACCTCTCAACAAAAGAAATGAAAGCTTTACTCAAAACTTGTCTTTTGCAAATCTATTCTTCTACAAATGAAGAACAAAAATGAGAGGAGATGAGTGTTTTATAATGAGAGAGATAACTCCTCATCTCCCATGAAAAAAACTCTTCATTATCAATTAAGAGACTCTTCAATTTCCACTCCTCCAATCCTCCACTCAAATTCAAAATTCAAAACAATATTGTAAAATGAAATTTTTATCAAATAGACATATCGGATGTCTAAACATTGTCATCTATTTTCTTCAAAATAAAATTTTAAAACACTTATAAATGACATGACCCCATGCATTTGGCATGCATTTCATTTATTAAAAAAAAAATTACAATGAGGTGATGGGCCACCACCTATGCCACCCCATGCGTGCATTATGTGGCAGTGATAGGTATTGCTATTAGTAGCAGTTACTACCGTCACTAAAATGTGTCAGCAATTGTTACTGCCGCAGGCCGCAGCCAATTATGTTGCATTGTGTTTGTTTTTGTTTTTTGTTTATAAATTTTTTTTAAAAAATTATTTATTTATTTATTTTTAATTTTTAATTTAAAAAAAAAAATTCAAACTTATTTTCTTATTTTTAAAATATTTTTAAAAAGAATATATGTGATTTTAAAAATATATATGCAATTTTAAAAGAAAAGCATTATCATATGATAATGCTAACTTCTATTTTAAAAAATAATTTAATTAATTATTTATTTATTTAAAACAATAATTGTTGATTTATTCAAATTTATAGGAGCCTATTTTTTCGTACCCTATTATTTCGGGCTCCATTTGGCTTCCTCTTTCTTTTCCTAGCTATTATTTCGAGAATACTTTTTATTGTCTTTTATATTGGTCACCTATTATTTTAGGAATGTTTTTTATTTAAAATAAAAGTTTGTAACTATTCCCTTTTCTTTTTTATTGACAAGGAATCTTGGCATATTCCCCTACTAGGCATTTGTGTTGCCATTGTATAGAATGCCTCTCAGCATAATTAATTTCAAAATATGGGTTAGAGACATTATTCTCATAGTACAATTATTTAGATAAAGTAAAATGACAAAATTATATCTCATTGTAGAATTATATAGATAAAATAAAATGAGAATTGTATCTCATAGTACAATTACTTAGATAAAGTAAAATGACAATATTATATCTCAGCCAAATTACTATGTGGCATACTTTACATATGTTCATGTAACTCATTGATTGTAATTGGAAAATCTTGTAAATTCCTTTTTACAAATACAATTGATGAACTTTGTGCACGATGTCACATTATCATGTTGGTCATAAAATAGTTGAACCTTGGATGTTTACCTAAACAATGATCCCTATACCAAATCAAATGCTTAACAAATTGATGAAGATAAACTCGCTTCGTTCTTGGATCTAACCAGTCACATCTTCCATCATGAAACAATGTTGGAAAAGCCATATCCAACAATCTTGACCTAACATATTCATTGATAGGAGATGCACCTATAGTTGGCCATTCAATTAATTGAGATGAAATTGAATCAGGATTGTTCACCCATGCATGAATTAATCTCATTTCCCTTTGAGCATTGGATGGTTGAGAGGCCATAAATGTATTATGCTCAAGTATATTACCTTCATTGGCCTCCATGAGTGGACCAACAAAAATTACCTCATTTGCATCAGAATCAAATTCCATCTACACTATCTTCAACCTATTAAAAATATTATCATTAGAATTTTTCATCAACTCATTGAGAGAACCTTCATCGATTGTAACATCTGCATAAAAGGGATCATTTTCTACTTTGTACCTTATGCTCTGTACACACACTCCTTATTTTTCAGTAAATTTATAATAAGTGGTACCTTTATCTCATCTATGAACAATAATTATGGGAAACTTGTCAATTGAATGTGGCAAAACATTGGATACTTCTTCTACATGTTGGGGAAAACATATAGTCTGTCCCTTGTACTTTTATTGACCACTAGTTGCATCTGTAACTTGAAGTATAGGACTAAAATTTGCAATCAACATCTCTTCAACTTGGATCAAATTTGCAATCACTTGTGGCTGAGACCTAGCATCCATATGGTTTAGAGAAGAAATTCTATGGATACTTGTCTCTTGTTGACACCTGTTACATATAGGACCTTCAAAAGTATGATTAACTTTCATAAAAAGATATGATTCTTGAAAACTATGACACATATTTAGAGTCTTCAAACTATCTAGTTGATGCCTAAACTACATCTAAAATATTCTAAATTCACTATCAAGAAGACCATTTCGGTTTGTAACATTTTCCATAGTTCCTTCAACACCATCATTCATTCTCACAAAAAATGCATGCTATGGAGTTGCAAAAACTTGTTGTATTGAGCTAGAATTTTCATGTTCAATGTCTAACTAAATATTTCTATTACATTCTTGGTTGTAGCTTTTAGTTCCTTGGGTATCATTTACTTGACGGTCATGCTCTAGTTGATTTTGGAGGATTTTTGGACTATTTTGATGCTACCTATTTATTTCTACATTTCTTCCATCTCTATGTTGGATTTCCAATTCTTCCACTTTTTATTGAGCCCTTCTCCTAGCATGTCTCTCTCTATCAACTTGGTTAAACATTTTCCTTTATTCCTCTATCTGAGCTTCTATCATTTCTTCTCTTTGATGTATATGATAGTCTCTTTGGTATCATCTATTATATTCTCTTTGGTATTGTATTCTCTCTTCTTCTGATTGAAAGTTCAATCTCAGTCTCACCATAGATAATTATATTTTAAAAAATGAGTTAAGTTAGCAAAATAAATGAAAAATGTGATTTTATTGTGAAGTAATGCATTATAATATAAAGTAAATAATTATGTTAAATAAATATATTTATGTAGGTCATGTTAATTTTAAACATGGACTTAAATAATATAAATGAAATATGGAGTTAAATTTGATCCTTATATGTATATTTCTTTGTTGAAGATAACACAAATTTATACCAAAATTAATAACAATTAGATGAATAATACTTAGAAACTAACTCACAATGTATAATAAAAAGATCTCTACAATTTTGTAATAACATGAAAGACACCTCATATTTGTAGAGAACAATTACATAGTTGTAAAATCTATAAAAAAAAATTTATTTACAAAACAAAATTAATGATACCAATGAATGATATCATCACATATAGCATCATAGGATGGAAAATAGAAAGGTCAAACAAAAAATTAGTTCCATTCTCAAGGCCTCCATTTACCATCTACCCAATCCAACCCTAGACACAAGTTTGACCATGAATATGCTTTCCAAGTTATAGTGTTTGGAAAATAAACTTCATAGAATTCTTCATGCCTTAGTGGAGTTTGAAATGTAGCTTGGGCAGTTCTTCTCCACCACCAACAATCATTGTCTCTCACTACAATAGAGTCCCCCACCTTTATACATCTTAATAATAGAATGGTAGGTGGCAAGGGTCTAATACAATATATAATAACTTGCTCCACAAGTGATTCTTTAGTCCCCTCATCTATAATGAAATGATTGTGCTGAAAATTAAAAGTTCTATTTGCTCTATTTTGCACAATCCTATTATTTTTTCCTTGAACCATACACCCTAATACCCTTCTTCAGAAGAAGACATTTCAACCTTCATGCCAATTAGATTGTCTATTGTATCTTCCTTAAATATGACTACAAAAAAATTGATTTTCAATAAATAATTTTAAGATATTTGTATAAAAAATTATTCAACAATATAAAAAGACTAATGGTTTATGTAACATTAATTATTTAGTAATTTTAAAAATAAAACAAGTTAGTATAACATTAACAAAACACAAACTAACATTATTGTCAAATAAAGGAGCTTTTCAATTTCTTCTTTTACCTTTGTAAACCTCTCTTTTTAGGAGATATTATATGTATTTCCTAAAAAGGTAATTAATCTATTTGTCATTTTAAAAAATACAAGAAATTAGTATGACATAACTGTAAATTAAAAATACAATAAAAAATCTAACATTATATTAAGAAAGAATTTATTAAGATTAATATAATATAAATATGGTGGCATTGCCATCCATATGTAAAATTAGAAAATGTAAGCTAACATTTTAATTAAAAATAATAATATATTAACATTAATATATTATCTTCGATATGTCGGCATTGCCTTCCATATATAAAAATTAAAGAAAAGAAAAACTAACTTTAATTTATACACATTATATTCTAAGCAAGTTGAAAAGTTGTGAACTATTAAAACTTCCTCACGAAATAGTGATATTGTGGAACCTAAATTTTATGTCACTTAAGATAATGAAACAAATACTTAAGATAATGAAAGAAAAAAAAATAATAATAAAGTGGTAGCACCATCCATATGTAAAATTAGAAAATGTAAACTAACATTTTAATTAAAAAAAATATATATATTAACATTAATATACTATGTTTGATATGGCGGCATTGCCTTCCATATATAAAATTAAAAAACTTAAACTAACTTTAATATATACACATTATAATCTAAGCAAGTTGAAAAGTTGTGAACCATTAAAACTTCTCACCAAAAAAGTGATATTGTGGAACCTAAATTTTAAGTCACCTTAAATAATGACACAAGTATAAAATTTTAAATATTTTAAATAAAAAGGCAACATTAATATGATAAAAATATGGTGGCATTGCCATCCATTATAAAATGTAAGCTAACATTTTAATTAAAAATATTAATATATTAACATTAATTATATATTATGTTTGATTTGTTTGACGCATTATCGGCCATTTATGCACAAAAACGGGTGAACAAAAACCTAAGTTGTATTGTTAAATCTTGGAAAAATCTATTGCAATTTTATATGGATCATATTTATTACAGCCTACAAGGAATAACTAATGGTGTAATTTTTACTCAAGCCACACCTTTTTCATTGTGTTGTTAAATTTTAAATTTTCTATCAGTGTCAAAGATTTCACGGATATTGATAAAAAGAACTAACACTGGTCTTCTCGAAATCATGTTAACAACAAAAACAAAAAAAATATTTGAAAAGAGACTGAATTTTAAAAAAAATAAATAAAAATAACATAAAATTTAAATTCAGTAGATACTGTTCAAATATTGATAGGAAACATAAGAAAAATTTAATTAAAATTCTTCCAGAACAAGATGCAAATTTCCAAATTCATAAAATTACATACATTCAATACTTCTATTTTGAACCCAACTTTAGCCAATGCAAATGAAATATAAGAGGAAATGTTATAAGATGAAAACCAAATAAAGAATGGCTGGTTTTCAAAGGAGTTATTGTAACCTAACTGTTTCATAAAATTTTAAAAAGAACTTTTTTTTGGGTGGGGGTGGGGAAGATTAAATAAAATAGCTTAAGATCCTTCAGCTAAAATAGAGTCTTCTGTAGCAGAAGATCCTTCAGAAGCACACCACAAATAGGATTAGTAATAATAATAATAAAAAAAAAAAGCTGAAAAAATTGAACCTATAATACTCCGCTCGATCAGCAAATACTCAGTTCGATCAGCAAATACTCCGCTCGATTAGATTTCAGAAAAAAGGAGCTCTAGGCACTTATAAATACAAGATTTTGCAGTGGTTCCACTTCCGAAAATTGAAACGCCTGACAGACTGGCCTTTAATTTGCCAGTTACAAATTTGAAACGATTCTAATTCTTTCATTTGGTCAGTGTTTAAATTTTTTTATCGTGTATTCAAATTTTGGTGCCCAACTTTTCAATTGGTTTTTAAGATTCAATTAAGATGTGCACGTCGCATTCTATTGAATCATATTTGAATGATGTTCATATAATATATATACTGAAATAGAATTGAAATCCCAACAACTATGATCTATTAAATATATTAATTGTTTTATTTTTTCAGATATTGTGAAATGGAATATATATTTAGTTTTAAATAATGCAATTATATGTTTTTTCATTGTTTGGGATTGCAGTTCTCATAGCGGTAATGATAAGGATAGTTCAGTTACGACTGGCTTTGAATAAGAAGGTTTCCGTTAATTTCTTGCAACTGGTCCTCATTGCATGCATAATTAGATAATTAACAAAGAATTTTCAAATTGAAAATATATGCAATTTTTAATTTTTTCTGTTACTCATGCCGCCGATTAGCATTTACTTTGTTGCGAATCTGTGAAAAGAGCGGAATGATATTGCATGCCTGTTGAGTTTGGTCTGCCAGCGTTTTCTAATTCTAGAAAACGTCCATTTTTAATTTATATTGAAGGCACCGAATACATATAATTATGCCAGGTGGTGATTGAATTTTAATTATATTTTCTATTTCTAATCCATTCAATTCATTTGTAACTCCCATGCAATCTTTTTCCTTACATGGGAATATTTCCTTACATGGGAATATTCGTTGGCATATTCTCACGCTGCTTCTCTTGCTCTCACTGTATATGCCTCTTGACATAGCAAAATAAATGACAAATGACAATTTTTAATAATATAAGCAAGAATTGACAATCAGAAAGGTTCTACTGTTCCAATTAATTTAATTCCACAACTTATACCATTTAGACGTTTTCTAGTAGCAAAGAACAAGAGTATAAATGTGTTGATGACATTCTTATTGATCGCAGCCACTTTAGATGCAATGCAGAAAAATAATGTTTATTAACATTTACCATAGATTTTAAAAATGTCACTCACAATCCAACTATGGCATGCACTATGTAAACAGAAGAAAAAATTTAAACAAAAGGTGGAATAACAGCAGTGAATTTGATGGATGGAATTTGAAAAAGATGGAATAACAACAGTGAATATGATGGGTGGAATTCAAAATAATTAATGCATGCAAGTTGCATAAATTGACAGTTCATTAGATACAATGTTCAGTAATTGATAATTCAGAGTCATGGTAGACTTTTTCCTATTTCCTCTACTCTTTACAATTATGGTGAATTATCAATGGGCTCTTGGTCTATTAGTGAAGTTGAATGGTTCACAAAAGTCCACGAGTGATCAAGTTTTGCTGAGTGGAAGGCTCTAACATCATAAGGGATGAGGCTAGGATCGTGTGTGGATGCCCCTTAGTCCTTGGCTCTAAGCCGAAAAAGTTTGAGGCGCGAGTGGGCCTGTATCAGGCCCTAAAAAGTCTACATGGTTGCCTTTGCTGGTCTGAACCCTCCATCAAAAACTATAGTGGATTCTCTTCTTAGAAACTTTGTGAATTTTCTTTGCAACATAACACCATAGATAAGTGTTTTTAGTAGACATTTTTAGACTTTTTTCACAATAATCGGATTACTATATTTTCAGAAAATTTCATTTTATTTATACCTATGACCTCTTACATAAAAGTTTGATGCTATTCTAGATATATTTCTCTGTCTCCTAAGAAAGACATAAAGAAATTTACAAGACCACTTAGACTTTTAAATACTCTTAAAAACGTTTAGTCATAACTCTATTATTTTTAAGAAAGTCCCTTCCGTATGATCTAAATATCTGAACAACATGTCTTAAAAATTAAAGACAACCGCAGAGAATTGTCCAATATCTCTAGCGAAGTGTTCCCCACTAAAACGTATCTATGCCGAGCTTAGAAATTTAATTATAAATTTTACTTGAAAATTAGTTGCAGCAAGTCAACAAAGAAAAATAAACTACTAAATTTATGTCCCTTGCAAAGTTATTCTATCATTCTAGCTTTATAATCAACAACACCAAACATCATTTGTCATTCCATGTTTCAAAATCATTTTAACATTCAGATTTTCAAAATCAACAGGATTGGTGAAAAACCACACAATTCATTGTGAAATCATTCTACCATTCAAATTCAGTGGGATTATTCTAGTAGGTGCCAGTAAACATCTTGGCACAAGGGGAGTAATGATGGTTATAAACAACTACTGCAATGTCAATCATACACTATCAATGCAAATATAATTCCTTTATCATGAAGATGATCCTCCAAATACCCCAGCCAAAACTTCTTTTGAAAGCCTTGATGAAGAATGAGTGCTTGCGTCGGAAATAGACTTCTGTGGAAAAAATCGAATAACCCTTGGCTCTACATCATTTGTCTTTGAATTCTGAGCTGTACCTGATCCTTCTGCCCCTCTCTTTTGCTTCTTCTTCAAGCGCTCTTCAAAAGAGCTAATAGCCCGTGATTGATCAACTTTATCAAGATAAAAGTCCCGCTCCTTCTTGGCAGCAGCTAATTCCATAGCCAATTTCTGTTCGTGGACTGCATTCTTGTATGCAATTTCTTCGGTAAGATTGTCCCATTTAAATTTGTGAAGGTACTTGATATTCCAAAGATCATAATAATGTGATGATCGCCTTTTACCTCCCATTTGTTCCCCATTTAACATGCTTGCAACCCTTTTTGCAACACTTTTCTTTGCAAATTCCACCCACCCTTCTGTGAATTCCTTTCCACTGTTACCCCCTGCTCGTCTCCGACGCAATCTCACAACAGGATCTTCTGGTGCCAGATAAATCTTGAGGACCTCGCCATAGTTGGAAAGGATTTGTCTAAGCTTGAGGGGTTTCATATGCGGAGGCAGGCGGCTCAAGTAACATACTCCACCTCTCTTCCCCACCTCTGCAGAAGCTTTCTTTCGCTTCCTCTTCTCTGTATTTTTTGTTTGATTAAACTTTTCTCCTTGTTGGATAATGGTTTCTTCCATTTCTTCGACAGAAAGGCCTGTTTGTTCAGCCATTTGCTACGTATGCGTCGCTCCGCTTTACTTGCACCGATTTACCTCGCTATTTATGATTCTAAAGAATGTGCAATCAATTTCTAATCCCACCCAAATCCATGCATATGACTATGACCACACAAGGCCACCCACCGCTTTAGTTACAAGGCCACACAAAAAATTTCCAGCTTTCAAATCTAACAACAGGGCTGCACGTAGTTTGTGTAGAATAGTTTCTATTATTTTCATTTTAAAAAAGAAATCTAACAATATACTATTAGTTCTGTTAAAAAGCTTCTACGATTTCCATTTTTTCAGAAAGAAATTTAACAATATTCAATCATTCCAGCTTTCAAATCAACAACAACAAGACCACACAACCATCACAACAGTTTTTCAAAATTAACATATTGCTATCAGAATTTAACTGTGAAGTTTTTCAGTCAAATTCATTATTGATATATATTTTATAAATAATGATTCAACACAAATCTATTTTTCATTAGAATAAATGAAACACTTAGCACTCATTCACACATATTTCATGAGTCATTTTTCAAAACTTCTACTATCTCCATTATTTTAAAACAAATCTAGCAACATGATATGAATGTATGATACAAAATCCCAAACACAGTTTCTATAAAAAAGACTTCATTTTCATTTGTATTTTTTGTTGACAAAAGCCAAAATCCAACAACACTCCATCATTCCATTCCAACCTTTCAAAATCAACAAGAAGAGGGCCACACAATCACAACCACATTTCAGTGGAAAAGCCTCTATCCTATCTATTTTTACCATCACCGCATTTTTTAATAAAATTACCTTACAAATGCCATTTTTTCAACTTTTCAAATAAATCGAACAATATTTCTATATTTCTAAACAACCTCCATTATTCCATCTTTTGAATTCAACTGCATAGCTTTCTATTTTTAATATAATATATGACTAGTTTTTGTTTAATTTTCTTTTAAAAATCAACTAGTCCCCTAATTTTGCTTACCTTTCTTTCATCTTTCCAATGCCGTCCATTCTGGAAAATTCAGAAATCAGGTTTACATGGAGCTTTAGTATATACATTCCAGGTTCTGCAAATTCATTCACACAATACAATGTGTATAAATATCACTACCAGCACAGAAAAAATCATTTATAATACAGTCTATAAAATATGAAATTGCATACCAGACAATTTTGGTATCACCTGGGAGGGAGCATATTGATGCTTAAACACAATAGAGAATTAAAAAATTTGTATATATAATTATTTGTAAACCCTACCTACATATTGCCTCCATGCCGTTTCGCAATTCAACATCGGGAGGAATGTGCGTTTTCAGCCGTTAAAAATGTTTATTACACGTTGCAGGTCTGGAGAAATATGGACAGAATCTCAGTTTTCAGCAGAGTCGAGAGTTCATTTATTGTTTTCTAATAATGGAAAAATTTGTCAGGTGGGCATGTGAAGTGCTGTTCATTATTTGATTAATTCGCATTAACTTTTTTATCTTTAATAAATTAATTTTTAAATTTTAACTTTTATATCAGTAAGGTGAACGATGTCAGAGTCCAGATAACATTTGGTCAAGGTGATTGTACGATGACTAGAGGTTCCATTATTTTATCTAGAGGTGAGCACATTAGAACATTCTACAGGTTAGATACATTTAACATGCATTTAGTCGTTCTATTATTTTATCTATAAGTGAGCACATTAGAACATTCTATAGGTTAGATAACATGTATTTAGTAATAGTATTGCTGTAAAGTTTCATAAAAAATAATATGGAAACACATAGTGTGAATGCTAAGGAAGTTTAATTTCTTGCCTAGAAAACAATGCTTAGACATTATAGGGTTGGTTAAATTGGCGAGGAAGGTTTAAAAATCTTGAAGAATAAAAGGTTTTTTGAGGGCTTGGTTGACTATGACTTTAAGTTTGATTACTATAAATATTGTACATTTATGGAAAGCTAAACAATGTTTCGTTTCATTCATGCTCTCAAAACTCTTTTAGTTTGTTGGACTATATTCACTCTGATGTATTTGGTCCTATAGATGTTCCATCTATGTCTATGTCAACATATTATGTGTCATTTCTAGATGATTTTTTCAAGGAAAAATATTCATTTTTTTCTTTCCAAAGAGTAAATTAGAAGTGTTCAATCATTCTATGGAATTTAAAAGCCTTGATGAAAATCATTGCACAAAAATCAAATGTTTAAGGTCACATGATATTGGTGAGTATTGTAATGCAATTTTTCATAAGTTCTATCTACATCATGGAATCAAGGGGTTTAAGATGACTCCTTATGATGTGCAATAAAATAGACTAGCAAAAAGGATGAATTGGTCTTTGATGGAGAGAGGAGGATGTTGCTTAGTACTAATTTGGAGCAGAAGTTCTAGGCAGGAGCAGTGGGTACAACACATTACTTGTTGCACCATTCTCCTACTATAATGTTACATGACAAAACACATATGGAAGGATGGTCTAGTAAGAAGCCATTGTTAAAATATTTGCACGTCTTTGACTATGAAATGTGCACTCATGTACCTGATTTGAGTAGGTCAAAATTGAATGGAAAAGTTATAAATGTATCTTTATTGGCTATGAAATTGGTTTGAAGGGAACCAACTAGGGAATCCTCTTACTGAAAAAGTGTTGTACAACAAGAGTGCTATCTCTTTTGAGATGAAATGGTCTCAACAGACTAGCTAGAGAGGATGGGAAAGAGAAATTAAGTAGTTGAAATCTTTTTATCTTTTAAAAGTGAGATATCTCAAATTCTAAATGAATTTGAAAATGAGGACCTTGGTGGGCATGAGAATGAGGATGGGGAGAGCTCAAGTACCCATACAAGGCCAGAAGAACATGATTGTGAACCTCACATTGAACCTCATGAGTCTTCACTACAAGAAGCAAGAAGATCTATTTGGGAGAGGTGACAACCAAATAGGTATGGGTATTCATAGAAGAGCTTTAATTATTCCATCTTGAATGTTAATTGTTCCAATGTTTTTCTTATTGATGTTGATGAGCCTCAAACTATCAAAGAATAAACTAATATGCCCTATTCATATTATTGGTTGGATGCAGATGAAATGAAGTCCTTAGAGAAGAATGAAACTTGTGATCTCATAGCCTTTCCTCAAGGTAGAAACCTTGTGGGATGTAAGTGGGTATTTAAGAAGAAGTTCTATCTAAATGGCATTACCTATTGAGAAATAATTTCTCTTTTAACTTTAAGATAACATCATTGTATTTCTATTGTCACTTGCAATGACTCATGACCTTGAAATTGATTAGATAGATGTGATGACAATGTTTCTTAATGGCGATCTTGAAGAAGAGATACATATGTCCCAATCAGAGTGCTTTGTAGAAAAAAGATAAAGAGAATTTGTTATGTAAGTTAAATAAGTCTCTTTGTGGTTTGAAATTCTTGCCCAAAATGTGGTATCAAAAGTATGTATGTATGTATGTATGTAGTGTTTTTCTTTTATGATATCTAAACTTGATCATTTGTTGTTGTTGTTGGAAATTACAATTGTTGTATTGTCATTGATTTGAAATCTACTGATGAGACATGTTCCTATTTGAAAATTTCATATCTATTTGATTGATGCATTTGATTTGAGAGATTTATCATAACAAAAGCACCTAGAGGAGAGGAGAGGTTATGAAAAGGAAGCTACAATGTACATTTGATTAGTTAGACTTTGACAAAACAAAACTATGATTGTTTAAATCATGTTGATGTTCAAATCTTTATAGTAAAAGTCAATATATATTGCTTGTGTAAAGCTTGACTGAGAAATAGAGTAAACGACTAAGGTATAAATGATGATGATAATTAAATAATTAAAATTATTTTTAAATATTTTTAAAAATTTAAAATGAGCCATGTATTTTGTTGTATAAATAGACCTAAATTGTTTTTAACATTTGACCATACAAGGAAAATGACAACAATTGGCTCTAACTATGGACATTAATTGCAAAAGGATGTAGGAGGAACCCAAAGAATGCATAACTATCAGTGTGTTATCCAAAGGGTCATAGACTCATAAGGAAACCAAAAAAATAGACAACTTATATACCACTAGGAGAAACTCAAGGAAGTTAAAAATGGAGTTGACAAATAAAAAACTTCTACCTAATATATTTACATGGTAGGTGAACCCTTACTTTATGTAGCTCTAGTAAAACTATGCAAACCCATTGACTTGTTAAGAAAAATAAATTCCATGGTGAGCTAACAAGAAAAAATCTAAAAGTATTGATGAACTTATTTATAATCTCACTCCTTCAGATTTGGTTTGAATATCCCTAAAACACACACCATCTTCATGTTAGGTACAATGTCCAAATAACCACACCTCATCAAAAATATTTGCAGTTGGAATTCACTCTTCTTCCTATCAAGTGTTATTTACACCAACTTACTAAATAAGATAAATTATTAGAATTTCAAGTCTTTTAGTGCATCTTTGATTATATTTTCATCTATAACATGGTGACTTGAAGAATGATTTTCTATCATTGGATTAGAAAAACCACATTTAGGGCTTGTGGGAGTAATAGGAGGCTGAGTCAATATAGGTGGATTACATATATTAAAGCTCAAGGAATTTCCTTTTGTGGATTTATCATTAGACCCTCAAGTTATAATATTACATTTGAATCTTATTGAGTAGTATTTAGAACAAGCACCACCAAGTACAAAGTTTTTTTTTTTTGTTGGTAAGATATTGGGTTGACAAGTTTTTTTCAATTATAGTTATATTTGATTGCATTGATGAAGTGGTCAGTAATTTTCTATCCAATACTTATATGTATATTCTAGAAATATTATGTAGATGATTGCCAAGAAGAAATATATTAATTAATAAATTTTGATTTAAATAATGGTAGATGCATTCTATTAGGAAAGTTTGGTGCTTCAGTTTTATTTTTCTTCTTGCTTGAGCATGTTTAAAATGTAGACATTAAAAATCAAAAAAATGATAAATCAATGTTATTTTTTGTAACATGCAAAGTTGATAAATCTAGAACTCTGCATTTTTTTTGCAATGTGCCTCCTCAAAAAAGTGACATCTCTAGTATTAGTCTCATTTATTTATGAATTTAACCATATTAATGCAGGTGAAAATCTCTCTCTCTCTCTCTCTCTCTCTCTCTCTCTCTCTCTCTCTCTCTCTCTCTCTCTCTCTCTCTCTCTCTCTCTCTCTCTCTCTCTCTCTCTCTCCCTCCCTCCCTCCCTCCCTCCCTCTCTCTCTCTCTCAAGTTTCACATACACCTTGCAAAATCCATTCAACTGACTTGTCTTAAATTCAAAAACTTAAAACAACCACGAGATTCAAAATGAAAGAAAGCATTATAGTATTCTTTTTGATATAGGGGACTCCTTCTAGATACAACAAAATAATTTCTACAAATTCCACTGATTGAGTTACCTTAATGAGATCTCAAATAACACCACATTACCAAACTTATAAAAATTAGAAATCTCTCTTAGACAAACATTGCAATGCAAAAATGCTTCAAACAATTGTAAAAAATATGCAAACTCCAATGAAATTACTCATACCAAACTACTTGAATTAATATTTCAACAAAGAAAGCTGAAATAAAATTGATACAACAACCATAGGGGATGATCAAATCATCACAAACTAATGTAAAACCATCCATCACAACAACCTCACATAATATTTAAATTTAAAAGAGACCTAACAAACTGTCTACATCTCTAAGTCTGCAGGCTTCACAAAACAACTTCAATTTTTGAATCTGACATCAAAATCACCTTCAAAAGAAACTTTAACAAAAGAACCACCTGAAAATTTGATTACAACCTTCATTCCTTCCTTTTCCAAATCCAAATCAGAAAACTCTTGCTTCAACTAGGCTATCTAGCTTCTGTTATCTCTTCATTCTCTTTAGCAATCTTAATTAAATGGTAAATTTATTGCAACAAATAGGTATGTGGAAAATGCAACTATATTGAGAAAATGGGCATTAGAAAAACTTGTAACAAGAGTTGTATTCATCAAAAGTCCCTAGTAACTTAAATAAAATAAGTTCTATACATATATCTATAATCCCAACACATGTTTCCAACCAATTCAAAGTGAAGACTTTCTTGGACAAAAAAAAACTACAAAATTCTAGAAAACTATGAAATTGGATACCCCAACTTGGTGGAGTCATAAGTTTCTATTTCATGCCTAGAATTATGACTTAATAAAACATAACTCACCAAATAACTGATGCCTTCCCACTTTATTCTAGGCAATGGCTTCCCACTTTATTGCAGGTAACAACTGATGCAAGTAACTAAACATTGTTGGAAATGTAAGAGGAGTAACTAACAAGAAATGAGTAAATTATTTACCACAAAAACAAATCCTAGTCCCTTAAGATATTGTTATAAAATAAAAACCAAACTCTGTTGAAACTAAAATATTATTATAACTCAGTTAGAACTAAAACACTCTGTTAACACAACAACTCGATTTACGTTAAGAATGAGTGTCATTTGGGAAACACTCAATTAATATTAAATATATGCACTATTACTTTGTAAACACTAAACATGTATATTTTATAATATTAAGTGTGATTAACCTTAATTAACCTAGTTGCAGAATCATAAAGAAAATAACATGAACACAAGAGACACTGATATCTAACGTGGAAACCCAATTTGGGAAAAACCACTAATAGCATCTAGTTGCTATTTATTACTCTTCTAAAGTGAGCCCTGTTATGAGCCAACCCTATTAAAGGATACAAAATACAATGTTAGGTGTGACCCTATTAAAGGATTTAGTTCATCTGTAATGACCCCATCTTTTAGCCTTCATGTTCTCCAAAGTCTAAGTAGAGCATAAGAGGAAATTAAATTAATTTCTTATAAATTCATTAAATAAATCAAAATTAAAAATGAAAAGGTGGCTTTATATTTAATTAATTTAATTAATTATTGTATTACAAGGGAGAAGCTTCTAGAGTGTGTATTAATTATTGGAAAGGTGGAAGCATCTAGTAATTTAATTTTCTAGAAACACAATTGAGTTTTGTATTGTAAGGGAGCACTTTCGAAGAGTGCATTAATTATTGGATGGGGGAAGCTTCTAGCACTTGTAATTAATTAATGTTTTAGTTCCTTCTAGAAGGGTGAAGGAAAAGGATAAATAGGGGTGAGAGTCTCATTGTTGAGAACCAGATATTTGTGAATGACATTTGATAAGAGCTTGGATGTGTGAATCACATATCTTTCGTGTCAATAGGGGACGTTCATTCTCTCTTATAACAATCTAGACATCATTCCCTTGGGGTTTGGCCTTTGGAATACATTGCTTGTACTTGATCTCATCATTTGGAAAATTAATATAATTTCAGCATCGGTTCCATCTTCAGTTTGCATTAAAAAATATATTTCAACAATTGGTTCAGTTTTTGGGCATTTCTAGGGTGTCCATTATATTGGTATTAGAGCTATAAATTAGGTGTCCATTATAGTCATATCAGAGCTATAAGTCATGCCATCCTATGGAGATCTTAAGCATCTATGTTTGAGCATGTGACAAGGGCTTTATAATTTTTGCAATAGCAGAGCAAGACAATGTAGGAGTTCAGACTTGCATAACAAATAGGGTAGTTCATTTGTGCAGAGGGACATACAATCTAGTCATACAGACATGGAGGAGACATTCTTTGAACAAGAGAGTAGTATGAGTGACCAAGATGATAGGAATACTGGTCCAGATCAAGAAAATATAATGTTTAGGTTATTGGGTACATTAGAGGAGGGGCAACGGATGCAACAGGAGCAAAATAGGTGATTGGATATGATGCAACAAGAGAAAAATAAGCATATGGATATGATGCAACAGGAGTAGGATAGGTGAATGGATATGATGTGGCAGCTAATGGCTAGACAGATGGGCATCAAGATTAATCAAGGTGATGCCAACAATGGAAACAACAATAATAGGGGCAATGATAATGGAGGTCGAGACAACATTAATGGTAATAATGGACATTACAACAATGGCAATGAGGCTGATAACTTTAGACATGTTGCATGCCCAACTCGAATAACTAGCTCGAGACCTCTTCTACCCACCTTCCCACCCAGAGATCCAGTTCAATCGATTAATGAACCACAAATTGTAGAGTTATAGGATCAGTTCAAGAGGGATTAGAAGGCTAGTGGATCAAAGTTTCAGGAAGACATTTCTCTCAGAGCTTACTTGGACTTGAGGATGAGACACATGCCCAGATCAGGAGGAGAAATTCAAAACCTTGAGCTTAGAAAGAAAGTTGGGAAACTTTCTTTACCTTATTATGATGCTTCAAGGAAGATGACCACATGAGCTTGAGTGCAGAACATGGATACACACTTGTAGCTAAATCCTATGCCTAAAGAGGAGGCTATAAAGTATGTGGCTATTCACTTGGATGGACCGGCATATGAGTGGTGGCACCATGGCATGGTAACCTTGGGACATAATCAGATCACATCTTATGAGGAGTTCACTAGGAAGCTCATAGAGAGATTTGATACCAAGGATCCCAAATTATAGTTTAAGGAGTTGGCAAAACTCAAGTAGTGGGGATTAGTTGAGATGTATATCAGTTAGTTTCAGAGGTTAGTTTTTTTGGTCATAGATATTGTAGAGAGGAGGTTAATAGTGTCTTTTATGGATGGACTCTCAGAATCCTTGAGAGGTTGGGTCAAGAGGCATGACCCAGCTATGTTGTGGGAAGCCACTAAAAAGGCATGTGACTTAGCACCTTCTTTATTTAGGAGTAGATTTCAGCACAAGGATTCTTATATGAAAAAGGACAAGGAGAAGGACAAAAAACATTTTCACAAAGATGCTCAGCCCAAAAGAGATAAGTTGGAGAATGACACATTGAATGATTTAAGAAAGAAGTTATGTTTTCATTGCAGAGAGCCTTGGGATTTATCTAATAAGTGTCCTCAAAAGACTAAGGCAAATCAAATGGAATATTTCTTAGTAGAAGAGTCATAGTCAGAGAGGGAGGATTAGCACTCTAATTTAGATGAGGATAACACTACAAAGGAGAGCAGCATTCCTAAGGATGAGAAGTCATTAGCATGATTAACTGGGGCTCAAAAGGCAATCACATTTAAGGACAGAGGTACTATCTAAGGTCAGAAAGTGATCTCACTCACTGACATTAGGAATATGCATAATTTTATAGATTCACAATTGGTAGCCAAGAGAGGTCTACAGACTGAGGAGCATGCTGGATTTAGAGTTATGTTAGCTAATGGTGACAAACTATTATGCACTTGGAAGATATCTAATCTCCACATCAGGTTTGGAGATGGTTGTGACTTGGAAGATGAGTTTTATGTGGTACACATGGGAGACTATAATTTCATCCTCAGCATTCTATGGATGGCCTCACTAGTAGAGTTTAGACTTAACCTAGCAAAATTGGATATGAAGTTTTAGCATGAGGGAAGAGCTTTTTTACTTAGAGGACCTTTAGATGGGATTTGTAGAGTATTTTCCCTAAGGAGAATGCAAAGATTTCTTTGGCATAGTAACATAGAGTGGGAAATGAAATGTTTCACTATGCCAACTTCATAAGAGCCACAGGTGAAGAGTCATCCACCAAATATCCAGGAGATACTTGATAGAGAAGGAAATTAAGGAGCTGTTGGAAATAGGGCATATCAGGCCTACTAGGAGCCCCTTTGTTTCAATAGTAGTGTTGGTAAAGAAGAAGGATGGGATGATGTGCATGTGCATCAATTATAGGGCATTAAACAAGAAGACCATTAAGAATAGATATCCCATCCCATGAATATTTGAGTTGATTGATGAGTTACATAGTGCATGCTTTTTTACAAAGATTGATCTACGGTCAGGGTATCATCAGATAAGGATGAGGGAGGAGGACATTGAGAAGACAAATTTTTGGTGTCACTATGGCCACTTCAATTTTTTGGTCATGCCATTTGGGCTAACTAATGCCCCTGCTACATTCTAGAGCTGCATGAATCAAGTATTCAGGGAGTAGCTTAGGAGGATTTTCTTGATTTTCTTTGATGACATTTTAGACTTTAGTAAGACTTTGGAGAAGCATTTACAACATCTTGAGATGGTGTTGTCCACTTTGGAGAAAGAGTCACTATATGCCAAGGAATCTAATTGCAATTTTGGGATGACTCAGCTACTATACCTTGGGCATATCATTAGCATAGATGGAGTTTGGGTAGATCCTAAAAAGATTAGGACTATTATTGATTGGCCTACTCCTATGAATCTTACACAACTTAAGGGATTCCTTGGTCTCTACAAATTTTGCATGAGATTTGATAAAATATTTTCATAGATTGTTGCACACTTGAGAGACCTTACTAGAAAGGGGGCCTTCACATGGACAAAGGAAACTCAAAGAAGCTTTGATCATTTCAAGAAGGTGATGTTATCATGTCTAGTACTAGCTCTACCAGATTTCACAAAGCCATTTGAGCTTCATTATGATGTGTTAGGAAATGGGATTGGGGTGTCTTGATGTAGGAGAAGCATCCCATCATTTTTGAGAGTAGGAAGCTTCGTGGAGTGGAGAGGAGCTATTCCATCTATGATTGGGAGATGTTGGCTATAATGCATGCATTGGCTAAGTCTTGGTCCTACCTAGTTGGGGGAAATTTTTTTATCAAAACCAATCACAATAGCATCAAATACTTCATGAGTCAACGTGATTTGAATGATAGACAACAGAAATGGATTACGAAGTTACAGGCCTATGACTTTGACATTGAGTTTGTCAAAGGTAAGAAGATTGTGGTGGCAGATGTTTTATCCAGGAGACCTCATATTTATGCTCTAGCTGAGATTATAGGAGATTGGAGAAATAAGATCATAGAAGAGTATGCGAGGGACACTTGAGCTTCTGGAGTAATTGTAGGCACCATACATCATGATTGTTCATGGTGATGGACAGATTGATAAAGTTTTAGGGTAGGATATGTTTCATTCCTTCATCACAGTTTAGCAAAGTAATACAAAAGGCATTTCACGATGCACCTATAGCTGGACATCCAGGGGTCTTTAAGACCTATAGGTAGATCTATGAGCGATTTACGTAGAAACAACTCATGGATGATGTTCAAAAGCATGTCAGGGAGTGTGCAATTTGCCAGCAGAATAAGGGAGAGCACACATATCTTACAGAGTTGTTACAGCCTTTTCCCATTCTAGATAGGAAATGGAAAATTATTTTTGTGGACTTCATCACTGGGCTACCATGAGTACAAGGGAAAGATTTCATCTATGTGATAGTTGAGTGCTTGACAAAGTTTTCTCACTTTTTTGCTATTCCATCCACTTACACAACATCACATGTGGCTGATCTTTTCTTTAGAGAGATATTCAGGTTACATGCGCTACCTAGTTTCATTGTCAGTGATCAAGACAATAAATTCATGAGTACTTTTTGTTAGGAACTATTTAGGTTGTGTGGTACAGATATTACACCTAGAACTAGTTATCATCTATAGATAGATGGGTAGATAAAAATTGTGAATAAATGGGTGGAAGGATATTTGAGGAATTATGTGACTGCACAATAGAGGGCATGGATCAAATGGCTACCTATGAGAGTGTACTATTATAACACCACTAATCATATGTCCATCAAGATGACTCCATTCATGGCACTATATAGTTATGAAGCACCTAGTTTCTTGGATTTGGTTTTGGGAGATAGTAGAGTGCTCAAAGAAAAACACTTCTTGCAGGATAGTCAGGATATTTTGAGGGTGCTCAAGGAGAATATACAACAAGCCCAAAATTAGTAGAAATTGTATGCAAACTAGCACCAGATAAAGCACAATTTTGAGGTTGCGGATATGGTTTACCTATGGCTACAACCATACAGATAATCATCACTCAAGAAAAGCAAAGTAGAGAAATTGAAGCCTAGGTTTTATGGTCCTATTGGGTGTTCATTTTTCACGAGGTCAACGACAAGAATCCATAGTGTAATTCCTCTCTTGAAAAGCAAATCTTTTTAAGGATCCACTCCAAGGTTCAGTGTTTGTCTTGCGACATACCAAAATCCGCTCAGTAGAAGATAAATGTGAATGTTCCTGAGGATGCCTTTGCTAGTTCCAAAAATTCTTTTACCTTGGTATCAAGTAAAATCTATTTACTGTCTCAAAATATCACACCAAAAGAACAATATTTTTATATTTTCTATTTTTCAATGAATGCAACTCTAACAATGCAGCTACTATGAGGTCCTATTCTAACAAGGGTGGTTAGCAAAGAAAATAATGAAATTGAAAGCAAATAACATGAAATCAAATAAATTGAAAGTGAAATTCCTCAATGGACATAAGCTACAGAACACAACACATTGCGAGTTAAACCTTAGAAGAAATCAGTAGGAAACCAATGAAAATAGGAGCAACGCTTCCTAGAATCCACTCATTCAATCGTCGGTGAGAATATGTAACAAATCAAATGATGTTTCACTCTTCATCAAATTGCAAGGCCACAAAAAGTGCACTAATGCGAGACAAAAAGCTATGTAGACACAATTGGGTGATTTCTTCTCAAGCTCGTTACATCAACAAAATTCATATATCTATAGCAAACACCAGAACTAAAAGATCACACAACTAGAAACAATGCAATAAACCTTTGGTTCAATCACAATCTCATGAATAAAATTCACAAAATAATGACACATCCAGGCAAGAATAACTACACTCTGAATGCTAGCACCAAAAGCATAACTTTATTGCATAATAACGACGACCCTTTTTACATTTTACAATGGGTTATTTATAAGAAATCATCTCCTCAATTTGTGTTGAGAGTGAGAGATATCTTGATGCAATAAAATGCTTTTAAAACATTTAAAAAAACTAAATATATACAAACTGACAATCTAACTGGTGCTTAAAGGGACTCCATCCATATTTTATTCATTAATTGGATGCATGAGCCCTTTACATGTCGAAAATAATGAAAGCATGAGAGAGAAAGTAGGAGGAAGCCATTAGTTGAAGTGGAAGTGCATGGAGACACCAAAAATAGAAGCTGGCCCTTCACTAGGCATGTGTCAGAGTTAACTTGCCATTAGAATGCGCTCCCAATGCATGGAAAGTGATATTTTTGAAACTAGCAGTCAACTGTCGGCGCACTTCTAAATTGTAGAGCTACATGAAAATGTGGAGCTGTGGACCTGTAGAGCTGCGGACCTACGTACCTATAGAGCTATGGATCTACAAACCTGTGGACCTGCAGATCTGTAGACCTGTGGACCTGTGGACCTACAGACCTATGGAGCTGCGGACCTACGCAGCTCAATTCGCAAAAAAATCGAAGTTCTCAATTTTGAAAATGGTTTCTGGGTTTTTCTCAAATGAGGTTTTAGATCACTTTTTGTATATGCTCCATGCCCCTTTTTGATGATTTACACCCTCTTTATAGCCAATTAATTTCATAAACTTGCGCTCCCTGTACTTCTTCAATCAAAAAATCTGAAGGCATCTGCACTAAATCTTGCCCCCAATAGCTACATAAGATGAGGAACCTGATTTTCTTTATGTGTCAAACCTCTGTATCTTTGACCTTTGTCTTCTCTCCAGCTGTCGAATCCTTCCCAACGAGAAACCAAGTGATCCAGATTATCCAAGACGATTAAATGTTTGCAACTTTTTCATATTTTTTCACAAATTTTCTAGGCATTTTTAAATGACCTTTTTGGAGGTCTTATACTCAAAATTTCAAGTTGAAACTTTCATCAGTCCCTAAAATTGGGCAGTTGAAGGCTCATTATTTTAGGGACTGAAATTAGATCTTCAGTTCTTCTTTCCAATGGGGTAAGCAGTTCTGAATTCTAAGGCCTGAGTTAAAAGTTATGATCTCGGCAAGTTGAGGATGTAATTTTTACCTACAACATAAGCAAACATTAGTTTGTAGAGTTAACAATGCATAGCAAAAACACACTAGTGATTTAAACAAAACTGGAGGTGAATCTTGAAATCTGCCTAAGTCTGAAATCTGAAGCTCTGAAATCTGGCTAAGTCTGAAATCTTGACGCCCTAAAATTTGGCTAAGTCTGTATTTCTGAAGCCCTGAAATTTCCTAAAATCTTTACCTTATCTCCTTTCTTTTTGATTTTTTTAATGATTTTTCAATTTTTCTTTTTCTTTTTTGTGATTTTTTCAATTTTTTGATTTTTTTGTGATTTTTGAACTCAACTCTAAAATCCTTCTCTTGACTCGAATTGTGAGTCCGGGAGTCGAGAAAAATAGGGGGTCCCTATTCCTAGTTAGGAATGGGGCATGTGTTGTGGACACCACAACAAATAGCCCCGAAAAAGGGAAGAAATGACCAAGGCATTTCTTCATCAGTAAACATTTTTCCAACGTGTGTCAAACACCAATCAAATTTTGAACACCTTGAGCGTATTTCAAAGGACTTTGCAATCAAAATCTTAGAAGCTGAAACCTTCAAACTCAGTGTGTGCATTGTGTATTCATTCCCTTTGATGTGTTAGGATGCAATTAATCAGATTTTTCTGACAACTCAAAGCAATCTTCCACTCCTTTCAGCTCATTCATTGAGAATCTCTACGAAGGCTCTTTATCAATCAATTGTTTGACTAGATGAGAGAATTAGTTCAAGGGCTCTTGGCGAGATGTCATGTTCTTTTAATTTCTAGCCATCTGCATAATTGCTCCATGTCATTCAACATGTTACTTTTGATGAAACAGTATTTTTGAATAAAAGACACTTTGTTTTGCAATGTATCTTTAGCTATTTCAGATCTTTAGAATCCTTCAGACTTAACACTGTATTTTCTTTCTTTCTTTCTTCTTCCTTTTTTTTTTTTTTAGAATTATGTATCCTGACTACACTTAGACTATGTAGTCAGAACATCAGTGTCATTTCTTGGATTTGATCTCTTATGAACATCCCTTGCATTCCTCTTTTAGAACTTTTTAGGAAACTCTCACACCAAAAAATGATCTTAGTAACCTTTCAAGGAGACCCCTCCTGCTTGAACTAGTTGAAGTTTGGATCATTCCTCATCATCTTTGACTTTAATTCAACAAAACCCAAAACAATCAAATTTTAAAATTTTCAAAGTGTTGAGAGCTTGTTGGTCTATGCTTCTTATTTTCAAACTGAAAGTCCCCTAATTCCACAAGAAATGTCTGTTGCTTGGTTGGTGTAAAACACACAATCATCCAAATATTTTGACAAAGAAATACCTCCTCCTAAAATCAGGACAAAAGAGTGGTAAGTAAAATCTTGAGAAAAATCCCAAGTACACCTTACCCCTTAGGACTAACATTACTTTAAAAAAATGAACACACAACTGAAAGCAAATAGCAACACCTAACTAAAAAGACTAAAAAGACCAAGAAGAAAAAAAAAAAAAAAAAAAAAAAAAAAAACTTATTTATAGAAAAACTCAAATAATAACAATGTGGGGCTAGTTATTAGTAGATTTCTCATTATGTGCAATAGTAATGAACCACCCCATATAGTTCTCAAAAATGCTAACTTGTCTTTGTACTCAAAAAAATAAACTTTGGATAATCTTGGATCAAATTTGGGGCACAAATTACACAAAATCAGAAGTTGTGGTAACTCTTTATGGCCATGATTAGGCCACAAACAAGTTCTTTTACCTTTAGCATCATATTCAAATTTAAAATCATCAAACTGAGAGGGATAATGGAAAGATATCACCTGATGCAGCAAGTCCCCCACCATAGGGGTACACTCACACATTGTAATTTCTCCTTCTGGTGGTCTCATCTCATGGTACACCACTTCATGTGCACATGGAAACACTTTAGGTTCCGCTCTAGGCTCCCTTAGACTAGGAAACTCAATTCCCAGCCTCCCTTTCAAATTACAAGATTCATTACTATCATCAACCAAGATGTTTCCTACCTCATGTCCCATAGAATGCTGTTCAAAATCATTCTTTCCCTCCATTGGAATCTCCCAAGCTAACAAGAAATTCGAACAACTTTCTTCTGAATGGAACCCAAATGGATGGATTCTACATGAATCAGTTATTGCATGGTTTGATATATGTGTAGAATACCCACAAATAGACATTTCCTCAGTCAAACTTGAGACCAAATTGAACACTCTATCCATCTCTTCTAATGACAAATCTTGTTTTGAGGGAGATATCTTATCTTTATCTAATGGGGAATCGATATCATAGTAGATAGAAGTGGTATCTTCTTCTTGATGACTTTCTGATTCAAAAATCTCACCAACCTTAGGATCTTTTGCATTTCCATCACCTTTTGCAACTTCATGGATTTTTCGAACTTCAAAATTTCTTGTGTCCTCAAGACCTCTTGGCATATCCGCACTTATTGTGACATCAACACTTGGAAGAATTTCTTCATTGAATAGGAATGCAAACTCCTCTTGACCATCTTCGTCATTTAGTCCTCCTGCAGATTCATCATATGGTTCAAACATCATTGCACTAAACTGCAAAGGTTGTTTATCCATGATTTGGGGAGGCTGATCCAAAACGTTATTGTGCCCATACCCATTTTTACTTGGACTCATTCCAATAATACAATTATTCTTATTGTTGATGTTCCTATAAATGCTAAAATTTCCACTCTAATTTTGAGAATAATTGTTTTGGGTAGAAAGTTGTCTTGGATGATTGCCTTGGTCTCTTGAAGAATTTGACTTTATTTTGATGAGTTCATTGGATAAAAGAGACATCATCTCCTTCATGGCCTTAAGCTCTTTCTAGTTCAACGGATCCAACTACCTTCTGCTCAAAGAAAGTAGTCTTTTGAGACCCATATTCGGAATATATAATTGTTGGCATTGGAGTAGCAGTAACCTGACTTATGAATGTAATAGCCTCTTTGAAAACCTTTTCAATGGTATCAATGTCTCTAGGTGGGAGCCTTCTTAGAAAAATAGAAGTTAATGAATCCATTGTTCCAAAATAGACCTAGATGGCAGCCTCTTGTGGTATAGTGTATGGAAACTCCATTCTTTTATACATCCTATAGAAGCGATGATTAAACTATGAAATAGTCTCATGGGGATCCCTTTTAATTGAGATGAATTGATGATATAGAAGAGCTGGATCAACATAGATTTTGACTTGTTCCACAAAATTTCTCTGGAAAGAGTTTCGATCCCTTATTGATGCTAGTGGTAGATTGAGGTACCAATTGAACGCCATTTCCCCCAAAGTGTAAGGGAAAAGGCGACATACCACATCCATATGTTGAATCTAGTTTCGATTACAAATCTCTTTGAAAATTTTGATATGATCTTCTGCTGTTTGTGATTCTCCATAGATGAACTGCAAGAAAAGCTTTTCAGGATTTTTGGGCAAGTCATGTAATGGTCCAGTTAGGTTCAAAGGTGAACTTTGGGCATTAAAGAAAGACATGGTGCATAATGAGGAAAATGTGTGAAGTGGCATGTAAAGAAAAAAATGATTATGAAATGTGTAATGTGAAAGGGTGGAGTTATTGGAATCCGGTTATCACTGTGATGCTTGTGAAAGTGACTAAGTTGTAACAACTTGTGTTTATTCTAGAAAAGCGCACCTCTAGAGAAGCACAGTTTCTCAAAATAGTGCACCACAAAATTTTGTAGTTCTGTGGAGTTGCGGATCTACAGAGCTACGGACCTACGGATCTGTGGACTTGCGGACCTACGAACCTGCAGATTTGCAAATTTGTAGACCTATGGACCTGCAGAGCTGCGGATTTGCAGAGCTGCTCACTTGAATTTTTGAAAAACTCAAAAAAAATTTTGAACTTGTGCGAAGTGCAGATTATTGCAAGAGTGCAAAACTTTCGAAACTTTATCAAATCTTTCTTGTTTCCAAGAGTAGGTTCTTTGTTTTTAGGCCCTCCTTCTAGCACCACTTCTGTTGGGCATTCATTTTGCAAGAGGTCAATGACAGGAATCCATAGTGTAATTCCTCTCTTGAAAAGAAAATCCTTTTAAGGATCCACTCCAAGGTTTAGTGTTTATCTTGCGACGTACCAAAATTCACTCAGTAGAAGATAAATGTGAATGTTCACAAGGAGGCCTTTGCTGGTTCCAAAAACTCTTTTACCTTGGTATCAAGTAAAATCTGTTTGATGTCTCAAAATATCACACCAAAAGAACAATATTTTTGTATTTTCTGTTTTTCAATGATTGCAACTCTAACAATGCAGCTACTATGAGGTCCTATTCTAACAGGGGGGGTTAGCAAAAAAAATAACAAAACTGAAAGAAAATAACATGAAATCAAATAACTTGACAGTGAAATTCCTAAACGAACATTAGCTACAGAACACAACATGCTGCGAGTTAAACCTTCAAAGAAATCAGTAGGAAACCAATGAAAATAGGAGCAACGCTTCCTAGAATCCACTAATGCAATCATCAGTAAGAATCTGTAACAAATCGAATGATGTTTCACTCTTTATCAAATCACAAGGCCACAAAAAGTGCACTCATGTGAGACAAAAAGCTATGTTGACACAATCGGGGGATTTCTTCTCAAGCTCATTATGTCAACAAAATTCATATATCTGTAGCAAACACCAGAACTAAAAGATCACACAACCAGCAACAATGCAATAAACCTTTGGCTCAATCATAATCTCATGAATAAAATCCAC
Organism: Cupressus sempervirens; assembly: GCA_028749045.1. Taxonomy (NCBI): domain Eukaryota; kingdom Viridiplantae; phylum Streptophyta; class Pinopsida; order Cupressales; family Cupressaceae; genus Cupressus; species Cupressus sempervirens. Next base: position 211,017,233 of record CM053785.1, on the reverse strand, counting down.
AAAATAATGACATATCCAGGCAAGAATAACTACACTCCAAATGCTAGCACCAAAAGCATAACTTTATTGCATAATAACAACGGCCCTTTTTACATTTTACAATGGGGTATTTATAAGAAATCATCTCCTCAATTTGTGTTGAGAGTGAGAGATATCTTGATGCAATAAAATGTTGTTAAAAAATTTAAACAAACTAAATATATACAAGCTGACAATCTAACTAGTGCTTAGAGGGACTCCATCCATATTTTATTCATTAATTGGATGCATGAGCCCTTTACATGTTCAAAATAATGAAAGCATGAGATAGAAAGTAGGAGGAAGCCATCAGTTGAAGTGAAAGTGCATGGAGACACCAAAAATAGAAGCTGGCCCTTCACTATGCATGTGTTAGAGTTAACTTGCCATCCGAATGTGCTCCCAATGCATGCAAAGTGATATTTTTGAAACTCACAGTCAACTGTCGGCGCACCTCTGAATTGTAGAGCTACATGAAAATGCGGAGCTGCAGCACTGTGGACCTGCATACCTATGGAGTTGTGGAGCTATAGACCTATAGATCTATGGAGCTATGGAGCTGCGGACTTGCAGATCTACGGAGCTGCGGACCTGGGGAGCTCAATTTGCCAAAAAATCAAAGTTCTCAATTTCTAAAATAGTTCTGAGTTTTGGTCAAATGATGTTTTAGATCACTTTTTGTATATGCGCCATGCCCCTTTTTGATGATTTACACCCTCTTTATAGGCAATTACTTTCATAAACTTGGACTCCCTCTGCTTCTTCAATCGAAAAATCTCAAGGCACCTACATTGAATCTTACCCCTAATAGCTACATAAGATGAGGAACCTAATTTGCTTTATGTGTCAAACCTCCATATCTTTGACCTTTGTCTTCTCTCCACCTGTCAAATCCTTCCCGGTGAGAAACCAAGTGATCTAGATTATCTAAGACGATCAAATGTTTACAACATTTTCATATTTTTTCACAAATTTTCTAAGCATTTTTAAATGACCTTTTTGGAGGTCTTCTACTCAAAATTTCAAGTTGAAACTTTCATTGGTCCTTAAATTTGGGTAGCTGAAGGCTCACTATTTTAGGGACTGAAATTAGATCTTTAGTTCTTTCCAATGGTGTAAGTGGTTCTGAATTTTGAGGCCCAAGTTGAAAGTTATGATCCCGACAAGTTGAGGATTTAATTTTTACCTACAAAAGAAGCAAACATTAGTCAGTAGAGTTAACAATGCATAGCAAAAACACACTAGCCATTTAAACAAAAATGGAGGTGAATCTTGAAATCTGGCTAAGTTTGAAATCTAAAGCCCTAAAATTTGGCTAAGTCTGAAATCTTGAAGCCCTAAAATTTGGCTAAATCTGGATTTTTGAAGCCCTAAAATTTCTTAGAATCTTAACCTTATCTCTGGGAGGCCTGAAACCTATCTCAAAAGATTCGTCACATATATTAAAATATATCTTAAGTATAAGTTGATGTATATTCCTTATACTTAAGATATATTTTAATATATTAAGTTGACGTATATTTCCTTATACTTAAGATATATTTTAATATATTAAGTTGACACATATTTAATTCCTTATACTTAAACGATATATTTTAAACCCCTCTAATTGGCTATTCAAGCAAAATTGGAGGTGAAAGGGCAACTTGGCAAGGGCACATGGTGCTTGGGATCACAGCAGCGCGAACACACACGAGGCACCTTGATTGTGGGCATGCACACACTTACAAACTGGGTGCAACATGACATGGCGTGCACTTGCGCGAGGCACGAGTGCGAGGCAGGACGCACAGGCGTGAGGCACGACATAGTGCGACATGCATGCATGAGCATGCAGGTGAGGGCACAGTGTGCGAGCGCGTAGGCGTACAATGCATGGTGTCGCGAGTGCCCAGCGTAGCGCATTGCACTTTTTTTTCAACTCTCCTTTTTTTTTTTTTTGTGATTTTTCAATTTTTAAAATTTTTTTTGTGATTTTTTCAATTTTTTGATTTTTTTGTGATTTTTGAACTCAACTTTAAAATCCTTCTCCTAACTCCAATTGTGAGTCCGAGAGTCGAAAAAAATAGGGGGTCCCTATTCCTAGTGAGGAATGGGGCGTGTGTTGTGGACACCGCAACAGGTCCCTACAGAGTGATTCACAAGGTGGGCAAGGTTGCTTATGAGATTGAGCTTCTAGAGGGTAGTTGGGTACATAATGTGTTTCATGTGTCAAAGCTTAACAAAGCCATCAGTCAGAGAGTTGTGCCTTTAGCAGAATTACCACCATTACATGAGGAGGGAAAGCTCATATTGATTCTTGAGGCTATTCTGGATACTAGGGAAAGGACTCTATGAAGCAAGTTGATTAAAGAATATTTAGTAAAATGGAGATATCTTCTAGAGGAAGATGCTACTTAGGAGAGTGAGCAGGTGCTATAGAAAATAGGATTGAGATTGCTTGAGGACAAGGAATTTCAAGGAGGGTAGACTATAATGACCCCATCTTTTAGCCTTCATGTTCTCCAAAGTCTAAGTGGAGCATAAGAGAAAATTAAATTAGTTTCTTATAAATTCATTAAATAAATTAAAATTAAAAATTAAAAGGTGACTTTATACTTAATTAATTTAATTAATTATTGTATTACAAGAGAGAAGCTTCTATAGTGTGTATTAATTATTGGAAAGGTGGAAGCATCTAGTAATTTAATTTTTTAGAAGCACAATTAATTGTTGTATTGTAAAGGAGCATTTTTTAAGAGTGCATTAATTATAGGAAGGGGGAAGCTTCTAGCACTTGTAATTGATTAATGTTTTAGTTCCTTCCAGAAGGGTGAAGGAAAAGGATAAATATGGGTGAGAGTCTCATTGTTGAGCACCAGATATTTGTGAATGACATTTGATAAGAGCTTGGATGTGTGAATCACATATCTTTCTTTTCAATAGGAGACGTTGATCCTCTCTTGTAACATTCTAGACATCATTCCCTTGGAGTTTGGCCTTTGGAATACATTGCTTGTACTTGATTTCATCATTTTGAGAATTAATATGATTTTAGCATCGGTTCCATCTTCAGTTTGCATTAAAAAATCTATTTCAACAATTGGTTCAGTTTTTGGGCATTTCTAGGGTGCCCATTACATCATCCTATTGGGAGTGGCCTTGTTAGAGGTTTTTTGACATGCTACAATCTAGTAATGCCACCTTGTTAGAGGATTTGGAAAATAGCTATTAAGATAACTTTTTAAGGATATTTGATTCATTTCTACAATTATTAGAGTATAACAATGATATGACTTGATTGCGAATTCAACTGTATTTATTGATTTCACTTCTTTGTTCTAGCTTGAATATTTGATCCTCCTTGATCAAATTGTTCTTTTTAGCTTGGTCAACATGGATACTTTGATATCCTTCCAATTCACTCCCTTCAATTATCTTTTCAATCTCATGCTTCTTCTCATATGCAATGCTCAATTTGACCTTATATTTATATGTTTTACCTTGTCAACTCAGATTGAATACAATTTCATAAAAGTGAAATTCATCCCATGAGTCAGCTAGAACTAAGTAACAAAACTGATATAGAGAAATAATTCATTAGCTGACCCAACTCGGTCAATGCTAACTCATAAATAATTTTCCTTCAGACTTCCTTTGGTAACCGAGTGAGCTCAGTTAACACTCATTCCATGCCAACTTTTCTTTCATAACCAAGTGAGCTCGGTAGATACTGTCTTCCTAAAAACTCCATTTGGTAACTATGTGAGCTCAGTTAACAATAGCTCTAAACTTGGTTAGTACTAAAGCATTTTTCATACACTGCAACTTATTTTGACTCCTAAGTGAGATCGACATAGGCTAATTGTTTGGTATATACTTGACATTTTTGTAAGATCAAAGACAACATACAATTGAATGATTGTAATCAACAATAACTCACCAATAACTAATGCCTTCCCACTTTATTGCATTTCAAACTTCTGTGGATTGTTATTCTTCCTTTCTACAGTCATTGCACATGTCTTTCCTTGCATATCATATCTTAATTTTTTGTATCCATCTTTCATCAATTCCACAATTGTTTCTTTTCTTACATCACCTAAGAGAATTATCATTCAAAATATGTTCATACCCTATTTTGATGCTCCCATTTTGGCATGGGAAAGAAGGATGTTCTTGCATCACATATTCCATTTTACTTATATACCATAGCCAATAAAAATGCTCTGAAATATTGAATTTAATTTTTTAAAATTAGGTAAACAAGGTGTAGGAAGTTAAGCTGGTTGCTTCTCTTGGGAGATGCATCTATTTATGAAATTTCTACCTTCTCGATCAAGAATCTCACTTGAGGCTATTAGACTATGTCAAAACCATGAGGGTATATGTTAGACATGTTCCAACAATCTCCCCCTTAGTGTCACCCATGGGGGTTTGAACCTGCAACCTCACTATGATACCACTTGTAGAGAGTTGAGTTGATTGTTTCTCCCAAAATATGCATCTATTGAAGAAAGCTACCATCCAAGTTAAGGATCTTAGAGAAGGTTTTTATGCCATGTCAAAATCCCTAGGGGATATCTTGGACATGATCCAACACACAGATTCTCATCTATCCATGTCTCTACTATTGTATCTTGGGAGTATGTGTGTGTATGTGTGTGTGTGTGTGAGAGAGACCTAAAAAGTATTTGGTAGATAGCTCTTGGCATTTTCTATTGAGTTCTACAGTATTTTGCAATGGAAGAAATTCAACTTCTAAGAGATATTTCCTTCTATTTTTTATTCATTGATATTCTTATTAATACTCTTTGATAGATTTTAATTAAATATTTATTCAACAGTGTTTTCTTAAAAAGATAAATATTTTGTATATATTTTGAGGATGAACTAGAAATAGAATTCCAACACTTGGTTGGATTCTGATTTAGTGTTGGAATTCGAGTTCCACTACCTGGAATGATTTTAACCATGTCTTGCAATTTTTCCATCCTTGCATTCTGAATTGTTTATAAATCCACATTAGGATAAAAAACATTTGATGGTCAATGTGAAACTATATGTATTTTGTACCTTGAACAAGTGCCTTCTACATTTGAGACATCATCTCTTCAATATTATAGGTCATCTTGGGGGATACTGAGCAAATAACCATTTTGAGCCATCACTACCATTGTTAGTTATCTTGCTTAGGTTTCTTCACAAAATCCAAAACTATCCTTGTGCTCCATACTTGGAGGTGACTAGTACAATATTGGATTAGGATAACCTTCTCTATTCACAACAAATAACTAAGAATTTTATCACTATTGAACTCAAAATTACCACTTCCATCTTCCCAAGAATGAGAATTACATTACTATAGGATCTTACTATCTTGTTATGTGAAGATTAAATCAAGCCAAATTTTTTGTAGCATCTATAAGGTGGATATGGTATCTCATGACTAAAATAGAATTTTTCCAATATAGATAAGTAAAGCAATGCAATTTACTATATGGTTGTCATTACTAGATATTGACAACCCATGTATCAAAGTGCCTTAATTTCATGATAGCTCATATCTTGGATTAATCTAAGTCATATAAATATGAATCAACTAATCTTGTTAGTGTACTCTCTATGTCTCTAATTCACTACTATAATTATGCAATTCCTTTCTTGTGCTCGTGGCTAAATATGTAGCTTACAAGTGTAATTAACTTGTAGATTTGATGTGGTATTCCAACCATAGGCTCTTCACTCTCTCCTCTTTACATACACATAAATCAATGATAAAGATAAACTAGGGGGCTACACAATGGAAACTTTTGTTGAGTTGGGTGAATGGAAGGGAAAATAAAAGTTATAAACTATGTTCCCACCTAGATTTTCTCTAGAGTCATTCATTCATTTAGGATTCAAAAATGAATGTATATTTTCTCTCTTGTTTCACCCTTGTGATCTATGTCTCTATAGTGATACTTTTTCAATGGAATATACATACATACATACATACATACATACATACATACATACATACATACATACATACATACATACATACATACACACACACACACACACATATATATATATATATATATATATATATAGTATTATTTCTTTGATTTGTTTAGATGTCACCCTTATTGAAGATATACTACTATTTTATTATTTTTTAGTATATACAAGATTGAAAAAATGGGTAAAAATGTATTCACTAAAAAACCAAGTACATAACAAAGGCCAAAGGCCCAACACAAAGTTACAAACTCCTATCCTCAAATAGCATCTGATCAATGATCTCACAATACTCAGTGGATAACTCATCCCTACCATTAATATTTCACTTATCCACATTCTCTGAAGCCCACTTAGCCAAACAATTGGTTACTCTATTCCACTCGTGAGGAATATAGCAAAAGGAGACTGAGTCCCCCAACCTACAAAGACAAAGGATTTTTCTGGCTAAAGAAGCAAGTTTCCAACTAGCATTATCCAACCTCTGGTTGTTCAACATGTCCACAACAATCTGTGAGTCAAACTCACAAATGAAATCCTGCCATCCTAACGAGTAGCCAGGCTCAAAAGCAACCTTAATAGCTAGTGCCTCCATCAGGTTGTTAGAATGCTTCCCCTTGTAAATAGAGAGGAGAAAAACTACACCTCCCACATCACTCCTACCAATAGACCCAATACTTGCATGCCCAGGATTCCCCCGAGAAGACCCATCCGTATTGATCTTTAGGAACCCAGTCGAGGGAGGGGACCACCTCTCATCTCTACACACCTGCTGCTTCTCATGTCTTGGTCTACTGTTGGGACTTCCTCCCCCCTGCTATCCCTCTAGTTCAAATTCTTCACAGTAACTTGATCCCTAGGATCAATATTAATAGACATATCACACTTGGCACATATTGTCTCCTAAATCCTATTAAGAATAAACTTTCACAATTGGGGACTACTAAGTTTGGCATCGCCAAAAATCCTACAATTCCTTTCTAGCCAAAGGTTGCAGAGAATGAAGACTGGACCAACCAACTAGGCAACCTATAAGAAAGGAGTCTTCATAGGAGGTCTCCCTAAGCTATCCCAGAATTTGATAAGAGAATTGCCATGAAAGTAGCCATGACCCCAAGCCTACCACCATATATTCCATATCTATCTTGAGAAGGGGCAGAGAAAAAACAAGTGTGAGACACATTCCTCATTATGTAGACAAAGAAAACAAATTGAGGGGCCCTGAAAACCTCATTTGCAGAGATTCTCCCAAGTTAGACACTTCTTCTGAGCCAACACCCATAAGAAAAAGTTACACTTGGGCCACGAGAAGCTACTCCAAACTTTTTACCACTAATGCACTTCATTCTACCCATGAAGGTTCCTGTCAAGGAAAACATAGCCTTGGTCCATTGTAATTTTACCCTTAGGCCTTGGATTCCAAGCTAAGATGTCCCTCTCATTGATAGAACTACAGAACCTACCCTTAAGAACATGAGAGAGGAGAGCCCGGTCCATAACAGATCCACCCATCAGCCACTCCTAGGGTTCCTTCCAGCAAGTTATCTCAACCTGTCCAAGGCACTTAATTGTCTTAAAGTGCTCCACCTTACTCCAACCAGCATTAGAAAAGGTTTGGGAGAGAGGGATAACTTGGGGGAAGCTAGAAATAATAGGAGGATGGTCATCCCATGAGTCCTACCAAAATAGAGTTTCTGAGCCTTTGTTACAAATCCAGAAGAGCCCTTCCTTAAAAATTTGTGCACCCCTCTTGAGAATATTCCAAATACAAGAGCCTTTACCCACCAAAGGAAGCCGTGGCACCTCAGATCCATCAACACCAGGAAAGTACTTGTGGGTAAGAATCTTTGCCCATTCATGATCTTGGTTGTTACACCAATGCCAATATAATTTGCCAACCAAAGCAGTGACAACAAGATTCATCGAACGAAGTCTGAGACCCCCAACATGCTTTGGCCTACACACAGTCTCCCACTTGACTAGACTCCACTTCGAGGATAGAAGGTTGCCAGACCAAAGGAATTGCTGATATAACACATCCAAATCTCTCACAAAACTAGAAGGAGGGATTTGAACCCCACACCTATAAATGGGAAGAGACTGCACCACAGTCTTAAGCAAAACCAATCTCCCAGCGAAAGATAGCCATCTGTAAGTCTAGTGACTAACCTTACTTCTGAATTTATCTAGAATCCCCTGCCAATAATCCCTCCATTGAGTACCCAAGTATAGAGGAACCCCAAGATACATAAAGGGGAGAGAGCCAATTTGGAACCTTAGAATTCTAGCAATCCTATTCTAAATAAGCCTAGGAGTGTTAAGAAAATAGATAGAAGACTTATCATCATTAATTTTTTGACTTGAGGCTTGCAAATAGATATCCAAAGCTTTCCTAATATTAACTGCCTCGCTGATTCGAGCCTTGCCCAGAAGTCCAGTATCATCTACAAATTGGAGATGAGAAAATGAAGGGAGGTCGTTACTCTAGCTCCATCCTTGGATCAGTCCTTGCTGAACCTGAGCTTTTAAAAATTTGCCAAGCCCTTTTGCCATGATAATGAATAAGTAAGGAGATAAAGGGTCACCTTGCCAAAGTCCTTGAGAGTCACTAAATAGCTTAGAAGGTTCTCCATTAATTAGAATATAGAAAGAGGACAAGGTCACGTAGCTAAGAACCCATTCAACCCATTCCACCACAAACCCAAACTTCAAAAGAATTTTTTGTAAGAACTCCCAACTCACCCGGTCATACGCCTTAGCCATGTCAAGTTTTATAAACATGGCTTTCTCCTTAGAATTGGCCATAGAATGGACAACCTCCGTTTCTATCACAACTCCATCCAAAATTTGTCTTCCATCCACAAAGCCACCTTGTTTTGCAGAGATCAAAGGATTGAGGAATGGTTTGAGCCTCTCTGCAATCAGCTTGGTGATTATCTTATAGACCACATTACACAAAGCTATGGTCCTGAACTAATCCAATCTATCAACACCCTCCTTCTTAGGTATAAGGGCCAAGAAGGTCAAGTTCAGAGACTTCAACATCTATTTGTTCTTGTGTGATTCCTAGACCATGTCTAGAAGACCATACTTTATTACCTCTGAGAATTCTTGGAAAAATTCAATTGGAAACCCATCTAGACTAGGGGCCTTACCCTTCTTCATATTAAACACAATTTTCTCCAGTTCTGTAAGTGAGATAGGATATAATAGGGCTTTATTCATTTCAGTAGAGACAAGATGAGAGATACAATCCAAAATGTTTCACTCGTCCTATCCGAATCCGGACTCCTCCCTAGAAAAGAGGTCAGAGAAGTACTTGAGAGCTTCCCTAGAGATAACATCACAAGAATAGGTTTGAATTCCATCTAGTAATACAAGAGAGGAAAGAGATTTCCCATGCCGGCATGCCTTAACTGAGTTGTGGAAGAAAGTAGTGTTCTTATCCCCCTCCTAAAGCCAATCAATATGAGATTTTTTCTTCCAGTAAATCTCCTCTCGAAGCTCCCATTCATCTAGCTATTTAAGGGCTAGGCTCTTAGCTTCACTCATCTCAGAGCTCAACCCATGGTCCCAAATCTACTGAGTATTACTATCTGGCTTGGTTTGAGTGACGATCTTCTGATCATGTAGATAATCGAAACACTATTTGTTCCATCTCTTAAGCCTGTACTTTACATGTTGTAGTCTCTTACTGAAAGTATACATGGTTGTACCATGATTAGGCATTCCCTCGTACCACCAATTAGCCATTAGATCAGATAAAGAGGAATCCTATAACCACATCAACTAGAATTTGAAAGAGGGATTCTTGGTGATCCTGTATGAAAAGATGGAAAGCTTAATAGGCTAGTGATCCGATCTCCTCCAGTCAAGAATTTCAGAACTGGTAACCCACCTGTTGTCCATCCAATAGTAAGAAACCAAAAATCTATTAAGCCTTTCCAAGATAGCCTCTCCACCACATATCTAATTATTCCACGTAAAGACTCAATTATTTGGCTTCACATCAATGATAAATAATAAGCCAATCATATCTCTAAACAGATTAGATGATTGGTCCAACTTTGCTAACCCACCCCTTTTTTCCTCCAGGCTAATTATAGCATTGAAGTCTCTTGCCATAATCCATGGAAGAAGACCTTCCAAGGACTGAATGAATCTAATATGGGCCCATAACTAAACTTTACCTGCAAAGTTTGTTGGAGCATAAATGTTGGATAAGAAACACTTTTCACCATTCTCAAAGTTGGTGGTTGTGAAAGAGATGGATGACTGATTGGAAAACCACCATAAAGGGGAGACTTTCTGAGGGTCCTAGAAGCAAGCCACCCTTCCAGATCTATTCAAGGCACCCACCCCCTGCCAAGAGCCACAGGGCCAAATATACGTAGCACACTTAGCCAAACCATCCAAAGAAAGCTTAGTTTCCTGAATAAAAACCACATCAAGAGACTAAGACTCAATTAATCTACGAACAACCTTTTTTCTAGGGATGTCATTCAACCCCCTTACATTTCATGAAAGCACAATCATTTATGGGGTTGGGAGAAATGAATATCAATGGGACGTACCGACCCAGACTCCACCAAGTTTTCACCCATTATCTTAACTTTCTCCTGATCAACCTTCCTACCACTTTTTATTGGTTTATCAAGAGGCCCCTTTTTGAAAGACTTCTATTGAATGCCTAGAACATGAGAGGCCTTATTACCCTTAACCGGATCAGAGGCTCCTTTAGGTTTGTGAGATACAGTGGACACCTCTATTGGTCCCTGTAAACCTTGAGCTCCACCAAGATCCCCAATAACTTGAACAAGAGGAGGTCCATCATTATCCAAATGCTCACCTTGTAGGTCCCCTATACAAAGAAGCTGATCCTCCCTTTTCATATTATCTTCATGATTCTCCTATTCAATAATGGCCTCTAGGGAAATCTCAACTGGGATACCCGCCTCTTGATCCATGCTCTCAAGAGTATCAAACCTATTAAAGTGTCATTTGTCTGCCTTTCTGCCTAGGTTCTCTTCTTTCCTTTGCCTTTGTTGCGAGATTTAACCTAGGTAAATCCCTCACTGTCAACAGGTCCACTAGAAGCTTTTACCTTTCCTTTGTCCTGCCTAGGGGGAACTGGAGCATCTAGGGATGGATTCTTATATCTGGGGCATCGGCATAGTAGGTGTCCATACTCATGGAAAATTATGCATCCGAATGGGAGACTCTCATAATCCAACTGCTGGATCCAGGAAACAGAGCCCATACAAATCTCCATAGAGTCTGGCAATGGATTATTCAAATCAACTTCAACACATATACGAGCAAAAGAAATTACCTTATGATCCTGTGCCTATGTAGAGGATCCCACAAGTTTTTCGAGAAGCATCAAAATTGAGTGAAGAATATCCTCCCTCCAAAATTCCAAAAGGAAGTCTTGGCAGGAGAACCCGAACTGAAACTTGAGAGGGGATCTCCTTGGTAGAGTTAAAGCCTGTGTGCCAAGGCTTGATGAAAAGCCCCACCTGGTTAAAGAAATAAGGGCCTCCTTTAAAAGCCTTATTCCTATCCGACATGCAAGAGAATATAACCATAAAGTAATTATTAGCTACTAGTAGAATCTCCATATCTCCTTCTGGATTCCACACTCAACAGGCCCAAGTGTCCAACACTAGCAACGAAAGGTTGGGGCCCAAAAATTTGCATATAATAGCACGATTACTCCAGTACTCAACATCCTCTGAAACCTGTTTAGGTTGGACTACGAGAATAGGATGAACCTTGGCTTTCTGTAGACACCCATTAATATTTTGAAGTCGAATTTGTCCATTTGAAGAGGACTCTCCTTCCTTTGATTTGGATTTATCCTTCATACCCTTACTACTGTCCTGCATCCCAAAAACAAACTCTCCCATCTCCAAATCATCACCCGAAGGCCTGGGAGAGGCGAGCCCTAGATCTCTCATTAAGCCCAAGTCTGGGCTTGGCAAACTAGCAAGGGAAAAGGGGCAAAGCCCCCTCAACACCTACCACCGTGAGCTCAAATGCACCACACAACAAGAATGGCCCGACGCCCCACAACAAACCAACTCCCGTGGCCAAAGGCAAGCCTTGACACAACACACCCCAGCAAAAAACCTGCAAACATGATCCACAAACACCCAACGTGCCTAGCACTAGAAAGAGCATGGTGAAATACGTTTGGCTAGGGCATGCAGGCCCTAGTAGACTGAACCAATCCGTCCTACATGGTTTTCCATTCATCGGGTGACTAGTATATACAAGGTACTATTAATGCTTGTATTCTTATATTTGATATAATTTTATAGCCTGAATAATTTCCTATGAAGAAATTCCACACCTAAGAATATGAACCTAGAAAAAAATAAGATCACAATTGATAGATTGTGATCTCAGTTCAAAAGAAAAGGTCATGGAAAATGTTATTGTCATTCTAAAAAATTCAAGGGCTTAAAGAATCAAAGAATTCTAATCATAACAGCTTAGAGACATTGTGGTAACATGATCACATGAAGGGGGAAAGCATTTTCATCCTTTGGTGAATGTAGATTTTGAATAGGTAGAACATGTAGGTGTGAATTTCAAAGAAGAAGGTAATGCTCTGATAGAAGAAGATGATCTCAAGGCAAAGAACATAATTGAAGATGTTGGTATTGGCATAGTTGATAATGTGCCAGAGAACAAGATTGAAGAAGATGTTACTAGCACATCCAATAAAGACAATGATATTACTGCATCTAATGATGATGCTAAAGAGAACCTTGATATACCTATAATTGAAAAAGAATTCAAGCCCTTGTACCAAGGCTCCCAAACAATTCTTCTCTTTTTTGTACTAATTTTTGGTAAACTTCAAGGTTATGAATGGTTTATCTAGTGTACCAATCTCACATATGCTAAGGTATAGTGTCATTTTTTTCATCTTCTATGTTAGCCTACCATTAATGTTCTTTTTATTAACAATTATTTTTCCAAAGGTTGACAGGTGAGTGCTTGTTACCAATATCAAACATTTTACCTTGATCTTACCAATAATTATTGACCATTATGAAAGATATTGTAATTGAGTATCAAACAATACATGCATGTCCCAATGATCATATTATATATCATAAATAACATGAATTTGCAACACAATATCCTAATTGGCACATTAGCAGATATCAATAAGATCAAATAACCAAAAGGGTACCTCGCAAGGCTCTTTAGTGCATTCTCATTCTTCCACATTTGCAATGATTATTCAAGTGCACTAGCTTGGAACAATTTATTGATTACCATACATGAACTAGAAGTCAAGATGATATTATACAAATGTCTACAGATGGTTCTGGATTTAAGGACATAGAAGATAGGTGGCCTTATTTAAAGAAGAACCTCATAATATAAAGTTTTCTTTGGCAGTAGATGGTGTCAATCCATTTGGAGAGATGAGATCTATTTACTTGGTCTAGCCTATTTTTGTTATTAACAATAACATTCCTCCTTGTATGTCCATAAAGAGGGAGAAAATAAAGTTGGCAATTATTGTACTAGGTATTTTTCCATTTCATAGTCATCTAAATTAATTTATAAACACAGTATCAAAATGACCATAATAGTTACATTTTATTTATGTTCATTCAACTAGGTAAGTACTAAGTGAAAGATATGAATGTAACTACATATATTGATCCCTTGATTGATGTGTTGTTGGAGTTATGGAATGGGGTCACTATGTATGATATCTCTAAACCAATTAATGAAAGAAAATTTCAATTACATTCAATGTTTGTATGAACAATACATGATGCCCCTAGACTAACACTTTTTTGTGGTATGTAAAATTGTTAATGCATATTTTTGGTATATAATTTATTACTAACACATTTTCATTCTATGTCTAAGTAGCAATGGAAACTGGATTAATATGAGTGCCATTCATCTGTTATTAATGTAGTAGCAAACTGATGCCATATTTGAAGCCATAGAAAAACTAAATCTCCCACAAGATTTGCTACAAACATAAGAAGACTATATCAAAGAAAAGTGATTTTAGGCTAGAGTTAAAAATGCATGATTTACATATCTCTCTCAAGGTAATTCATGTTCTTCTTTATTTACAATAAATTTGCAAAACATCATGTAATTTTCATTGGTTTATTCTATAATATACTAAAAAGATCATTTTATTATTATTGTTGTATGTTATACCTCTATCTCTCCCACAAAACTTTGACAACATTAGTGTCAAACAAGTTATATATGATCTTAGGAAATACATGAGGTTAGAAGTGTTAGTTATTAGATTTGTTACATATAGATAGTATTTGTGTACCTTGCTCTTCTTTTTCTTTAATTTATTTATAATTTATTGTAAAGTCTCATTAATATGTTTTTGTGTGATGAATATCTTCTAGGTGGTTTTCATCTAAAGAAATTGATAAAGAAGACATAAAGCATTGGAAGAGAAAAATTCTTCAATTTTTGTGTGAAATGCAAAAGTGTCTACCTTCAAAAAATTTCAATGCACAAGAAAACTACCTCATACATCTAGTTGGGGATATTGAATTGTGTCAACTTGTATGAAGTAGGTCAATGTGGATGGCTGAGAGGCACTTGAAAGTTTTGAATGACTTAATTCGATAAAGAGTACATCCTAAGGGCTCTAGGTATACTAGACCATGGTGTAAATTAGTGAATATCTTCTCAAGTTTGCATCAAAGATCCATGTAGATGATATTTGGGATCCCAACTCCATTAACAAATTTGAAGAAGATTATTTGATGGGGAAAGGTAGATTGAGGAAAGTGAGAGGTAATTATACGATTTTATTGTAGTTAATTAATTTTTATCCATTATCAATATAAGTTGTTTCTAACTAGTCTATTTATTTTATATACTTGCTCATGAGTGGGATGCACTTCATTTGTATATTGCAAATAATCATGATTGGATGATGGTATGAATTGTACGATCTCAAAAAAATGGTCTCTCATTAATATGGGAAGGTGTTGCTTCATTGGTTAAAGAAACTCATTGTAATAGAGATTGTAATGTTATGCGAATAGTAAGTGATCTTACAAATGTTTTAAGACATTATAACATCTTGGGTCAAATTACAATGACAATTTGCAATAGTGGTATGATTTGTGGGTGATTTTTATGTTTTTTTTGCAATTGTCCCCGACATCATTGCAATAGAGACATTGAGATCCTAATTATGATGTCAACATGATTATAAAAAAACAAAAACACAACATTAATCATTCCCCATTTGTTTTGATTGATTGTGGACAGTTACATGTGAAAGAGGGTGGAGAGCTCTAAATAAGGGTGGAGACCTTTGAATGTTGGTGGAGAACTCTAAGTTCTGAATTTTGGTGGAGATTTCATTTCTATGCCCTTGTCATTGCTGCATTTTATTTTCATGCCCTTGTGATCTCTACATTTCTTTGCACTTCCCTTGGTAGAGATTAGTGGAGATCTAGGATATCATTGTTGTGCCCTTGTGATCATTGCATTTCATTTTTGTGCCCTTTCTTGTGATCTCTACATTTCATTGCCGTGCCCTTGCAATCTTCATGGTCTTGCTATGTGAATTTTTTGTCATGCCATGTGCTTTCTATGTGATTTTCTTCAAGGTGTGAAGAGGTACCTATGTAACTGTCCTTTTCTTTTCCTTCTAAATATGCATCTCTTTATATTTCCCCCAATAGGTGATTAGAGAAGCTTCTCTTTATGTATGTATATGTATATATATACACACATACACACATATGCATGTATGTATGTATAGAGAAGCTTATCTTTATGAATATGTATGTGTATATATACACACACACATATGTGTGTGTCTATGTATGTATGTAAGTATATATATATAGAGAGAGAGATGTTTTGTTAAGGTTCTTATTACATCTTTTCATAATAGAAAAATCGATCTAGTTGCATACATATTCCATAATCTAAATATTTAAACAATAGAACTCACTCAACCCCTGCTAAGTGACTTACCTCAAAATCTTGCAAACAAAAAATGCTGACTAGGAAAAATGGGAAGAGTTCGCAATAAATTTTACAAAAATGTATCATAGAAAATATTTCTAGAAAGAAATAAGCCATAACCTAGTTAAATTGGTCTAGTTATTGATTAACTAGAATGACTATAAATTCCTATAGAACTGTCATTAGATTAGGTACAATAAAATGAACAATCAGTTGCTCCCAACTAGCAAGTTTTTCTTCTGTGTAAATGCCATAGTCATGAGGCTCATTCCCATGTAGAAGCCTCTTCCGCAATGATATTACCTCTAAAATATGCAAATAATGTTGAAGTGGTTCCAAACCTTAAAATAATCTTATAAGTAATGGCAAAGAAAATGCAGATGCAATACATGTAAAAATTGTATAACTTGTAGTCCTCTAGATATTTGGACTGTAAATTCTCAAAGGCACTTGCAAGTGATTCCAATGTCATAGTACCTTCTACAACACTTTCATTGATTCTATCTAGTGCTCCCATAATATCCTCTATGTTTTCTAGTTGTTGTTTCTCCCATGGAGTCTCTTTGTAAAGACACTCCTTCTCCTTCTAGTATATTGCCACAAACTCTCTCTCATTCCTTCAATTTTGATCAATTTTTTGAATATCTACCTCTACTATATCTAAAATAAACTTTACGTTGTGTTGTAGCTTTGGCATAGGTGTTTGATCCTTGATAGCTTTCACTTCAGTATTCAAGTTTTCAAGATTGGTCAACACCCTCACTTGTGGACATCTCATTTCAAGCACTTATTGTATTGTTTCAACACCTTGTTCTTGCTTCTAAGATAATAGTTTTGCAAGTGCATTTTCTTGTAAAAATTTAATTTTGTTGAAGAATTGTAAACTCTTAGAAAGTACAATGTTGTTTCCTATTAGTAGTGATGACCTTCCCTTTAACAAAATCAAAATGAACAACCATAAATGAATCACAATTTATTACATTTCCTTCATTGTATCCATATCTTCTCTTATTTACCTAAGCTAGACAATAATTTCTATTGGTTCTCATCAACAATTAAAATAATTAGTTCTCTACCACTATCAAACTTATCAATGGGAGAAAGATAGTCCAAATAAGTAATCAATATGAAGTGGGAGTTGTGTCGATGTGGTAGATGGAGATTTAGATGTATGTATGCATGTATGTACATATGTACATATGTATATATGTATTTATTTATAAATATACATGTATAAATACATACATATATGCATACATACATTTATATATCCATCATCCACATGATGGAGATATAAATGTATGTATGTATGCATGCATTTATGTTTGTATGTATGTGTATATGTATATATATACATATTTACATATGTATATGTATATATATGTGTATATATATGTACACATACATATGTGTGTGTGTCTATGTATGCATTTATGTATATATAGAGAGAGAAATATTTTTTAAGGTGCTTATTACATCTTACCATAATAGAAAAATTTATCTAGCTACATACATATTCTAGAATCCAAATAAGAAAACAATAAAACTCACTCAACCCATGCTAAGGGACTTACCTCAAGATCTTGCACAAAAATAATGTAGACTAGGAAAAATGGCCAGAGTTCGCAAGAAATTTTACAAAAATATATCATAGAAGACATTTTTAGAAAGAAACAAGCCATAACCTAGTTAAATTGGTCCAGTTATTGATTAGCTGCGTTGACTAAAAATTCCTGTAGAGATGTCATTAGATTAGGTACAATAAAATCAACAATTAGTTGTTCCCAGCTAGTAGGACCAATATGGTTTTCCAAGGTGATAAAATTGCATATGCAGATGTATGTATATATGTATGTGCATATGTATGTATGTATGTATGTATAAATATAGAGAGATCTTGTGGATTGTAGATTATAAATAAAAAAGAAGAAGAAATGAGATTAACCATTCTCCATTTGTTTTGATCAATTGTGGAGAGTTGCACACAAAAGAGGGTGGAGAGCTCTAAATGTTGGTGGAGATCAGTGGAGATCTAGGATTTCATTGCCATGCCCTTGTGATCTCTGTATATGTATGTATGTATGTATGTATGTATTTATGTATGAATGTATGTATATATATACATATATCTATATATGTATATGTATATATATCTTTATATATACATACATAGTCAACACATATCTGTCTATGTATGTATGTATGTATGTATGTATATAGAGTGATAATTTCTAAGGTGCTTATTACATCTTCACACAACAGAAAAAATGATCCAACTACATCCATATTCAAGAATCCAAATAATAAAACAATGAAACTCATTCAACACATAACATGACCACAAATGCAATGGCAATGCCTATTGGTAAGTAGATTCCTCTTTCTCTGTCTCATTTTTCATGTGTTTATTTCACTTGAACTATTATTTCTTAGGGGTATTTCGTAATATTGGATTCATTTTATGTAGGAGGTGATGAGGAAATTCCTAGGTGTACCCATTTTAGATGTATAGGAACACTAAAGAATTTTGATGAATTTCTCATAAGCAATGAAGATGGACTTCCCCTAAGAGTAGCCCAACTTCCAGGTACTTTAAATATTGATCCTTTCTTAAAGATTTTAGATGTTAATAGGGAATTTAGATGTTGGGGGGCATAAATGAGGTTCCACCTTCACATGGTTGGACTTGATTAGTAGAGAATTTTATATTATTCTCAAAATAAAGTGAAGCTCAACATTAACCTATGATTTCATGATGACTAACTTCATGAATCTGTTGGTTTCAAGAAATGCAAAAGGAGGCTAGAGTTCAATATGCAATCTCAATTCATATGCATACAACATTAGGTGGAGATGAAAAATGTAACAGGTTTGCATTTTTGTTAGAGGTCTTTAATTAGGTATTTTAAGTTATAGACCATCACAAACATTGTAACTTTGAGTCTTATAGGAAAGGGTTATGTCCTCAACATGCAAGCAAATGAAGGCTTTTTATGTGCTGACTTGCTAAGGACATTCTCTCATTCATAGTAGCCAAATTTCTAATGTTCATGATGGTCTATAATTTTAAAAACTTAATTGACCTATTAAATAAATGTAAATATGGTGCATTTTTTCTGCTCCACCTATTGTCCATGCATATGAAACATAGTTGCATGTGCATTCTCGATTTAGAGTGGGAGAATCTTATTTTGGATGTGATAGAAAAATGATGTCACTTTTTCAAGTCTAGAACCTTTTTTTGTTATATTTTGTCACGCATATCCAGATGGATATGAATATTTTATGACACATATCATTTAAGAACATTTTTTTCTTCACATTCCAGGTTCAAATAGGTGATCATATGTTTCTAGATTACTTTCTAGTGGCTCACTTTAAAGTTTGACAAGTTACTACTATATTTATTCTTTGTAGGGAAATAGAAAAATAGGTTTATTACTTTGCATTAACATGTTGAATGAAATAAATTTTGTCAATATCCTCATTTCTAATTAAAACGCATAAGAAAGCTCTTAGTGATGAACTATTGGGTAAGGCCACGCAACTAATTCCCACTTTTCATCATGAACAATTTAGATAAAAAGTGGGAAACAAAATTTGAGGGCCTTTAGTCGAAGTGGAGGCTTTCATCAAATCCTCCACATGGCTTTTCTTAAAGCCATGTGGATGAGGCTTTGAGGGAGGCAACAGGCTTTGCTCAAAGCCTAAGCCATCCATAGGCCTACTAGGGCTTCAAACGAAGCATCAGGCTTCCTTCAAAGCTTTTATGGCTTCATTTGAAGCCTCAACAACTTCATTTGAAGCCCTTAAAACCCCTACCACTATATGAAAAATGACATTTAAAAAGCCATTTTACCATTTTACATTTCATTATCGTGGTGATGGTTTTACAGTAGTGTTTGGAACAAACTTTACGACATTTACAATTGCATTATCATTCTGGGTTTGCATTTTCAACCTCTTTTGAGCATTCAATGTACTATTTATGTTCATTTTTTTATTTTTAATGAATGTATAGTTTTTTTTAATGTTTTCTTAGTTATATTGATAAATTATTAGTAGTTTTTTTTACTATTTAGTTAGTTTTATGAATTTATTTAGCTTTTTTATGGATTCTTTGTTATTTTTAGTATATGATAATTAATTTTATGTTTATATGTTATATTTTAGTTTAAATGTTAGAAAATATTATTAAAATTGTAGTCAATGGAAGAAATAATACGTTTAGTTTGTTTAAAATGCTAGGTAGATAAACAATAAAAACGAAATTATGATTAGATTTAGAAAACTAAAAATGGGATTTGATTTAGAAAACTCATAAAATGATCTAACATGTAGAAAAGCAAGAATAGGAATAGATATAGAAAATAAAAAATGATTTAAAACTCTAGATGAATAATAATAATAAATTATCCTCAATGTCTAGAAAAACTATCTCTCTTCTCTCCTTGAACTCTCTTTCTCTCTCTCCTCTCACTTCTCTCTCCCCACTCTCTCATCTCACTTTCTCTCTCCTCACACTCTCTCCCTCTTCTTATTTTCTCTCTCATCAATTTCTCTCTCTTCTCACTTTCTCCTTACACAAGTTCTCTCCTCGCACTTTCTCCCTCTTCTTTCTTTCTCTATCTTCTTGAACTTGATTTCCTTATTTTCTCTCTCCTCATACTTTCTCTCATTGAACTCTCTCTCTCACCACTTTGTCTCTCCTCACACTCTCTCCCTCTTCTTAATTTCTCTCTCTTCTCTCTCTTCTCTCTCCTCTCACTTCTCTTTCCTTACTTTCTCTCTCCTCATACTTTCTCTCATTGAACTCTCTCTCTCTTTTCTTTCACTTTCATCACACTTTTTCTCTCCTCACACTCTCTCCCTCTTCTTACTTTCTCTCTCCTCACATTTTCTCTCTCCTTGAACTCTCTCTCCTCTCACTTCTCTCCTTTCTCTCTCTCACATCACTTTCTCCCTTCTTGTGCACTTTCTCTCTCCTCATAGTCTCTCTCTCCTTACCATCTCTCTCATCACTTTCCCTCTCCTTACCATCTCTCTCATCACACTTTCTCTTTCCTTTCAAATCTCTCTCCTCTCATTTCTCTCTCCTTTCTTTCTCTCCTTTCAAATCTCTCTCTCCTCTCACTTCTTTCTCCTTTCTCTCTCTCATCACTTTCTCTCTCTTTCCTTTCTATCTCCCTCTTCTTACTTTCTCTCCTCATATTTTCTCTCTCCTTGAACTCTCTCTCCATTTTCTCTCTCATCACTTTCTCTCTCTTCTCACTTTCTCTCTATGTAAACTCTCTCTCTCATCACCTTCTCTCATCACTTTCTCTCTCATCACACTTTCTCTCTCTCCTTACACTCTCTCTCCCTCTTCTTACTTTCTCTCTCTTCTCACTTTCTCTCTCCTCCCACTTTTCTCCTTACTCTCTCTCATTACTTTCTCTCTCCTTACTTTCTCTCTCATCACTCTCTCTTCACTTTCTCTATCTCCTCACTCTCTCCCTCTTCTTTCTTTTTCTGTCATCACTTTCTCTCGCCTCATACTTTCTCTGTCCTTGTACTCTCTCCATCTTCTTACTTTCTCTCTCCTTTCTTTCTTTCTCCTCATGCACTTTCTCTCTTTCCTCACACTCTCTCCCTCTTCTTACTTTCTCTCTTATCACTTTCATTATAGTATGTTAACATTAATTTCCCATTAACATTCTTGTAATATTAAGTTAACATTTAGTTTGCACCTTATACCCATAGATGGCATCCCATGATCAACATCAAGATTAGGGACAAAGAGAGGGTTAGGGATAGGAACATAATTAGGTACATGGATAGGATCAAGCTTAGGGATAGGGACGAGAATAGGGACATGGACAGGGACAAGGATAGGATAAGTCTCAAGTTCAAGCTCAGGCTTAGGCTCAGACTCATGCTCAGGATCAGGCTCAGGCTTAGGGACATGGACAATATTAGGCTCAAGGACAAGGACCACCTATTGGTGCATCATCTGTCCACCCTCATATCCTTGATATGTCTACTATATTTCAATTTTTGACTAGAGAGACTGCTAGACTAAGATCATGCTATTGAGAGATCTCAAGACCATCTATATAGAGGTATATGTCAGCAAATTTTGACTAGTATTGAGGAGCTTGCTGACATAGTTAGATCATAGTCTACATTTACACTATAGTTTGTAGATAGGATTTTTTTGAGCTTAGAGAAGAAATCTTGGTTGGTATATCCTTAGACTATGTTCATGTCCTAGTTTCTAAGGCGATTATTAAATGAGAGTCTTCAAATTTTATGAGGGGAAGAACAAGGTCAGGGCATATCAGGTTACTAGATGTGTTGTGTTGTAGATTGCTTGAATGATATACCCTCAATTCCTAGTAGCACATGGTCATTACCCTAATAATGACCAAATTCCATTATATTTTTCCTAGCAGTTGTATGTAGAGTTCCATTTGGGGCACAACATCAACTATATAGATATTCCAAGATAGTATAGTCAAGAACATGATAGAGTTTGTGATCATGATGTATACCATGAGTCGAATCATGTTGTTCCTCATCATCATGCATTGGTGGGATCTAGTATCCCAGTAGTAATTCCAATGATGGTTGGTACTACAAATAGAGTTTTCATTTCTTGTCAGAGGGAAGAAGTTGATTAGATAAGAAACATTGCATTTGATGCTAGGAGCATTACATTTGACACTCTAGGTAGATATCTTTTGAGTAGATCTAGTCAATGTAGATCATCTTTAGAGGCATCATCAAGTACTAAACTATCGACTAATGAGATCTATAGAGTTGCACATATTCCTACCCCATGAAATATGTGTGGCCTCACTAGAGAGCACAAACATATGGAGATGGCCTTGTATCTTTTAGATGATCTTTTACATGCATAGTCATACATTGGAGATACATGCAAGGGATGCTTTTACATAGTCTCACAAAGACAATTTTATAGAGGCCTATATTTCGAGCATCCCATGACATTCCATCAAGTTATGGACACCAAAGCACACAACACTCTACATAGGACTTTGGCATTGAGCTATCTACATAGCAATTTGGTGCTCAACAGTCTAGCATTGAGCACTCAACTCAACACTTGGCACAACAATTTGTTGTAGCTCCACCTGAGGACAACTTAGGATTTGGTCAAGGCTTTTCTATTTCTATTGATGGAGTTGATGTGCTTGATCACTAGTTATGAGATTTGAGTCACATTCATGTTCCTAGTGAGATAAGATCATACATGAACATGCTATTTCTATTTATTGACTCTATACCAATTCCATCCCAATTTGTTAACCCTTTGCACTCATCACTATTTCAAAGGATTAAGACTATTGGAGATGGAGTTTATGTTGATGACACTCTAGTACATGTCACTGATGACTCTCTTGCTCCTTAGACCTAGATACACCTCGTTTAAGTTTCATTTTTACATATTAACAAATTTCCATGTACAAGTATATAATTATCTACTCCTAATTCCAAATTAATTATATTTTTCTAGACATAGGTAGCAAAGCATGCTTCTTCCAGTGTGGGCTCTGATCGTAGTGGGAGGAGAGATGTTGTCGATGTAACACCTACTACTTTTGGGGGTGCAAATATGATGGATGTGACACCCACTAGTTCTCAAGTAATTTTTAAATAGAAATTTAAATTACTTTGGAATTCACTAAATACATGTGCACCTGTATCATTGCATTTAAATTTAAACATATGTAAATATTTGAAACTAGAAACCATATATATATACATATGTATGTATATACATACATATCTATGTATATATATACATATGTGTGTATATACATACATATGTATATATATATATATATATATATATATATATATACATATAGACATACATGTATGTATATATGTATGTATATATATATATACATACATACATACATACATATGTATGTATGTATGTATGTATATATATATATATATACACATAAATACATATATATATACATACATATATATACAGATATACATATGTATACATACATACATACATACATACGTACGTACATACATACATACATATATATATATATATATATATATATATATATATATATATATATAGATATATATATATATAGACCTAGACATGTCTAACGCATTGTTATATTTTAGTTTACAGGGCTCAATTGATACTCCATAGACACACGATCCTCATGATTCTTGATTAGAGGGTTGCTTTATTCATATGTGTCTAGAGACCTCTAGTTTAGGACACATGCACATGTTTTCTTTATTATTGATCTTATCAAGACATATACATTTATGATTTTATGTGTGTGTGTGTGCGTATTAATCTGTGCACATACATGTTTATGATTCATTTTTTATTAAACACATGATTGGTTTGAAATTATTCAATTGTCATATATGTTTTTCATTTATGGTTAGACATGCATACATGATTGGTTCAATTTATGATTTTTAATATGATATAAACATGTTTCTAGTCTATGGTCCATGTGATATACATGTATTTAGTTTAGGGTTAGATATGTGTGCATGATTGGTTCAATTTATGATTATCTAAATGTGATATGCATGTTTCTAGTTTATGGTCAATGTGATATACATGTATTTAGTTTATGGTTGGATGTACGTGATTGATGAAAATTTATATGTACACAAATAAAATTCTAAACTTCATATAAAATGAACATGTAAGTATTCAATATAAGTCCTAGTAACTTACACATGAAATGAACACATGTACACATGTCTAGACACATATAATTAACATACACTTTTATGTATGAATTGGATTAAATTAAATATCAAATATCTAAGCAAGTGAGCTAGAAATATGAAGTATTAACTATAGCAAGTTAAGGAAATATGAAATATCTCAAAAAGTTCTATAGATATCAAATATATCAAGTGGTTCCATGTGGTTGCACATGCTCATGGAGAACATTTAATTTTCTCTCTTGGTCCTGAGTATCTAATATCCACTTGTGACATTGACCTTTATGTTAAATGGATGTAGAAAAATGGACGTAGCAATAACATGGTGACTATATTGAAGAATTTTATTGTCAAGATGGTAATCAACAAATTGAATTCCATGTTTCACTAATTTTTGTTTCCTAAGATATGTTCCCTCCAAAACAACCAAACATACAGACCATGCATTTAAAATTTAATCTACTATACATATGTATGTAATAAATAAATTCATCATTTAAATATAAACATGCCTAATTTAGTTAATTTAATGCATGTAATTGTAGGAAATAACATTGCATCACTTTCTATAGGTTTAGTTAACTTCATCCTTTCTACAGTGTAAACAAAAAATAGTAACTCACTCCTACATTTCTAGGCTCAGCAATAATTGCAAAGACTTCACTTGTACACACAATTTAAATATCGTACTCATATATTTTGAGCTCTAAAATTTCTTTGTTTATATATATATATATATATATATACTCATTTAAAAAAATTTACTTACCAATTCAAACTAGTCAAAATATATGGTTATAATTAGTAGAAATCAAAGAAATGTCATCAAATTTTTTATCATCATTCAATTATTTGTATCAGTAACAACAAGTGGCACTAAATTCTATAGACCTATGTATCCACAATCTTGATTGATGCATTGATTGTAATTCTCAACAATGCAATAAAAAAAAAACATGAATGGTCACTCATGTACAATGCCCAATTGTGATGATTGGTACTCATAATAGAATGTAAGGATGTGTCTTTTGGTATCCTCTTGGAACCATACATAGTTTTGCTATCTACACCTGATGGCACATATTTAATATACAAAAAAAAAATTATAGACAAAGATATAAATTCACATGTCATGTGTGTATAGCCTAAATTAGATTTCAGAGAAAATATATATACACTGACATGTACATTTACCTGATATCTCCTAAAAGACTCTACATGGTACTATTTGACTCACTCTTGATGTTGCACCCGCTTTATTTGATGTAAAATGTGTCATGTGCATGATTTATACAAATTCCCTTATAATTCATTTGAAACTTCCATAGAGCATGTTTGATACAAGCTCCAACACCATCATGTTCACCTTTTCTACGTCCACTTTCAAGGAAACTCCATACATGTGATATGTTTTTATTACAATGATATCAACAAAGTGCATAAAATGGTTTAGATTATTTGAATTGTGTAGCACACCCATCTAACCAAACATAATTTTTATCAATACTTCTACCTCATTCTTTGATATATGCAAAAACAATCTTGAAATTTTTTTGAACATAATGAATATCATGCTCTTTATCGCCACTTATGTAAAAGTGATATTCATTTTGATGACTCATGCTTCAATTGTGCTTTGAATACCATCCAAATCTAATTGTGTATGACAATAGAACACTTGTACCATAATAGTAACTTGATCTAAAAAATAGTAGTATGATTAAATAGCCTCTTGATGAACAAATCAAATATGAAATATCTAAGCAAGTTCTACAAATATGAAATGCATAGTCAAGTGGTTCCATGTGCTCTAGACACATATAATGAGCACACACATGTATATATGAGATGGATTAAATTAAATATGAATTATGAAACATCTAAGAAAGTGATTTAGAAATATGAAGTATTAAACGTAGCAAGTCCTAGAAATATGAAATATCTAAGAAAGTTCTACAAATATGAAATCATGTCAAGTGGTTCTACATGCTCGTGGAGAACATTTAAAATTCTCTCTTGGTCCTTAGTATCTAATATCCACTTGTGACATCCACCTTTGTGTTTAACTGTGATGTAGGAGCTTTTAATGGCTTTCTAAGCAGGAGCTTTTAGTAGTTTTTTAAACGTTTTTTTCTTAGTCTTTGAAAAATTGGCTTTTATTAATAACCTTGAAATATTACTTCCAATTTCAAATTTTAGTTGGCAATTCATCTTATCTAACTTTTATGAAGCTTCATGAAAAAAATTATTTTTTTCGAGTTGTTTCAAAAATTATCAAAATGGAAAAAAAATAGTTTTATGAAAAAATTGCCAAAAATGGTAATTTTGGATTTGTATTTAAAATTTTAATTTCTCTCATTGTAGGAGGAGGAGGATTTGGAAGAATAAAAAAGAATAATTTGGAATTCTCAAATTTATTTTATACTCTTTCTGTATTATGGTTATGTTAATTATTTGAAGAATTTTGGCTGCACCATCTAGTATTAGAGCATAGAAGGTATGAGAAAAGGAGTTTTTTGTATTTGTGTAGTTGTGAGTTTATGTTTTTCTAGGTTAGGAAGAGGAACTAGTTTCCAAAAATTAAGGTAGATAAGAAAAGATCTAGTTGTGACGAAAGATGAACTCATTTGAAGAGTTAGATTTCTTCATGAAGTATTTGCATAAGAGGAAAGAAGAAAAGAAAATAAAAGAGAAAGAGAGGAAGAGGAAGGAGGAAGAGATGAGAAATTAGAGTTGAAAGAAATGGTAAGAAAATTACAAGAAAGTTGGCAACAATTAAGAAAGCTAATGGAATTAGAAGTGAAAAAATGGTACCTACCAGTCAAGAAGAAGACCACATGGCCTATTCAGAAGATTATTCAGAAGAAGAAAATGAAAGAAGAGACACAAAAAAGAAAGGAAGAGGTAGAAAATGAAATGGTGAGTATACATACAACTATTTTGACATCAACAATTGATGAAGACAAGGTATACACAATTCTAGAAGAGTCTTATTGTCATTTTAAATTACCTAAATATGATGTTTTTTCTAAGCAAGTGGAAATGCATGATGACAATAAGTTTTCTAATGAATATTTTTCATATTTATTTTTAAATGCAGTAGTTCCAAGGTTGCAAAGGTATAATGTTAATTATGGTAATGATCAATATGCTGATATATTATATGTTGAAGACATAAATGATTATGGTACAAAGGCTTATATAGAAGTAGTGGAATTTTTTATTTTAAAGGATGAGAAAATGTTGAGTAGATTGTGGGTTAAGAAAAATAAAAGGAAGAGGGATCCAGTGATAGTTGCAAAGATGAGTGATAAAATGTTGAAAAATTGGAAGACTAGTAAGAAGGAACAAACTTGCATTACTCTGAGTCAATTATATCAAGGTTTGATACAATGGAAGGAAAAGTTCTAAAAAAAAAACTTGTAGGAGCTGCATTCTTTCAACTAGAGGAGAATGATGCAAGAGCTTTTAGTGGCTTTCTAAGCAGGAGCTTTTAGTAGTTTTTTTAAAGCTTTTTCCTTAGTTTTTAGAAAGTTGGTTTTTATTAATAACCTTGAAATATTACTTCCAATTTCAAATGTTAGTTGGTATTTCATCTTATCTTACTTTTACGAAGCTTCACGAAAAAAATCAGCTTTTTTTGAGTTGTTTTAAAAATTATCAAAAGTGGCAAAAAAAAGTTTTATGAAAAAACTGCGAAAAATGGTAATTTTGGATTTGTATTTAAAATTTTAATTTCTCTCATTGTAGGAGGAAGAGGATTTGGAAGAATAATAAAGAAGAATTTGGAATTCTCAAATTTATTTTGTACTCTTTTTGTATTATGTTTATGTCAATTATTTGAGGAATTTTGGTTGCATCAAACTGGATGTAGAGAAATGGACATAGCAATAACATGGTGACTATATTGAAGCACTTTATTGTTAGATTGGTAATCAATAAAGTGAATTCCATGTTTCACTAATTTGTGTTACCTATGATATGTTCCCTCCAAAACAACTAAACCTACAGACCATGCATTTGAAATTTAATTAAATGTACACATATGTATGTAATAAATAAATTCATAATTTAAATATAAACACACATAACTTAATTTAATTTAATGCATGTAACTGTAGGGAATAACATAACAAATAATGGTGCTCAGGAAAAAGGTTGGGGTTATTCAAAAAAAAATTGGACCGTAAAAATGTTATGAGAGCCCATCTGGAAAGACAAGTTGGAAATATCCCTAACAAACTAAAGTAGTATAAGTTGGAACTCCATAAATTAATAAAGGATAGTAGGTACAGAATGGACCAATTTGTTTTTAGCTTGCATCTTGTGGTGGCTAGTTTGGGCAAGAAAATAAATGAGGATTATGTCTCCAAATACAGTTGGGGTGAGGAGTCCAAGAGGGCCAAGGAAAAGAACAAGGCAGAGTATGAGGAAAAAAATTACTAAAGCTTTTGAGATTCTTGATTCTTCCACAGTTGCTATTATCAAGAGTACTATAGAAGTAGGTAAGGAGGTGGAGAAGATCATTAAATATCTATTGTAGGTGCTGGTCATAGTTGTTGGAGTGTTGGTTGTTGGTTTGTGTAGTGTTGCTGGTTCTATTTTTAATTTTTAAGCTTTTGTTTAAAATTTAGGTTCTAAGTCCTAATAAAACCTTGGTGTGTTTTGTTTAAACTTGTGGTTTCAGGTCCTTATAAAACTGGTTTTTTTTTTTTTTTTTAATATACTCTAGGTTTTAGGTCCTTGTAAAACTTGGTAGTGCTTAAATTTGATACTTTTATTTTGTTAAAATGTTTCAGGTCCCTTCAAAACTTGGTTTTACTTTATTCTAAAACATTCCATCACTTTCTTCAAGTTCAGTTAACTTCATCTTTCAGTAGTGCAACATAATAAATAGTAATGCTCTCCTACATTTCCAGGCTCAGTAATAACCACAAAGACTTTTCTTATACACACAATTTAAATATCATAGATATATAAATTGTGAACTCTAAAATTTCTATGACTTTAATATATATATATATATATATATATATATATATATATATATATATACTTTTTAAATTTACTTACCATTTCTAACTAGTCTAGATATATGGCTATAATTAGTAGAAATCAAAGGAATATAATTAAAGTTTTCATCTTCATCTCATTATCTGTATCAGTAACAACAAGTGACACCAAAGTCCACAGACCTACATATCCAAAATCCTGATTGATGCACTTATTATAATTCTTAGCAATGCAATAACAACAAAAACATGAATAGTCTCTCATGTACAATGTCCAATTTGTGATGATTGGTACTCATAATAGAATGCAAGGATCGTGTTTTTTCTATTCTCTTGCAACAATGCATAGTTTTTCTATCCACACCTAAAGAAACATGTTTAATATATACACAAAAACCAATTAGAGACAAATATATATATTCACATTTCATGTGTGAATAATTTAAATTAGATTTAAGAGAAAAGGTATATACATGTGCATGTACATTTACCTGATATCTCCCAAAAGACTCTACATGGTACTATTTGACTCACTCTTGATGATGTGCCAGCTTCATTTGATGCAAAAGGTGTCTTGCACCATTCAACAACATCTTGTGCATTATTTATATGAACTCCCTTATAATTCATTTGATACTTTTGCAGAGTACGTTTGATACAAGCTCCAACACCATCATGTTCACCTTTGCCATGTCCACTTTCAAAGAAACTCCATATATGTGGTATATTTTCATCACAATGATATTGACAAAGTGCATAAAATGGTCAAGATAATTTGAATTGTGTAGCACACTCATTTGACCAAACATAATTTTTATTGATACTTATGCCTCTTTCTTTGATATATGCAAACAATTCTTGAAACAATGTTCTACATAATGAATATCATGTTCTTTATCATCACTTATGTAGAAGTGATATTCTTTTTTGATAACTCGTGCTTCAACTATGCTTTGAATACCATCCAAATCTAAGTGTTTATGATGATAGCACACATATACCATAATAGTAACTTGAAAAATAGTAGTTTGGTTGAATAGCCTTTTGATGAATAAAAGAATAGCTTTTTTTGCAAAGTCAACAACTGATAAAATTGTTCCAAGTGGGAAGTTGTCTCTAATTGTTTGAAATTCTTGTGCTTGCTAGTTTTCAAAATATGCATGAAAAATATTTGGTTGTATCAAGATTTGAAATTTGTCCATAAATGCTCCAATAGTCATCTCCTCTTCAACATATTATAATCCTTTCAATCCTCTCCTAGATTTAGTTTGGTTCATTACATACTTGTAACCCTTGCAAGTTATCATTTTTGTGACATCACTATCTTCATTATTCAAAGGAAAAAGAGCCTTGAATTAGAACATGTGTGACATATTCCTCTAATGCAATAGAATTGACCAACATGGTCATCTATTTTTTCACATAAAATAGATGAGATAAACTCACTTTGTCTACTAGAAAGGGCATTTTTATAACCATAAGTTTCTTCTATAAATGTTTGATAAACTTGATTGATGTAGGAGCATCTTGGGTGTCAAAAAATCTTGCATCAACCAAAAATGTTTTATTTTTAGTCCTATCTATTTTAATAAGGACTAGTAGATAGGGGGGTTACTATTTTTGTGAACTTTCTATTTATAGTAATTTTGTCATATGAGCTTGGAATGTTCTCATTTTCTACATGAAGGTTAATTTTAGAATTATAAGCCTACCATAAAAATATCATTAATCCATCTTAAGTATCAGATAAGTTATTGCATTTTTTGGTAAAATTTTTTGGAGAAAAATCTTTGAACTTAGTTTTGAAGGCCTTAGAAGCCTCAGATGAGGTCCAAAAAGTGGTTATAATAGCCCATCAGAGCAACAATTCAAGAGTTATGGCCTTCCAAAGTTGGGCTACCCAAAACATCTAAAATAATTGTCAAAGATGTATTTGGATGACTTTATATGTTTTTTTAGGGTATGTCAGCCTTAGGTATTAAGTTTGAATGTCTCGAACCTTCCTAGGTGGCATACAATTGCTTATTTAAGAAAGGCCCAAACATTGTCTCAGACAACTTTGGGTGGTAGTTCACATCTTAGTCTTGTAGATTACTGTAATGATGGAACCCATGTGGGTTAGCATGTTGTACTTGTAAATTCTATAATTCTGCATTCGTGGCAATAGTAAGAAGTCCATATTTTTGTTCTCAATTTTTTTTTTTCTCTTTGTTTTTGTAATGGGTTTATGGTATTAAGGGGAGCACAAGTCATCATTGATAGTGGAGATCAAATTGAGTATGGTAATGATAGCAACAACTTTCAAACACTTTGTTTCTCCTAATATAATATGGCTTCAATCTTTTAAATAATGTCTACCAAATCTTTATATCAAGATTTGAACTACAAAATGAGACATACATTTCATGTTGTGTTATGTCCAAGCAATGTTTTATGATGTTCATAAAGGTTAGGTCTAACCCTATGTTTGAGAGCATCTCTAGTATTTGATGAAGGACAAGTATTATAATTCCGAAATGATATTACCAAATTTTTTATTCTATCATCAATCATATCACAACAAGGAGCTCTATACATAATTTCCCAATTTCCTTCGAAAGTGCTATCATCCAAAACCATTCTTCTTTTAATATATTTTGATATGGTTTTTCTACTAAAACTAATATGTGATGAAATTGGAGATATTTGTCTACTTTGGGGTATACTACTACCAAGAATAGATTGCAAGATAACTCTTTTTGTAGTGCTTTTATCTGAGTTTTCTTCGCCATAGATCTCAAACCTTTCTTAATATTTTCAATAATATTAGTTTGCATGTTAGAAAATTTTCTCTTTTTTGATGTTGTGTCTACACCTAGAAATTTTAATGCCTCTTCTAAGTTTTTCAGTAAAAGAACACGAGCAAGTTCTTGAGTTTTTTCAAGTGTTTTCAAAACATCAAATTTACTTGTTATATCTTTTAATATCTTATTCAAACCTATTTTTTTGGAAAGAATTAATGATTTAATATGAACAAGTGATTTCAATTTATCCACATCCATTGTAAGTAAATGATCTAAATTTCTATGACTAATATTTTTGTTTACACTTGTGGCTAGTCTTATGTAATCATCCATACAAATTTGAGAAATTGATCTTGGCCCTTCTTCAAGTTCAATTGGTTCATGTCCTAGATTGTTATGTCCTAGATTGTCATGTCCTAGATTGTAATGACTCAT
Source organism: Cupressus sempervirens (assembly GCA_028749045.1). NCBI lineage: Eukaryota > Viridiplantae > Streptophyta > Pinopsida > Cupressales > Cupressaceae > Cupressus > Cupressus sempervirens. Next base: position 210,984,268 of record CM053785.1, on the reverse strand, counting down.
ATCTTCTTCAACATGTGTTTTCTTGACTTTTGATTATTTCTTAAGACCTACACATGCATATAAATGAATGAATTTAGAAAATTAATTATAAAATTTCAAATATATACATCCATATGAATTTAGACATGTACATACATTCTCTTCTTTTTTGATAATTTGCTAAAGTTTTCTCATGATTTCTCTATTCTGCATTAGTTGATCTATTTCTTGTAGATTTTATTTGTCTTCCTTGCTATCATCCCATGTTTTGATTTTTAAAAAATTATCATTTTTTTTTGAATTGTCAAGTTGGCTTTCAAAAAACTAACAAAATATTTCAAATTGTCTTGAGTCTTTTTCCTTTATCTTCAAAAAAAAAAATTCCTTGTAATATTTTTTGTATTGATTTAAAAAATGAGCCTACAATTGTTTTTTATATGAAACAAATTAATCTAAAAAAATATTTGGATTGACAAGGGGCTTCGAGTGAAGGCCCTTCTCCTCAAAATGACTACCAAGTGGCTTCATTAGATCCCCATGGCGCCCAAAATGGCTACATAGGGTCTTTGGTCAAAGCTCCTCAACATCCAAAGTAGCCAAGGAGCTTCATTCAAAGCCCTTGTCCACAAAAGGGTTGGCTAGGGGGTTTCAAACGAAGCCTCTTTACTGAATGGGGGGCTTCGAATGAAGCCCCCTAGGTCTACCCACGCGACCAATCTTGGAGGTTAAGAAACAACCCAAGGGGATTCAAATGAAGCCCCTCCCAAAAAGATGTAAACTGCCCTAGAGGCTTCATTCAAAGCCTCTTTTCTCGAAGACCCAAAGATAGGCCTAAAATGAAGTTGTCTTTGCTAAGAGCATCTAAAAAAGGAAATTTATAAGTTTATTCTCAATTTCTTTCAAATTTTCTTCTTTTGATGGAAAGGACCAAGTAAGCTCAAACTCTGAAACTAAGTTTGGAAATGTGTAGTCCTTTCGATAATAGTTCCAATGAATATACTTTTAGCATATATTGTGGTTATTATGACATTCTATTTTTAATTTTATTAAATATACTTTCTTTCATCATTTTAGAAACCTCCATTTGAAATCTTGGGAAAAATATAAAAGTAAAGATTTCTTTTTAAAATATGATCATCAGAGCTATGTGTATTAGCTTTCAAGAAAGTCAACAAGAATTGCATTTCAATATGTATAAATCAAGTTATATTGATTAAAGGCAACCTATGTGTAAATTATCATTTGTGTCACTTTGTCACTAAATAAAACCTATAATTTTTGACAAAATTGAACAAAACTAACAAAAATTTCTAGTTATTGATGTTACTATTCAGGCATTCAAAGAATTTTGTAATTATCCTATTTTTTTCAAAAGTTATGTTGATCAAAACCCCCATAACTTTTTGACACTATCAATTTTCATATAAAGCACTTCTCATAGGAGAGAAAAAAATAGACTTCAAATGAAATTATTATTAAAAAAAAATTGTTAGAAACTAGATAGAAAATTGTAACATCACTAGTTTACATCATCTTCAAATTCTTTACAGGTTTTTAGTAATATGCATTTGAAAATCAAGTTTTTTTTTTTTTAAATATTTACTTTAGTGTCAAATTTGGCCAAAAAATGGGAACCATTACCATGGTCTGACCCTGTCAACATGCCATTATTCTTAGGCTTATTTATATGATTTGCAATGGTAAGTTGACCATACAACTTTGTTTGGTTACATTTATGGAGCTTGAGATTACTTTCCTAGTTTGCACCATGTCTCATTATTTGAGAAACTAGAAATGAATTATACATTAGTAGCTCTTCGAGGATAATTTTTGATCAATATGAGATTTATGTGGTTTAAAATACTGCAAATATAATAATTAAGAATGAGCTTTAGACATTAAAAGCAACATTAATGTATGTTTGCTACACTTTGGTGACATCAATGTAAGGAAACTTGCAACAAAAACTATAACCATTTCCACATAACCCATAATAGATCTAAAATAAATTTTTAATTTAAATTCACATGCAAGAGAATAGACAACATACCCACAAAAATTATGATGCAAGATATACCTTAAGAAACCCTCATTGAGGGAAAACCCCATCCTCCAAAAGCATCCATCACCATGTATTATTTAGCAAAAATACCATTGTAATACAACCATAGAAGCCTTCAAAGCCTTATCCATAACCAAGCAATCCATGTTAATAAGAATGAATCCACACATCCCATGCCATGCTTCCAACCTTCACAAATGCTCCCTTGGCTAACCTATCAAGCCTTATCCTACTCTACTCTTACTTTTTCCCTTTCTGTCTTCTATCTTTTCACATACACAAACTACCATTGTGGCTACTTATATAGTAGCAAGTCCCACAAAACCACCAAGTGGTATTACATAAACCATGTGCTACCTAACCCATTGACTCCACATTTATTATTGAAAATTTAATTCTTTTCTAAAATATTAAATAATTACTTGAAATATTATCACAATGTTATAATAAAACTTATCAAGTATATCCCATGGGAATCTTTACATGTTGCACATCCATCTAGGTGCAACATTACATAATAAAATAAAATAATACAATATAACAATATTATACAATGTGTGCAACACCCATTATCTCAACAATATCCCACTTGTTGTATACATTTCATAGGGTCAATCTGTAGCCACATAAATGAACAAGGGAACAATCCCTCCTAGCACATCCACCATCATGGATCAAAGTACACCATGTGCTCCATCCTAGTACCCACAACAAAATCAAAGTATCTAGCTTCTCATACATGACTGATCTCACCTCCTATTATACCACTACCACCGAACATGCATAAACCATCCTAAGAGAAACCCACCCAACCTATCGCATTAGAAGATCATAAAATCATGTACCAACTAAAATGCCAAGTACAAAAAATTGATTCAAAGGAAATCACATGTATCCATAGTTCTCAAAATATGCATAGCTAAAATAGCACCCACAACAAATTCCAAACCCATCCAACTATCAATACCTTCAAAGGTATACCAAGTAAATGTCACATCATCAACATATCCAATCTATAATTTACAATCACAAGCCTCAAGAGAAATACCTACCACATATATACCAAGAAGCTCCCATTGCAAAAGATAATGTCAAATCTATAACCAATCCACTGGAAACATTTCAAAGAAGTTAATCCACATAGTATCAAGGGCATCCAGAATAGATAAACCAATAACCTATAGAAACAAACCTCATAGAACATATCCAACTGTCTCCCAAGCTCTCCACAACCAATAGAGAAAAGAGATAAAGGAATAACCATGCCATCTCTCACATGACATAGAAGAGCACAAACTAGTGATCAAAATTTCTAACCAATATCAAATTCAATGTAAGAAAAATTGAACATCGAGGAAGATAACTAAGACCAAAGAAAAACCATGCAAATCATAACTTGTATCATGTCCTTCTACACACACCTCTAGATGTAAATTGTACAAGTATGGTCTCCTCCATAAAACTTGAAAAAAAAAGCCACAACAATACCCAAACCATACCATATAACTAATCATGGATGTATGCGTCTCACAAGAAGATCAAACTCATAAACCATACCTAACTCAAGGAATAACCATTCCTAAACCAAGGAATATGTCCAATATAAAACCATCTCCCAAACTCAACCAGCAGAACAAGAACATATGCACATGGAGATAACCAATACTAAACCATCTTTCAACTGAACCCTCTAGAACTAACTCATATACTATAGCTCAAGATCCATATCCATGAAAGATAAGCATAAACATAATGCACCTAAGAGAAACAATAGGCTATACCTCTTAAGTAGAAAAATCACTGAGTAGACCAAGAGTGGGAAATGAGGATGCTCATCAAGATATCCAAGTATCCAACCAAGACTAATCTAAGAACAATCTCCTCTCAAGTCATATCAGGTGATTATCTCCCTTAATTCCTACTAAAACCATCAACCATCCCAACAAATACTTGTCTAATCCAAGAGAAATCAACATCTCCACTATCTCTAAGTATCCATGAGCACATGTAACCAATCAATTCATGCCAAATACAAATGCAACATACAAATATCATGAAGTATCCAAGTTATGATCAATATACTTAATACCAAGAAACTAAACCAATATCAATGTCAAAATTCTATCGATGGCTTCAGGAACATAAACATAACAACATGATCTAACCATCTTAACCAAAGAGATACATGCTCTATATGAACATACTATAACATGTCAAATCTTTAAACACGTATCAAGAGTATACCATGAAATAAAAATGAAACCATCCTCACACCAAGGATTACATGTCAAATGAAAGCATAAATCACACTTTTACCAAGAACCCTATAAGTCCTCAAGATGCAACCATCTCCACACACCATGAAGAAAACCAAATCCACATACCATGGAGTACCATCTCCACACACCATGAAGATAACCAAGAACCCCATGAGTCCTCAAGATCTAACCATCTTCACACAACATGAAGGCAACAAGTGCACCATGGAAATGTCAAAGATGCTTCTATAGCAACAAGATCTAAGAAAAACCTCCAAGATCTATAAACACTCAATAAATATATCAATGCCAAAAAAAATCCCACTCAACCGTGGTACTAATTCATATATGACATCATAAAATCCATCTCCTACATGAAGATCCTCCAAGTCTACACTCACACAACCACAATGTTAGTACCAAGTGAAACCAAGATCTGCAAACCCATAACCAAACCAAGAACTAATCCTATACTATCACAAGATCCCACTAAACCATGTATCCAAGCTATCTATGAAATCATGATGAAAAAGCATCCTTTAACCATGAGAATCAACCAATTAATCAAACCATCAAAGAACTCAAAGTGTAGATCATGAGCTCCTTAAAAGAAACTGAATAACCATGATCCTCAACCAAGAAGATATATACCACCATAACTAAATCAGCAATTCAAACCAATGAACATCAAGAATGTACCTATATATCGAATCATGTCATGCCAAAATATATGGTAGCATGATCATAAAATAGTCAACCACAATCCTCCACCATGACTATACCTGTTAACAATATCTCATCCCTTCTACATGAAGAAAAAAATTAGCAAATCATGTGACTTAGGGCATAGAAAACTCAAATACAAGACACCAATTTGTATATGCATCAATAGTGAAAGATTAATGGGCAAAGATAACCCATAACCAAGCCATAAATGCAACCTATAAGTATAGACCACTTACAATATTGCACAACTTGTAGACCCAACAAGTCATCATACATATCCAAATCCAACACTAATAACAATATCATTATGAGACCAATCTAAAATATGAACAAAGTATACAATGAAATCAAATCTTATATCTCCAAACATATAATATCATAAACTCAGAATGCTACCATACTCAATGTATATCATAAACCATTCAAAAAAATATATCACGAAATGAACCATGCCAAATCTACACAAAAAACTAAACCAATGTGTAAAGCTCTCCAAGAACTTTTCGTAGAGTACTCAAAGTTCAAAATCTGACTCTGTATGCCCAAGTTATGCCATTATCTATGATTAAAATAAATAATATATAACTTTTGGTCTCTTCAAACATTAAAAAAAATCAAAATCATAGAAACAAACCTATGTTAAGTTGTAGTTCTCTAAATTAGCTTTCCATCACCTATAAGAAGTCTAAAATCTAATATCTTGAGAGAAAGTTATGGTCATTTTACTAAGACAATCTTTTTACCATTTTTATTGCGATTTATTTTTATGAAAATTCTAACAAGATTAAATTTGATGCCCATTACAGGCTGAAACTAAAAATCTCTTTCATTTTCTCTAAACATGGACTAACTAGGGCATGTTATATATCAAAATTTATGGAAATGTCAAACCAGATCCAATGGCAAGGTTTATTTTTACCTAGGAAGTCATCTATACAAGCTTGGAAAAACTCTCATTTAAATGAAACATTTAAAAAAAACCTTTTGTCCAATAATTTCACATGCCCAAAATCTACCAATATCCCATCATAACAACAAACCCAGAAGTATCAGATCTACAATAAAAATTCATATTTCTTGCCATTTATTTTATCCTCTTATGCATTCCCAAAAATTCAAACTAGGGTAACAAAAACAAATCTAGGCTTTGATACCACTTGTAAGGAAACTTGCAACAAAAAATATAACTATTTCCACATAACCCATAATAAATCTAAAATAAATATGTAATTGAAATCCACATGCAAGAGAATAGACAACATACCAACAAAAATTGTTACAGAAGATATACCCTCGAAAACCCTCATTGAGGGAAAAACCCAGCCTCCAAAAGCATCCATCACCATGTATTATTTAGTAAAAATATCATTGCAATACAACCATAAAAGTCTTCAAAGCCAAAACCACAACCAAGTAATCCATGTGAATAAGAAGGAATCCATACATCCTATGCCATGGTTCCAACCTTCACAAATGTTCCCTTGGCTAACCTATCAAGCCTTATTCTACTTGACTCTTGATTTTTCCCTTTTTCCCTTTTTTTTCTGTTCACATATAACAACTACTATTGTGGCTACTTATATAGTAGCAAGTCCCACAAAACCACCAAGTGGTATTATATAAACCATGTGCTACCTAATCCATTGACCCCACATTTAATATTGGAAATTTAATTCCTTTTTCCAATATTAAATAATTACATGAAATATTATCACAATGTTATAATACGACGTATCAATTATATCTTAGGGGAATCTTTACATGTTGCACATCCATCTAGGTGCAAAATTACATAATAAAATAAAATAATACAATATAAAAATACTATACAATATGTACAACACCCATTATCTCAACAATTAATGTTAATTTATCTAATAGTAAATCAACACTTAGTCAGTTGGTTATATTTATACCAATCTTATCATTCATTTTGTTGTGTTAATTAAGTAATTCAATTGTTCTTGAACCAAGTAGTTAGAATATAGTGTCAATTGAGCACCTAAATCGGTTTGCATTATTTTCCAAGCTATACAATGCTTACCAAGCTTCAGAGGCAAAGTTTAGTGTAAACCAAATATAGTAGAGGCTACTAAACTATTTAGTGGAAGTGAAGAAGATAGTAGTGTTAATCAAGCTTTGTAGTTTTAACCAAGCTCTACAGTGTCTATCAAGCTCATAGTGTTAATAATGTGAATCTAGTGTTGACCAAGTTTTGTAGTGTCAATCAAGTGATGCAGAAACTATTGAGTTTCTCAGTGTTCACCAATTCACATAGTGTTGACCAAGTTCAAGCTACTTGGAAGTGATTAGTATAGATCAAGCTTTATGTTCAACCGAGTGCCAAATTTTGCTGAGTGTTGATAGTGTTTGTTGTGTATTAGAACATCAACAAGTTTTTCTTTAGAACCTGAGTTACAACAGTTGGGCGGACTTTGTGAATAATGATGAAATTGGTATTGAAGCTGACTCAAATAAGTCATGAGTTGGATTGGTATATATATAATGCATTGTATCATATTCAATTAAGTATGTAGAGAAGTATATGATGAGAAGGAGCATGAATTAAAGAAGGTTATCATGCCCAAAATGTATTGGCAAAAACACAACTACAATTTTTTTTTTATAACCTTAAGAAATTACACAAGGCCAAGAGTTTGGGATACCTATCAGTTATACAAGTATGGTTGCACAAACTTTGAATCCCCTAACTAAAGTGGTACTTTCTAGGTTGGTTGACAGTTCATCTCTAATAGGAAATGACAATCAAGGGAGTATTTCATAGATACAACATCACAATTGGGTGAAAGAGAATCAACTTCTTTTAAGTTCTCAATGTTAGTATATAATAGGGTTTATTAGTTTGCATGTTATAGCATTCAACTAGGCACGTGCTTGAATTATGCTTTCAAGGTAGGGTTGCATTAAAGGGTACAATTATTGAAGATGTAAATGTATAAATGCTATGCACTTTGATTGGGGCCATGGTTAGATCATCAAACGTAGTGAACAATGACTAGTTAACTTACATAATATGCATTATTACATTTCAATTCCCAAACTACAAGTTTTTCACCACTAAAGATCTAGACAGTTCTCCTCTCAGTCCTTAATAACTTTCTCATTAAAATACCACCTCTTATTTTATTTCCTATATAGATATCATTATTTAAAAGTAACATATAATGTGTCCTAGAAAATGCAAATTGATTCAAAGGATGAGGAGAGAGGGGGAAGGAGGAGGTCAGGGAGGTTGGCTAAGTCTCAAGCTAAGAGGAAGTTAAGGGAGGGAGTCTCATAGGAGGAGGAATCAGATTCTGAGGATTTAGGATGCCACAAAAGAAGAATGAAGGAGAAAGCTGTTAATTTTTGTAAGAGAGGTATGGAGGGGGTTGAAGAAGAGATTTCTAATTCCTACAAATCAATCTCGAGTAATGGCAAGGAGAATAAGGAGGTTTCACATGTCTCAGCAATGGTTGTGCCCAGGTATGTGGACCTAATTAAAGATCAATTCTCCAAAATGGTGGACATGATGCCTAATGTAGGTTTTAAAATGGCCACTAACCCCCTTGTTGTATAGGATTCACAGGATAGTAGGGATGGGCATCTAGGTATTTTGGATAAGGTTGGTAATGAGTTGTAGGAGAGAATTCAAGTGATGGAGGAAAGAATGGGATTGTTAACCAATTTTACGGTTAAAATCACTCATGCAAAAGCTACCACTCTATGCCTATTGAGGGAAGCTAATGGGGACCTACCTAGGGAGGACCCCAAGCTACTTTATGACATCCTAGTGGAAGACTAGGTGAATGTCCTCCTAGGGAAGAAGGAGGTCAAGAAATCTTAAGGGTTCCCCCACTTCTTTTTTTTGCATGTTGTTAATCCACTGGTTTATAGACCTTTTTAGTTTTAAGGCTGTCACGCCTTTGTTTTTGTTAGGTGACTTTTGTTGGTTAAAAAACATTTTGTTTAAAGCCTATAGATATCTTTATAATTTTAGTTTAAACTTTTGTTGCTTGTTAATAGGCATTTTTTTTAAAGCTCGTAGTTACTTTTTTCTAGCATTTTTTTTTTTTTTTTTTATATAAGCTTCAGGGGTTAGCTTTGTTCTGATGGTTTTCTGCTAGTAGTCATCAAACTTGTTTGTAATGGGTTATCCCACTTTTTTTGGTTTCTTTTATTTCAAAAACATATAATGTATTCTCATCACACAAGATCCTTGGTGCAATATAAAACATTGGTGACTAATTATTAGGCCTATAACTTAGATGGCATATATTATATCATTTAATTCCTATACTAATGATGACTAAACATGATATAAGTAAGTGTTACTCTAAACTTTGACAAATCTACATAGGAATTGATTATGTATTTAATGATTTGAATAGGTGTTTTTTTTTTGAATAATCATAATATGCTTCAATGCATTTGACATACTAAATGTATCACTAATTTTTTTGAAGAGAATCAAATTATATAATGATGATGATGATGATGATGATGTGTGTGTGTGTGTGTGTGTGTGTGTGTGTGTGTGTGTGTGTGTGTGTGTGTGTGTGTGTAAAATGTAGGATCTATATATGTTGTTAAATATTAGTATTATTTTAATAAACTAATAAATTTGTTGCAATTACTAAAATCAATACTAACTGTACTACTTTCCAAGGACTTAATTCTCTATTCCTCACACTTTTCCTAGCACCTAACCCATAGTTATTACCTAGTTAAATCTATACTCACCAAATAATTCCTAATACTAAGCCCATTCTAAATATCCTTCAACTATCCACTAAATCCCAATGTAACCAAGTAATAATAAAATAACATTTGAAATTCATATACTACACTACAAACTTTTAACTTTTTTTTTTTACTACTTTGCATGTCATTCCCCAATCCCCAAATGCCTAAGGATGTAGGAGCATCCAGAGGTATAAGGGCAATCCTGTGTCACCCAAAAAAATGTACTTAGACTTAGTTTTTGTTTCATGTGTTTTCATTTTTGGACACCCATTTGGGTCAAATAAAGGTTCCAACTCTCACAATTCCACCATCAGTGTTCATGTAAATCCCAAAAAAATAGGACTATGTAATTGAGCCATCATTTTGGTGAACTAGGAAGTGTAAATTGGCTATATGAATGTAATTGTAATTTAGAGCATTCCAAAAAAAGAATCAGGTCAAAAGGCCCCATGGTTTGAGAGTTATTGGAGTTCTTTGGGTTGTGGAGACCTCCTAAGAATGCTTCAAAGTCAGGTTAGGGGCATTAAATGACCTCAAAAAGGGCCAAAAAATGGGGGATGAGAAAAGCTATCCATAGGGCTATATAGCGTTTTGAGAGCTTTCTGAAAATGTAAACGGTTCGTCAATCGGAGCTACGGTTCAAAAGTTATGCCTCCCAGAAGTTCAGTGATCATTTCTGGATTCTTCTAAATTTGTGCCGACTTCTAACGCAACTTCTGGAACCTTCTACTTGGTCGGTGGATGCCTACTAGCACTTTCTAGAATGTACTCCTAGTCCTTAAACCTCCAAGATCTATTTAAGGAGCTTTCTGGCATTGTAAAAGGAGTTCGGAGGGGAGTTTGAGAGGAGGTACTGAAAGGAGAAATTATCTCCACATTTATGCTATTGTAATCCCTTAGGGCATGTTTTGAAGTTTATTTTCTCTGTACTAAATGTACTAGCTTATATTTCAGTTAATACAATTCCCCTTTTCTATTGTGTCCATTCTATTCTTGGGTTGTGTTCCCATCACCTAAGCACTTCGACACATGGGAGAGTGCACTACCCAAGCGCTATGTGCTTCATTCTATGCACTCAAGCCCCTATGCACTTGTGACCCTATGTACTCCTCTCACCCAAGGAAATCATATGAAATCTAAAATCCTTAAAATCTAAGGGAACATATGCATATGAGAGCTGATAGGGAGGCTGATAGGGAGGACCCACCATATCCTTGGGAAGCCCTTGTGGTGCGTAGGGAAGAGAAAGAAAACTTGTGTAGGGAGTCAAGTGACTCTTTAATCTCCCAAAAATACTATGCAAAGGTCTCCATTCTTAGGATAATAGGTTTTGATGTGTGTGTGTGTGTAATTATTTTAAAGAGCTTTCTTATATTACTTTATTTAATGTTAGGTGTATTTGCATGCTTACCTAGGATGTTACATGGGACAAAAAGGTTGCACTTTATTTTTTGAATTCATATTTTCATTTCATATTTTTTTTTCTAGAAGATCTATAGGACATGTATGTTAATTAATAAGAAATTCATAAGGAGTACACTAGGTGATTAATTTATTGCTCTATAATTGGGAGGGGAATCATTTCCCACTTCTCATACAAAATCTAGAGAGTTTGGTATGCATTTCTAGGCTTGTTTAGCTCATTTATACGTGGACTTTTGAGCTATATTTTACCATTTAGTTCATCTTTTTCTACTCACTGAGGTGTGAACATTGTAATGTATATGGCTAGATTAATACATCTTTACAATTCATTTGAACAATAAATTTCATACATGTAGTGTATTTGAAAACAAAGTCAAGTATGAACTAATAGCCCAATTGAATCTATTTAAAATTCACTAATTCAAATCATCTCTTCTACATTGAGAATTTATATGATATTTCTTATTGAGCTAATTACCTTATGGATACTTTTTTTTATGAAAAACATATATGACAATACAATCTACTCAGATTCATTTCTTGATTTGAAAAATAAATGCAATTAAGCATATAATTGATTATTTAAATGAACACACTTATAAATAGACATCACCAACAATGTTACAATTTACATCTCTTAGAACCTCCTATATTTCCATCATGCAATCCTTCATCAAAAAAAGTAAACAAGAAGGAGATCTTCCTTTTTACAACACAACACAACAAAAAAACAATTAACATTTGTCTTTACAATACATTACTTCAAGGATATGAAGGAAGGTTTCATCCTCTCCAACACATTGCACAAGACATATCCTTTTTGCTTCAACAAAGAATGGAGAACCCTATTATCTTCATGCATCCAATTAGCATAAACATACAAAAAAATAACATAAAACCAAGAACCATGGAGGCTCACCTCGCATCCCAAGCTTCTAAGAAGCCATCCACCAAGTTGGGGAAATAAGGCTCAAACAAGTTACACTCAAGCACCAACAATGCATTCAACATATGATTACAACACAATGATCCACCATTAGAATCATGAAACAATGGGTGGAGGTGGGCTCTTCAAGGAGGAGAATTCCATATACAAATACACATATACATTTGCAATCGCATAATTCCTCTTTAAGGCTATCAAAATGCATCCTCCTCAATACATCCCCTCCCATTATAACAAACAAGGCATATGGCTTCAATGGAGCCCATACTCCATGATTTTCAATGTTGATAATAACTAACCCCTTCACCCAAGGAATCTCTTCCCTCTTGGGGGTGAGTGAAGCCTTCATAGCCATTAACATTCATACACACAAAATCAAGAAAAAAATCTACAAGAGAAATCCATCACAACAATGGTGCATACCAATACTCTCAACACAAACACATGACATGAATTCTAACATAATATGAACAAAAAGAAACATCATTGAGCAAGTGCAAATGAGAGTTATAGTATGGGAACCAACCATGGTCCAAGCTAAAGGCAAAATGAAAGTTGTTGCAGAGCTCCTTCCTCCTTAGTCCTTCCTCTTTCCAAAACCTAATTGTCTCTAAACTTAGAGACCGGGTGAACACCCCACTAGTTTATCCATGTCTCCCTAAAAATGATCTCCCACTATCTATTTTGGCAAAAATATCAAGCCACTATCTCTTACAACCTTGTCCCACCCCCCCCCTCCAAGTTTTCCAATTTTAACTTAGTAGAAACATAGAAAAGAACTCATGTGATAACTCAATTTTTGAATTGGTGGAAGAATGCATTGGTAAAGAGCCCCCTTGGATAGCTAAGCATTAACATGGTCAAATTTTATTTTCATAAAAAGGACACTTTGGGACCATATAATGACCCTTTAAAACCATAGTTAAGTTTGATCTCGAATTTCTCTTTGATAGTGACTCATCCTATCCCTTGTCAAGTGGGTTTACTTAATCTTTAATAAAAGGTAATTAGTCTCAAGGTTAAATACTACCATGACCAAAACCCTAGGTGACATGTCATTAACACACAACAATCTACAAGTGTCAAGTGACACATTAAAGCACATTACACATCATCATGGCATGTTTCTAATGCATATATGAGATTAAAATTTTCACACAAATGCAAGCATACATTTACAAAATAAAATACATCACAACAAGGCTTTGAATCTTCCAAAGATTTTCCTTGGCTATACTGTGTCCACATAAGCTTGGGCCTTGTTTCCCCAATAAAATTCCATGGTTCAATTGCCTACACACTAAACTCCAACATCAGTATCCCAATGAAAAATCATATAAAATGCATGTAATAGGTACATGAAAATTTCATATTAAATAATTCTCCATAACATCATAATCAATTTTTAATTTTCTACTCATTTTCATATAACACATTTTACACATTACAATATCGGAATCTACATATCAACATCAATATCTAATCAAATGATCCAACTAAAATTTTGAACCACCTCATAGTCCATTTCCTATCATAACGATGAAATGTTGAATCTATACTATTAAATCAGCCAACACGAAATTTAGTTCTGAATACATATCTTAAGTCAAAATCACTAAAATGTAAACATCACCACTACTATCCTTTGATTCAATTAAATATAGTTTGATTACTAATAGTAACTCGTTATCATTATGAGATAATACATTATAAGGTGTATCAATTATGTCAGGTAATCAAGATGCTTGCATAATCAGATAGTTTTCAAAATAAATCATAGAATAAATCCATTTTATTAGGCCATAAAATCTATCCTAATACTACTTACACAATAATTAGCTCATTATATTACATCATATTGAGTTATATTATGTATACCCTTGTCCCCATTTTGATAACAATTTTCATCTATGACAATAAGAAATATCATAAGGGTGGGTGTTGATTCATCTTTCCATGAGAACCATCTAATTCAATTATCCTAATAGGCCATAAAATATCATGAACCCATCAACATAGTTTCTAAGTTATGACATTTTGATTCTTTATCCCATAGGGTGTTAGTCTATCAACCTAATGTAATTTCGAATAGGGTACTTAGCATAACAATAATTCAAATATATATATATATATATATATCAGTCTTAATAAGATGTTAGGCTCATTATTGACAAGGAAAATGCCAATCATGACATACCTAGATCCCAAAACCTTCTTACAATTGCTCTATCATAAGGTGTATGGTAACAATTTATAATTTTCATTCTATACATAAGAGATAGAAACATGACATCTCATCTCCTTATTCTTCCTAGCTCTAATAATATTTGTGTTGATAAGATTTATAATAGGGTACAGGAGAAGGGGGCTTACAAGTGATATAAGGGACAAAAAAGATTTATCTATCACAGTTAGCTGATCATTGCAATTCATGGAATCCCAACCAGCAAATCATGGTTGTAGATTAGAGAAGCCATTAGTTTATCCTAATAGGTGTATTAGTTGAATCCTTTTAATAGGGTATACTTAACAATCTTTTGCTAAATCTCTTAACTAAGTGTATACTTCATTGTATGTTTGTAAATCCTTTAATAAGGTGCACCTCATAGTCCTTATTGCTCCTAACAAGGAAGATCACCAAAAGGGGTCAGTTGTAATCCTTAATAGATTAAATTTATATTGCAATACTAAAGCTTGTGGGTATCATTCCCACCCTAGTTTTACTTTCTAATTGAAAGGTTTCTAGGCCACCATATCTTGTGTCAAAGTGTTATGAATGCTTTATTTCTTTCATTCTTTTAGGCATACAATTAGATCATGATATTACATGAAGGATTAATTGGTAAAGTAAGATAAAGTTTTATTGGTTCCTAATTCAGCTCTCCCTTCTCAGTAACCTTAGCTACTTTATATTTCCAACCATTGGTATTAGAGCTTTTGTTTCCAACATCAGAAGTTTAACAACTTGAGAAAAGATTAGAGACAATGGAGGCATAAAGGCTAGATAGGGCTATTGACAATAAAAAGTTGGATCTAGAATTGGCCATTTCACAACTCAAGAAATCAAAGGTGAAACTCTCTTAATAATTGAAAGGAAGAAAATATCTTGCTGTACAAATGAATGACAATATCTACACTAAAGAAAGAATTGATGGCGTATGTCTAGAAAGAAATTCAAATGAAGTTGATGAAGCAATCAAAGACCTATTAGAAAAGAATTCCAATCTTCAAGAAGAAGTTAGAAAGGTAAAAAAAGAGAAAGAAATCCAATCATTTTGATTATGTGAAGTCATGAAAGAAAAAGACAAAGCCAAAGAAGAGATAGAATAAGAGAACAATAAAATTCAACAACTATCCCTTCAGTAAGAAAAAATTATTGATCAACTCATTAATGAAAATGAAGAGCTTATGAATCTACAATTAGGGAATGAAAGACGATAGAATGATCTCAACATTGAAAAGAAAACCTATGAAAGACTGATGAAATCTTAGGAAATAATGATGAAATTGAATAGGAAAAGTCAGTATAGACACAAAGGAAAAGACGGAATATGATACATAGAAGAAGGTGAATCATCTCAGCAAGGAGCTCAAAAGAATAAAATACCTACTTTGGTCAAAACACAAACCAGTATCACCCTTTTGTGAAGGAAAAAGCTAATAAAAGTACAATTCTTCACCTTCAATGATACTAAATTGGTATTATTATTTAGAATTTGAAAATGAAGTAAACTAATGAAATGTGTAGAAATTGATCAAGTTTAGGATTATAATTTTTAACAATTATTTGTATTAAGAATTAATATATTTTCATAATTTTATAGATAATTTTTCAGTTGCTAAAAAACATTGAAAATTAGGGGTCTAGTTCCCACAACAAAACTATATGGAAATAAATTTACTTCCCTTTGATCTCAAACTATGTTATAGATGGCATATATATCTAGAACATTCAAAAATAAAAATTATCTTTAGAATTATATTTTCACTTTTATAATCATTCAAAGTTCAACTCACTTGAAATCAATAGTTTTTATCTCCCACTAGATTTTTCAAAACAAATCTATTCTAACCAAAATAAAAATTATACATTCTAGAAGATGACTCTCCCCTCTAGAACATCATATAAGTCTTAAATTTTTATAATATGTTTTACTATTTTTTTCTTTCTCAAAATTGACATCTTTTCAAGTGTTAAAATATGTGCTTGTAGAAATTTTAATTATAATATACTATATCTAATTAAAATACTATAAACTCTATATGAGAATATTCTTGACTTTAGGCTCTATAAAATGGTGTTTATAAGTTATTAAAAATATATCATAAAAAATTGTAAGAGTTATTGAAATGTCAATTTTCTAAAATAATTATATTTCTCTGGTAATTGGATACAAATGAGTATAAAACAATAATTTGATAGACATTTCTAATTGGAAAAGTGTGATACCATATATAACTTAGCCAAAATGAATTTATCTTGATCATATATTTGAACATAATTGATTTTTAGGTAGAAATCCTCAAATTTAACTGTTATAATTAGCCATTCTAAAAGGTGACACAACTTTGTAATTTTACCCACGCAATCATTGTGGTAAGTTAGCTCATACATCAAATGAGTGTTGGATTAATGGAAAAGAAAAATTCAATGGAAAGTGTTACAGTTACAATAAGCATGGTCATAGAGAAAGTGAATGTAAAGATAAACCTAAGTTTGAAGATAAATGTAAGAATTACAAGAAACAAGGACACCAATCTTTAGAGTGCAAAACCAAGTAGTGGAACCCAACAAAAAAAATTGTGAAAGTAATATTTGGATAGGATTATAATACATGGTGTAGATGTCACTACTATAGTGAATTTGGGAACATTGGAGAAAAATGTGTGAAACATCACATGAGGGAAAGAGATACTACAAAAAGGTGTTTTATTTGTATAGAACTTGGACATCTTACCAAGAACTATATGAATATAGGTAGAATTAAAGAAGAAAACAAAGCCAAAGCTGATGATATCAAAAAAAAAGAGAGAGATAGAAATGGGTACCAAAATCTCTAGAGAATGCAACCCAAGATCATGAAGTGAATGACACCCAAGTCAATGAGTTGGGTGGCTCAATCATTCTAGCTTAGTTCCCTATGGAGATCATTAGAACTATGATTCAAAAGAAGTCATCAAATATTAGTTCCAGACATTAAGAAGAAAGATCCACATCAACATTCAAGATGTACATAGATTACTGAGCATGATAAGAAGCATGAGACTTTACCAAGAAAGGTCAGGCTGCATATTGCTTTTGGTTGTAGTCACAAAGTTGGTAGTTCCTATGAAGTTTTTGTGACTCTACCTAGTTGTAGATATCTCCCAAGAATTAGAGACTAAATCAAGTGGTGAACAACCTATCATCGAGAAAGTATGAAGTATGAAGTATGAAGCATTAATGGTGATTGAAAAAGAGGAAATTCATTAAATGGAAGAAATTAATTGCATTATTTCACAAAAAAAATTCATAGCTATTTGTGAAGAGTGCATTTAGATCCCCCAAGCAATTTGAGCATTTGTTCTTGAAGATTTATCATGTTTTTAGAAACCTAATCGAGCAATGGCATCTTCAAGAAGCAAAGTCAAGAAAGGTTTTGAAATGTTGGTTCATGGAGTCAACTGCAAGGCACCAAATTTCTAGTTGAGTCTAGTAATTGCAGAAATGCTTGACCTAGTTGGTGCATAGTCTCAAATTCCACCCAAGGTATTACTCGTGCATGACATCCATTCATTCTACCATTGCTCTATTTAGGAACTTAGAAACCTAGAGATGAATTAAGTGTTTAATGAATTGTGTGTGGATAGTGCATTGAAGCATGAACATCAACATTTTGAAACCAAGGGTTTAACAAGTATTCCACATATTCCAAGAGACTTTCAGGTCAAATGGATTAGATTTATTCTAAGTCATGTTCACAATGGGTAGTTATGGTTGGACCAACCCATTCACATTATGAAGAAAATGATTCATAGAATCATTGGTCTTCCAATGCTAAATAAAACTAAGACAACCAAAAACCTAGGTCAAGTCGAATTGGCTAAGAGGACTCCTACTGAGAGGGATAGAAGAGGCATGAAGCTTAGTGGCATAAGAAAAATGGAGCTGAAGTTCATCATAAATGTGATAGCACAAAAAACTTATAGTTTTAGTTAGTTGAGGAACATTAATTAGTTGAACAATGTATCATGCATAAATCTTGATCTTGCATACAAGGTAGTGAAGAATAATTTATCCTTTGACCTTACCAAGTTGTTGTTGAACCAATTCAACAAGAAAATGGAGAGCATCAAAGTATCAAAGAATAATCCATCTAAGTTCAATTCTCTTTTGACATGTTTATTCTTCTTTGTTCAAATTTTTTTTCTCTTCCAAAGGTATAGTAGTATGGAGGAAGGATGTTCCTATTTTATTTCAAATCAATGAATATATAGCAAAAATGGGTGAGAATTTTGATCACATAATGGATAAGTAATCTGATTAATTCAAAGAGAAGATGCAAAATATGTTTAGGATACTAGGAGTCTTGTAGAAGAATGGGAGAAATTTATTTGTTTCATGGTTGACTATGACAAAGTATACATTCAGGTAGTCAAACCTAGAGTAGCATGGGTTAAGCCTCTAGATTATGAGGTTATTATTGATGCAACTAAGGATGCTATATAAGCTCTATTGAATGAACCTCTGGATCCTAAAACCACCTATTTTAGAACTTATGATGAAGAAAATGAAATAATTGAGATTTAGATCAAGTTACATTAAGCAGTAAACAAAGGAAGGAAGTGAATAGAAAAGTTAATGAAAATCTCAAAACAAGCTAGCTCTACTCTCATGTTGACAAAATGAAAAGGAGATGATATAGAGTATGATGATGAAGATGATGAGGTATAGTAATTTAAATCTAAGAAGGAAGAACTTCCCAAGAAGAAGGGTAAGGTCATCATAACCAGACCTACCAAATCTTCTCCTACTGTATTCACTAGAAGGGCAACCAAATCTAGGAAGAAGTTAAGTGAAGATAAAGCATAGTAGATTATTTTCAAAATATATGCACTTACACATAAAGAAATATTGAAGAAAATGGAAGAAGGAACTGGCATGGAATTTTTCAAAATTTTCAAATATGAGACAAGGAATGATATAGAGAAAAGGCATATTGATGATACTATTATGACTAAGTTGGGAAAACAAAACTATTCACCATATGAGCTTGCATAGAAAATTCTTGATGAGCTTATGAAGGTAGTAAACCTAGATGGGAAAGTGTATAGAAAATTGCCAAGGACATCTTTGAATAAACTTTGAGGCAACTCATGCCAAGTCTCATTGAGAAGGAAGCGAAGGAATCCTTGAAGAAAAATGAGAACAATTTTACTCTCAAGGTAAATGCTTGCATGATATTGCCTAAGGATATTGAATATGTGTTGCAGACAACTACAACTACATAGAAGAACATCTCTTAGTTGCATCAATCTAGTGACTTTTTTGTTCATGTTGATGATAAGGAAGGTGATGATGAGGAAAAAGAAGCAGAAATTAAAGATGATGAAATAGATGATGTCAATCTAGATGATGGGAGGAAGAGCACAAAGCTACTGGAGTAAGCCTTCTAGAGATACAAGGAATTGAGGAAACTGATATAGAGAAAATTGCAGTAGCAGTCATGACTTCATTTCCTCATTCTTTGAGCAAAGCATTATTGCAATTAGGCTTACAGAAATATTATACTAAGTTGGTTGTGGATACCACTACTATACCAAGCACCCAACCAAGCACCAGATCTTTTCTGCTAAGTGTTACAATGATTGATGTACCCAACAGTGCATCTTTTGAGCAATAGGCTCTTCCATCATTAGGATTAACCAAGCAACAACAAGGTATTCCTATTGTTAGTACCATTTCAACATTTTTTTCTAGTCATCAGTTTCTACAATTGTTTCTATTCCAAGTGTATCCATAGCTAGTTCACAAAAAGTTGAGAACCAGTCTCAACTAAGTACTGAAGTCTTAGAGAAAGGTAAACAAATTTTTTTTACCATTTGAAAGGAAAGGGGTAAAGAAGAGGTAGAAGTAGTTGATCTAGATGAGGATATAGTTATTCCAAATTGGGTTATCTCTACGCTTACTCCTAATCAAATTCATACCATGGGTGAACTAATGAAGAAGAGAGCTAAGAAGTAGAATCTTAGAGAAAAGAAGAAGAAAGAAAATCAAGTTCTTGAAGACATAAAAAGAATATTTATTAATGCTCTGAGTATTTAGATTGATGGCAAACAACCCATTATGGACCAATTAGTAGAATTGTCCACAAATATAATGAAGACTTGAATGGACAAGATCAACTACTATAAAGAGTTAAAAGAAATTTTGAAAATAAAGTGTTGAAACAAGTTGCATAGAGAATTGTCATATATTAAGTAGAGTTGTCTAGCATTCTCAATGCACTAGAAGCATATGTTAATAATGTTGTTTCATTATTTGTCAAACTGAGTGACATATCTATCTTCACAAAGGAGATCAAGGATAAATTGTCCAAGATAGATGAAGATATGAATGAAAGTGCACACTACTTGTCACTTGACCCAAGTCATAGTTCTACACATTATTCAAAGACCAAATATTTGACAAATCTATAGGTAGAATTATTGAAGGAAGAGCACAAAATTTGAGCCACACTTCTAAAAATTTAGGGCATCATTCTTCCAAACATGGATGCATTGTAGAAACACATTGCACATGCAAAGACACTCATCCATGTTAACAAATTTCCCATAGTTGAGCATATGATGGAATTATCAACAGAAGTTCAAATTGCATTGCATACAAGCAAGGTATTACATAAGAATTGGGACAAGAAAATGATACTTACTTTGAAGGTACATTCTAAGTTTTTGTCACATTTTGGTATTAATATATAGATATTATACACCTTTGGCATTTATGTCAAAAAAGGGGAGAAATGAATATGCATTATATTAAAAAAGGAGAGAACTAATTTGTAAAGGAGGAAAAATATAATATACTACATTTGTATGTATATAGGAGAGATATATGTATGGGGGAGTAGTATAGTAGTATGCATATGCTTGTACAAATAAGTAGAAGATATCTTTACAAAAGTAATTTTGAAAAATAAGAAAAATAGAGTATGTTACCTAGCCATAGTAGCTAGAAGTCAAACCAAGTTGAAAACACAATATAATGATAAAGGAATTTTTGACTTATAGTTTTGAATGATCAATTTTTTTTTTTGATAAGTGTTATTGTTACTAATTCAAAAGGGGGAGATTGTTGACATTAAGGTTAATTTGTCTATGAGTAACTCAACACTTAGTTAATTGGCTACATTTCTATCATACTCTATAGTTGATCTTGAGCTTATCTATTATAAATATAAGAGTAACTGAGAGGGGAGGGGTGAATTATTTAGTCCAAATAATATATCCTAGATCCCTGAGATGTTAGTACAAAATAATTCTATCAAAACTTGATTATGTTGATGCTTGTTAAATAAAGAAATGTTGTAACTCGCTAAACACTATAATTGCTTAGTAATTACTTAGCATGAAAGTATTAAGATGTTATATGTGATTACCATTACTTTAACTTAGTTGCAAACACAAAAAATATATAGCATGAACACATTAGACACCATGATTTAATGTGGGAACCCAATTTGGGAAAAAGCACCAATTGCAACTAGTTACTATTTTCACTCTTTTAAAGTGAGCCCTATTAGGAGTCAACCTTGTTAAAGGTGTTATAGTTCTGTAATGCACACCCCATTTTGATTAGGAAATGGGGGGCCCCTCCTCTTTTTTGGATTTAGGCCAATTCTGAGGCTTTAAGTTCTCGTCCTAATGTTGGAAAATAAAAAAAGGTCACAAAAAGTCAACAAATCAAAAAACCAAAAAAAATAAAAAAATCATAAAAATATAAAAGCCATAAAAAATAGAAAATTTAAATTTAAAAAAGAAGAAGAAGAAGGTGCAATTTCAAAGAGTGCAATACCCGTCAGTGATGTGCAAGGTGCCCACCTACTTTTCACATCACTTTTATTTGCATTTGTCTCCACAATGAATTGTGCCTTCCACACATCACACTCTCCATGTAGTGTTCTTCGATTCCACACCTACACTAAGGTTCACATCACCCCCAACTTCCATATCTGTGCCCTCCAAGAATTAGAAACCTTGCATGTGAAAGTAAAAGGCGTGCGTTGTTGCCACTCACTCTAGTCTGCAATTGTGCACCCCAAACTCAAACCCTCACAATTGCATAACCTGTCGCACACTTTGCACAAACACCTCCTCACTACCAGACACTCCACATGTTGCACACCATGTGCACCTCCTCATTGCCGCACATTCTATGCCCACTGCTACGTGCCTAGAGGATGCGCACACCACACTATGTGCCCCATGTTGTGTGCACCCTACTATCATGTGCACCGCTCTGCCCTTGCCACACCATGCACACATTGTGCCCACTACTATGCCTCCACTCATCCAAGTGTTATAAAATTAAAAATGTTAAAAACTTAAAAACATTAAAAATTGTAAAACATAGAAAATGAGGAGCACACCTACGCACTCATTCTAGTGTGTTGGCACACACCTTATCTTTTTTTTTTGTTTGATAAATAATCGGGGGTAATTGGATGTTTTCTCATATTTTAGGATATTAATAAGCCTTATTATGATGAACTAATAAACATCTTTTCTTTGTACAAATATAATGGTATCCACATTTGGAGAGAAGATGGCACCTAATGTGATATCCCCATTTCAATATATAAATAAATAAATTATACATAAAGAGTATATAATATTAATAATCAATAATATTATAATTATATTAAGATATAATTTATAATATTATAATAATCATATATTATATAATTTATAATTATATATTATATAATTATAAGTATTAATTATACATATATTTATATGGCATAGATAATTAGTACATATCTGTATGACAATAATATATGATATTATATCTTTATTATATATTAAAGTAATATTTAATTATGATTCATATATAACATATAATCATATATAATACAATAATTTATATAATCATATGTTATTAATATTAATATATATTATTAATATTAACATATATTATTAATATATAATTATATATAACTATTATAATAATATAATAACTACCTTATTAAATATATTAATGAAAAGACACAACCCTATGAAGTGTTGATATATATATGTGAGAATTTCAATCATTAAAGGGGAATTAGATATGAATGATCATGAAAGCTTTTGGGAATAAAGAAGCAAATCAGATGAAAATCTAATGGAATCTATACAAAATGGAGAAAAATTGAAAATGTCCAAAAAGGGGACATTACAAATGGTATCAGAGCAATGATCCTGCCAGGCTGTGTACAATAATGCAAAACAATATACCAAATGAAGAAAAATTAGCATCTCAAACATTAATGGAAGACTTGCAGCCTAACATAACAACAGAGAAGGGAAAACATGTGATTAAATATTGGCCTCTCATAAGCAGTGAATGAGATCAAACAGATGTTGCAGATAAATGCCATCCATGCTTGGGAAAAATTAATATCCAGACATGACTCTAGCATTAAATAGTGATTTATCATATTCAAAAGTATGATTTGATAGTAATTATCAGTGTTTTAGAATGGTGGAAAAACAAACATATAGATTGGAGGTTTCATGTGCTAGGATATAGGCGTCAAAGCATACAGTTATTACTATATCCAAAGATATTTATCTGCAAGATATACAACTAGAGATCAAATTAATATTTGTAGTTGGAATTTGGTATGCAATAGTTTATTTAAGGTCATCACAATTCATTTAGTAAGAATCAAATTACTTACATCAAAAATCACGGACAGTTCTGTAGTTTTTGGAAAAGAATATCAAATAGTACAGAACATCACTGAAAGATGAGCAACATTTCAAAAAAAAACATGTTGTCCTCCAGAGAATTTTTTAGAGAAATTGAAGGGGGTCAATGACAACAGAGATCTTGAAATGCTGAAACTACATTAATAACTATTAAAATCTGGGTCATTTTTAGAGATTTTAGGCATTCTGGAGGCTGTCGGCTTCACAAGAATGTATAAAAAAGATGAAAACATGCTATCTAATTATGAGAAATGGTTTGAGGGAAAATTTAGATATGAAAAATATCATTTGCTGCTCGAAAATAGCCCCAAATCTAAGGCTAAAATACAAAAACGTGATTCTGCTCTTGGACAACAACGTATAAAATTTTATTTTCTAATTTTCCAAATCTTTACGGTGAAGATGCTTTGCTCACTATAACGATGCATGCCTCGACCTCCATAATGCAATGGCTTTGGATTGGGAGAAACCATCTCATATAGAGATATAATAAGGGTTTCAATTGAGTTACACAGCCAACAACCAACAAAATAGAAGATAAGAGAATAATTCCTCAATGATAGAGAGAAATAGTTTACGTATTAAAACCAATCCAAATAAACACAGTAAAGCAACTCAAAACTATAAAGTTCGATAGCTGGCAATTTTTTTTATAGAAGTCACTGAGAAGATATCTTTACGTTGGGAAAGCTATATGTGATGGATTGTAAAGAGTTTCGGACAATGCATATTTGATAAACCTAATTACCACCCACCTATTATCCACATAGCAATGAATATGGACCTTAGACAATATGCCAAAGCAAGGCAATACTAGGAAGGTACAAGCACAATGTATTCAGGTATGTAGGAACATGTTAAATTAAAATAATACATCAATAATTGTTGAACAAAGTTTATAGCACCTACAATATATGAAGGATAAAGGATTGAGCACACACCGACCTATAAGGTATGGAAAACATTATTTTTAAGTTGTTTTCATTTATTAAAATATTTAAGATATTAGTATAATTTTATGAGTGTGGTAAGTATTTAATAAATATTATAACTTACAATATACATGATAATTAATTATATATATGTATGTATAATTACATTTGATGACATTTAATAATTTGATATAATGATTGTAAGATTAAATATGGTAAAAAGCTAAGTTGATGTATTATTGTTTTTAAATAAGCAAGAGTTAAATTTCTAACAGCCTAATTAACCTTCTTATTTGTATCTCAATACATACTATAAAAGAGCTATGTGCCTTGATTTTTCCTTCAAGAATATTATTATAGGAAAGTGGATATTGTTTAAATTCAGAGAAAGTTTGGCACTCCATTAGAGGCAGCATTGGATGAGGAGCTAAGATGATTTATATTCAAAGGAAGATTTTACTAATTGAATAATTTGTAATTGAACCTATCTAACATGTGGTTGGGAGTGATTTGGGGAAGCTAATTTTGGTTGGCAAGGAAAGCACGTGAAAAGATTAAAGGAGATATTGTTAGAAGAAAATTCTTTGAATTAAAGCCTCCATATCGACTTGGCTTTGCCACCATATAACGATCTTGAAGTTGGTATGATGAGACTCATCGCCTACCAAGCAAGAGTTAAATGAGGTAAAATATATGTTTCCTTCATATATTATTGTTAATGTTCTTGTTATTATTGACACATTTTGTTATTTTGATAGTTTAAATACTTACTATCAATGGTTCTAATCAAATAATTACAGGGAAATGACATTGAATTTTAGGTTGACAATAACCAAAGAATGTTGTTAAAAGGTCATCATCTTCCAAGATAAGGTAAGGTCTACGGTGGAATGGGCTAGGTGACATCATGCAAGGTACCGGATAAAGCCTATGGGTACCAGGTAAGGCCTCGGTAACGGGATATCTTAGGGTACATCATACAAGGGCACTATCTTGGAGATGATGGTCGGAGAGAGATAACAATAATGAGGGAGAACAGCGAGGCCCATTGATTGGGTAATAGGGCACCCCATTATGGTTTCTCCTCCCATAATTGAATGATAAGTATCTAATATTTCAAAGATAATTCTTTAAAAGAATTCATATTGGAAAATAGTTCATAGAATCACCTTAAGATCATGATTCTCCAAGTTGAGATAAGGCCTGTAGTGGAATGGATTGGGGGACATCACGCGAGGTATTGGATAAAGCCTACAAGTATCGGGTAAGGCCTCAGTGATGGGACATCTCAAGGTACATCATACAAAGGCACCTTCTTGTAAATGATGATTGGAGGAAGGTAATGATAATGAGGGAGAATGGTGAGGCCCATTGGTTGGGTAATAGGGCACCCTATTATGGTTCCTCCTCCCATATTTAGAAAATGATGAGTTAATAAATGGATTAAGACTATAAACACCCTATTAGGGGATTGATTTATATATAATGTGTGCTAATGATTTTTTTGGTTGCAGGTTCACAATTAAAGAAATGCATAATGTGTGTCTT
This sequence comes from Cupressus sempervirens, assembly GCA_028749045.1. Classification (NCBI taxonomy): domain Eukaryota; kingdom Viridiplantae; phylum Streptophyta; class Pinopsida; order Cupressales; family Cupressaceae; genus Cupressus; species Cupressus sempervirens. The sequence continues at coordinate 210,957,694 of CM053785.1, read as the reverse complement.
ATGTGTTTGCATCGTGTTTTCTCTATGTCTTCATCTGTCTACATCATGTCTACTTCATGTTTTCATGATCTATCTACATCGTGTATGCTTTGTGTTTTCATTCAATGTATATTTCACAAATATTTTTGGTATTTTAAATGCAAGTATGTTTTATGTCTATGACAAAGCTTGCTTATGAATGATTTGCTTGAGGACAAGCAAATTCGAGAGGGGATTGGTGTGATATCCCCAATTTAGTACATAAATAAATAAATTATACATAAAGAATATATAATATTAATAATCAATAATATTATAATTATATTAATATATAATTTATAATATTATAATAATCATATATTATATAATTTATAATTATATATTATATAATTATAAGTATTAACTATACATATAAATCTATCTATGAGTTAGATATTTGTATGACATAGATAATTAGTACATATCTATATGAAAATAATATATGATATTATATCTTTATTATATATTAAAGTAATATTTAATTATGATTCATATATAACATATAATCATATATAATACAATAATATATAATATATAGTCATATATTATTATGGTAATATATAATCATATATTATTAATATTAACATATATTATTAATATATAATTATATATAACTATTTTAATAATATAATAACTACCTTATTAAATATATTAATGAAAAGTCGCAACCCTATGAAGTGTTGATATATATATATATATATGTGTGTGTGTGTGTGTGTGTGTGTGTGTGTGTGTGAGAATTTTAATCGTTAAAGGGGAATCAAATATGAATGATCATGAAAGCTTTTGGGAATAAAGAAGCAAATTAGATGAAAATCTAATGGAAGGTATACAAAATGGAGAAAAATTGAAAATTCCAAAAAGGGGACATTACACCTAAGCCCACGGTCTTCAAATTTCAAGGGTTCCCACCCAAATCAAGATTCTAGGACAACTACACAGAGATAAAAGACACTTATTTGGAACACACAAACTTGGGAGAATTTCTTAGAATCTGCAACAAGCCTATAGAGAGATCAACTCTAGTTTCTACTTTGATTCAATCAAGGTTGGTGAGTGTAGCTTTGCACCCAAAGTCATGTTAGGAATAAGGTGTCTCAACCTTGTATAATTCCTATTCTTATTATTTGTTTTGTAAATTTTATTTCTTGCAAATAATGTTGATGTGTCGACATCTTGAACTGTGTGTAAGGAGATCATGACTAAAATGGTTATGACGGATTCCTATGACACATAAGAGCTATGTTAGGAAGATTCAATGACAGGTGAAGACATGTGGCAACTAAGATATTTGAGTACTGTACACTCTACCCCAATAGTGGGGTTCCCAAAAAAATTTTTAGGGTTGCTATTTTCTTGGAGAATGATAAAAACCTAATACAGTTTACCTTTGGGAGTAGCCCTAAAGTGAAGCACATGTTATAAGCATTTTTAGGGTTGGGAAGAGATGCGATACGAAAAGGGTGTATTGTTGGTATTGTGAGTAGCTACTAGAGTCTTCTGTTGTTGATGTTGAACTTGCATTGCAAGTGTATTGTAATCTTGTGTTGAAGATAATACATTGTGCAGGTTCTGAAGGGGTGGGTTTGTTTTACTGAAAGGTTTTTGTTCACCGAAAAATCCTTGTGTTATGTGTTCCTTTCTTTGTCTATTTTCTGTATGCATGGTTGGCTGCAATATTATTGTTTACATGATATTGAATCTATAAGTGAAGAAGATTTTAATAAGATTTGTATCATACTTTCTTTATGAGATTAGTGTGGGAAGCTATTTTCGCACCTGAGTTTCCTTACAAGTGGTATCAGAGCTTGATCAACTCTTGATCCTAGTTGTTGGGTAGGGTTTTTTGAGCTAATCTCAAGTTGAGTGGGAGTCTTGTGCAGAGCATTTTGAATCTTATTTACAGATTGAGATGGCAAGTTCATCATATGGAAGAATGGAGGTGGAGAAATTTAATGGCACTAATTTTGAGTTGTGGAAACTCAAGATGGAAGACATGTTGGAAGATCATGACCTATGGGAAGCGACTACAAGTGCTACAAGACTAGCAACTATAGCTCAAGCAGATTGGGATATCAAAGACCGCAAAGCTAAGGGTCTCATAAGACTCTATTTAATCGATGCAGTCCTTCTGAATGTTCTAGATGAGAAAACTGCATATAGTTTGTGGGAGAGACTTGGGGCCATGTATCAGGCCAAATCTTTAGTGAACAAGTTGTTCCTAAGGAAGAAGTTGTATTTTGATGGGGACATAACCCACGAACAGAATGGACACAACAAAAAAGGGAAATTGTATTAACTGAGAAAATAAGCAAGTACAAACAGTACAGAGAAAATAAACTTCAAGACATGCCCTAAGGGCTTACAATAGCATAAATCTGGAGATAATTTCTCCTTTCAGTACCTCCTCTCAAAATCCACTCCGAACTACCTTTTACAATGCCATAAATCTCCTTAAATAGATCCCAGAGGGTTAAGGACTAGGAGTACATTCTAGAAAGTGCTAGTAGGCATCCACCGACCAAATAGAAGGTTCCAGAAGCTGCTTTAGAAGTCAGTGCAAATCTAGAAGAATCCAGAAATGGTAACTGAACATCCGGGAGGCATAACTTTTGAACCATAGCTCTGATTGATGAACCGTTTACATTTCTAGAAAGCTCTCGAAGTGCTCTATAGCCCTATGGACTAGCTTCATTTTCCCCCCATTTTTTGGCCCTTTTGGAGGTCATTTAATGCCCCTAACCTAACTTTGAAGCATTCTTAGGAGGTCTCCAAAACTCAAAAAACTGCAATCACTTTCAAACCATGGGGCCTTTTGACCTAATTTTTTTGGAATGCTCTAAATTACAATTACATTCATCTAGCCAATTTACACCTCCTAGTTCACCAAAATGATGGCCCAATTACATGCTCCTATTTTTTTGAGATTTTCTAGCACACTGATAGTGGAACTGTGAGCAGCCTTATTAGGAAAACTAGCTCCTGAAATCAAATCTATCTGATGACTGATTTGCTTTGCTGGTGGTAATCCATCTGGAACATTATCAGAGATAATATCTCCAAACTCCCCTAGTAAATCTAAAACTTCAACTCGTATTTAATTACTACCTTCTTTATCTTTCCTAGGAATCAAAGCATAGCACATATGCTGATGTTTCATGCCATCTAAAAACTTCCTTCCATCAACAAGACAAATCCTAGCATTGCTACATAACTTTTCACCTTCCTTTTTCATGGGATTCAATTTGTGGTGAACTCCATCCTTTGTCAGAGAGTATGTGTTTGCACGTCCATCATGTACTGCATGTCTATCAAACTGCCATGGTCTACCCAACAATAGATGGAAAACATCCATCAAAATAACATCACAGAGAACTTCATCATGGTAACTCCTAGTTTTGAATTTTACTAAACATTTTTCACTTACCAGGACCTTATGATCATCTTTTACCCAAGTAATCTGATAGGGCAAGGGATGTTTCTCCCTCTTGAGCTTTAGCTTAGAGACCATCTCTTCTGATACCAAGTTATCAGTGCTACCACCATCAATGATCACATCACAACATTTATCCTCACACTTGCATCTGGTACGGAAAAAAATCCTCCATTGTCCTGGTTCAATCTCACCACTTAGTAGGACTCTTTCATTTACCAAGGTCTCTCCTCTTTCTACATCCTCTGAATGTGATGATTGTGCATCGTCATCCACATGAGCAACCCTAGCTTGGCCCTCAGCTCTCCTATCTATCCTTCCTTGTCATTGAGGGCATTCAAAGGCATGATGACCTTCTTCATTGCAATGGAAACAGGTACCATGGAAGCCTCCTCTTCATTTTCCACGTCCTCTACCTCTTCCTCTCTGATTTCCAAAGTCTTGATCATGGAAGCGGTTGAAACCCTCATTCCTCTGGTTCCTGCTAGTACCCACATCTTCATTTTTCTTTTGGGTTTCATTGCGGCCTCTAGATGATCTACCGCTTCCCTTTCCTCCTTGACCGCACCCTCTTTTTCTTCCTTCAAACCTTTTATTTAGCTTCTCTTCAACTTGTAGGGCAAACTGGTATGCCTCTTCAATGCTGGTCATTCTTACCAGACTTAATTCCTCCTGAATGCTAGGTCGCAACCCACTGATATAACGAGCAACCTTCTCCTTATTTGCTTCTGCATGCCTTGCTCTAATCAAGAGTCGGTAAAATTCCTCTGTATATTCTTGGACTGATCTTCTTGTTTGCTTTAGCCCATGCATCTTCTTAAACAAATCAAGCTCGTAGTCCACAGGAATGAACTACTTCTTCAATTTGTCCACCATGCGATCCCATCTTGTGATCTTCTCCTTTCCTCTTCCGTTTCTTTCCAACTGAACCTCTCTCCACCAAATTTTTGCATGGCCTTTCAGTTTGGCCTTTTCAAACTTAACCCTACCTAGGTCCCTTATATCCTCATACTCAAAGTATTCTTCCATTTCATTGATCCAATCGATCAACTCATCTAGTTTCAGATTTTCTAAAAATACACCCACTTCAATTGTGGATCTTTTCCCAAACTTAGTAATGGCCCTAAAAAGCCTTTCCTTTGCATGATTTAGAACTTCCCCGTCAAATTCCTCTTCTAGTCCCATTACTTCTTCTTCATTGTCATCCTCACTGTTGTCACCTGCGACAACATTTTCTCCTCTACGGAGCTCCTCTTGCAATGCCTGTACCTACCTTTGGAGGGCTCTAACCTCCTCAGGATTAATAGCTCTGGCTCTTCCACCACGCTCTCTTCATGGAGGCATCTTCTTAACTCAAACCCACAACCACACAGTCCTGGTGCAAACTACTTCACAGTCGGCGTTCTGTCTACACACTCAAGAAGACCAGCTCTGATACCACTTGATGGGGAAACAACCCAAGAACAGAATGGAGACAATAGAAAAGGGAAATTGTATTAACTGAGAAAATAAGAAAGTACAAACAGTACAAAGAAAATAAACTTCAAGACATGCCCTAAGGTCTTACAATAGCATAAATCTGGAGGTAATTTCTCCTTTCAGTACCTCCTCTCAAAATCCACTCCGAACTGCCTTTTACAATGCCATAAATCTCCTTAAATAGACCCTAGAGGGTTAAGGACTAGGAGTACATTCTAGAAAGTGCTAGTAGGCATCCATCGACCAAATAGAAGGTTCCAGAAGCTACATTAGATGTTGGTGCAAATCTAGAAGAATCCAGAAATGGTAACCGAACTTTCGGGAGGCATAACTTTTGAACCGTAGCTCCGATTGACGAACCGTTTACATTTTCGAAAAGCTCTCGAAGAGCTCTATAGCCTATGGACTAGCTTTTCTCATCCCCCATTTTTTGGCCCTTTTTGAGGTCATTTAATGCCCCTAACCTGACTTTGAAGCATTCTTAGGAGGTCTCCAAAACCTAAAAAACTGCAATCACTTTCAAACCGTGGGGCCTTTTGACCTGATTCTTTTTTTGGAATGCTCTAAATTACAATTACATTCATCTAGCCAATTTACACCTCCTAGTTCACCAAAATGATGGCCTAATTACATGGTCCTATTTTTTTGAGATTTTCTAGCACACTGATAGTGGAACTGTGAGAGTTGGAACCTTTATTTGACCCAAATGTGTATCCAAAAATAAAAACACATGAAACAAAAACTAAGTCTAAGTACATTTTTTTGGGTGACATAAGATTGCCCTTATACCTCTGGATGCTCCTGCATCATATTTTTTGCGAATGGAGGAAGGCAGATCCTTAAAAAATCATTTAAATGCATGTAATGTGTTGGCTACATAGTTGACATCAGTTGGTGTCAAGTTAGAGGAGGAGGATCATTGCTACACACTTTTGTGTTCTTTACCGAATTCATGGGACCATCTTGTGATGGCTCTTGGAAGCACGTTAGTCACTTTCAAAATGGATGATGTGGTGTCTTTGCTACTATGAGAGGAGATGTGGAGAAAGGCTTCTATTTCGAAAAAAGAAGCCCTTGCTGTTCGTGGGAGATCCATGAAAAGAGGAAAGAAAAATGACAATAAGTCTAACAATAAGGGTAGATCCAAATCCCGTGGGAAGTCAAAGACTTCCAATAAGTCCAAGGCAAAATGTTGGAACTATAATAAGACTGGGCAATTCTGTAAAGGCTGTAAAGAGCATAAGAAGAAGAAGAAGAAAGCCTCATATTTTGGTTCTGAAAAATCTCAAGAAGATGGCGATGCATTCATCATAGCTTTGGCAGCCCATGCATCTAATGATGTGTGGTTGGTTGAATCAGGTGCATCTTTTCACATGACCTCTCATCAAAATTGGTTCTCAAGATATGAAGAGTTTGATGGTGGAAAGGTGTACTTGGGTGATGATTCTCACCTAAAGATAGTTAGACACGGAAGGGTCACTATCAATTTTTTGATGGACGAGTAAAGGGAATCAATGGAGTTATGCATGTTCTAGGTTTGGCATGAAACCTATTATCTATAAGTATACTGAATGATGTAGGTGTGCATGTTGTGTTTTCTAAGGATGGATGTAAGATGATGAGAGGAGCTATGGTGCTTGCTAAGGGTAGTAGGAGAGGTACTTTGTTTCAGCTTGATGCATACATTTCTCAATGTAATAGTTCTTCTATTTCAAAGAAGAGAGCAACTATCACTTCATCCCCACCATCTGAACGAGAAGTAAAGAAGACTGTGGTTAGTGGTTCTAATGGTAGTGCAACAAGTGTACCTAAGGGTGCAAACACTTTGGAAGGAAAGCTTCCTACAGAAAAGACAATGTTGTGGCATATGAGATTTGGCCACATTGGTGAAAAGGGTTTGAGAACCCTGAAAAATAAAAATCTCGTTGAGGGGCTAAATGATTGCAATCTTGAGTTTGACTTTTGTGAACACTGTGTATATGGTAAACAAAATTGTGTTCAGTTTTACTCTAGTTCTCACAAATCTTCTAATGTTTTGGATCTTATTCATTCTGATGTATTTGGTCTTGTAAAAGTTCCTTCAATCTCCAAGTCTGTATTTTTTGTATTTTTCATAGATGATTATAGTAGAAGGAAATGGATTTATTTCCTTAAAAGTAAGAAACAAGTCTTTAGTCGATTCAAGGAGTTTAAAGCCATTGTAGAGAATTAGACTAGTAAGAAGATTAAGTGTGTGAGAACTGACAATGGTGGTGAGTTTTGCTCAACAAAGTTTGAACAGTTCTATAAAGAACAAGGTATCGAGAGGCATAAGACAACTCCGTATACCCCACAAAAAAATGGAGTTGTAGAGAAAATGAACAGGACACTGATGGAGAAGGCTAGGAGTATGCTTAGTGGAGTTGGTTTAGCACAAAGGTTTTGGGCTGAAGTTATGGCCACTGCTTGCTATCTGGTTAATAGATCTCCTACATCAGCCCTTGTTGGTAAGACACCCATGGAGATGTGTTCTGGTAAGAAGCCTTCAATTAGACATCTTCGTGTTTTTGGTTGTTAAGCTTATGCACATGTTCCAATGGAGAAAAGATCTAAGTTGGAAAACAAAGCTGTTAAATGTATTTTCACCGGGTATAGTGCTGGTGTGAAAGGATACAAGTTTTGGGATCCTGTGACTAGTAAGGTGTTGTATAGTAGAAATGTTATTTTTAGAGAGCTAACATCTTCTCCTATTGTGCTACAACCAGATGAAAAAAAAAAGGAAAAAGATGTTGTTCAGTTGCCTCCTACCCCTAAGAAGACTAAATAGAGAAACCATGTTGGGTCTAATGATGAGGAGAGCTCTTGCATCTTTGATAGTTTAGAAGAAGAGGAAGAACAACCTCAACCTTAGCCCTTGAGGAGATCCATGAGAGAAAGAAAGCAACCAGAAAGGTTTGCTTATTCTATGTTAGATTCTAGTTGTGCTTTTGCTTTGATTACTAACACTGATGAGCCTAGATCTGTGAAAGAGGCTTTGGGCATGGAAGATGCAGGTTCCTGGATTGAGGCTATGGATGATGAGATGGCTTCTTTAGAGGAAAAAAAAATATGGGACCTTGTACCTTTGCTTAAAGGGAGAAAATCTATTGGTTGTAAATGGGTGTTCAAGAAGAAATTCTGTGCAGATGGCAGTATTGAAAGGTACAAAGCTAGATTGGTTGCAAAGGGGTATTCACAAGTAGAAGGAATAGATTATGGTGAAATATTCTCTCCTGTTGCAAAGTTGACATCCATTAGATTTTTTTTATCTCTTGCTGCATCATATGATTTAGAGAAAGAATAGATGGATGTGAAGACAACTTTCCTTCATGGTGATTTGGAGGAAGAGATTTATATGTCACAGCCTGAGCACTACATTGTTAAAGGTAAAGAATCCTTAGTTTGTAGATTAAAGAAATCTCTATATGGTTTGAAGCAATCTCCTAGGATGTGGTACCTTAAGTTTGATTCCTTTGTGTTTTCAATTGGATTTGTAAGATTGAAATCAAATCATTGTGTTTATTTCAGAATTGAAAATGATCGCCTTCTTATTGTCGCATTATATGTTGATGATATGTTGCTATTTGGGAAGGGTAAGGGTATGATTTCTGATTTTAAATCTCAGTTGTCAGCACAGTTTGAGATGAAAGATATTAGGGCAGCTAGGTACATCTTGGGTATGGAAATCAGTAGAGACAGGTCTAACAAAAAACTTTGGTTGAGTCAAAGTAAGTATGTGAAGTCTGTGTTGGACAGGTTCAACATGGTAGATTGTAGACCACTTTGTGTTCCTATTCCTATGGGAAAAAAGTTATCTGTAGATGATTGTCCAAAATCTCCTAGTGAGGTGGAGGACATGAGTAGAGTACCTTATGCTAGTTCAGTTGGTAGTCTTATGTATGCTATGGTCTATACTAGACTAGACATTGCCCAAGTAGTGGGAGTCCTGAGTCGATTTATGGCTAATCCTGGATGGATAAATTGGGATGCAGTTAAGCGAGTACTCAAATATTTGAGGGGTACATCAGATTACTCCATATGTTATCATGGTAACTCTTCCGGATCTCCGCATTCAGTTTGTATTCATGGGTTTGTGGATTCAGATTGGGTAGGTGATATTGATCGTAGGAGATGCACCAGTGCTTATGTGTTCACTATGTTTGGTGGTGCCATCAGTTGGATGAGCAAGCGACAACCTGTGGTTGCTTTTTCCACTACAAAAGCTAAGTACATGGCTTCTACTCATGCTTGTAAGGAATCTATTTGGCTTAAGAGATTGTTTTTTGATGTTGGTGTTGATGCAGAACAAATTACTATTTGGTGTGACAGTCAAAGTGCTATTTTCCTTGCAAAGAATCCAACTTTCCATGCCAGAACGAAACACATTGATGTGTAGTATCACTTTGTGAGAGATATGGTGGAAGATGGAAAGGTAAATTTGGAAAAGGTAGATACTGTGAAGAATGTTGCATATGCATTAACTAAACCAGTGGGCGCTGTGAAGTTCAGATGGTGTTCGGAGTCTATGGACCTTTCGGCCTATAGCATTTAGTTCCTGTTATGTTCCTATTGCTCTTACAAGGTTTTCGAAAAGTGGGAGAATGTTAGTAATGAGGTGTCTCAACCTTGTATAATTCCTATTCTTATTATTTGTTTTGTAAATTTTATTTCTTGCAAATAATGTTGATGTGTCAACATCTTGAATTGTGTGTAAGGAGATCATGACTAAAATGGTTATGATGGATTCCTATGACACATAAGAGCTATGTTAGGAAGAATCAATGATAGGTGAAGACATGTGGAAACTAATATATTTGAGTACTGTAAATGAAAATTTTTTTGGGGTTCCTATTTTGTCAGAGAATGGTAAAACCCTAATATGGTTTACCTTTGGGAGTATCCCTAATGTGAAGTGCATGTTATAAGCATTTTTAGGTTTGCGAAGAGATGCGATGCAAAAAGGGTGTATTGTTCGTACTGCGAGTAGCTACTAGAGTCTTCTATTTTTGATGTTGAACTTGCATAGCAAGTGTAATGTAATCTTGTGTTGAAGATAATATATTGTGTAGGTTCTAAAGGGGTGGGGTTGTTTTACCAAAAGGTTTTTCCCCACTGGCAAATCCTTGTGTTATGTGTTCCTTTCTCTATCTATTTTCTGTATGCATGGTTGGCTGCAATATTTTTTTATACATGATATTGAATCTGTAAGTGAAGAAGATTTTAATAGGATTTGCATCATACTTTCCTTATGAGATTAGTGTAGGAAGCTGTTTCCACACTTGAGTTTCCTTACAAGTCAGTACAATCAGTGGAGTTAATAATAACACTAGCACAACACTTTTTTCTCAAGGAAGGGGTGGTGAAGAGTGTGATAGGAGAATTTTTATTAGACCTCTAACTTGACAAAAATGAAATGGTCTTTCATCTCCTGAGGGAAAATCAATTCATAAGACTCTCCTATGAAGCAACAGAAAGGTGGTATAGGGAACACTTGAAAGAGGCAACTAAGATCATCTAGTCCTCCTATCTTATTGAGAAGACTCCTCTAGGGAGGATAATAGGAAAAGTGGACATGAGAAGGGGATACATGAAGGAGGATGTTGGCTACTCTATCATTCTTCTAAGTAGAGTCATGGGTCTACTAGTAGCTGGACATTTGAATGTTTTTATGGTGAATTTTATTGAGACTATCAAGACAGCAAAGATGCCACTTGACTAGGCCACCACATTAAGTGAGAACTTGTGTGAACAATTGGGGGTAGTCAAGGATAAGAAGAAGTTCTATATGACTTCCTATATGGTATATCTGCTAGTAGTGAGAGCCACAAACTACCCTGGATTATACAAAATAGGCAACATGCAGGATCCCAATGCCTCTCCTTACATCATCTACCCTCAACTAGTGAGGACGAAGCTCTTGGCATAGAGAAAGGAATACAAGATCATGAATGATGTATGCATTTTTGTAATCATTTAATTCATAGAGGGAGAATATGTGAAGAGGTTATTTGATGAGGCAATAGAACAGATAATAGCTCTTGGGGCCTACTACATCTAGTTTAAGACATTCATGTATCTACAAGTAGCTAGTGCCTCTGTCAACCCTAAGAAGCTCCCTATATATCTAAGTGATAAATTGGTGTTATTAGAGATTGCACAACAGATTGAGTCTACATATGACAAGGTAAAGAGACAACAAAGACCATGTTGGACATGGTCCCTAGTCATAGGACCATATCAGGTGAAGTGCAAGCAAGATATTTTTTCTTTTCAATGGGAGTGGGAATATTATCCCCTTGAGGAGTACAGTTCTCCTAGGCCCTATTTTGATAATATTGGAAAAGTGGAGAGTCTAGTTGGTAGAGAATTCCACCATGTGGAGGTCATTGAAGGCCATTGGATGAATGCAACAAACAACTACATTGCCTATATTAGGGACTACTGTAGGATGATTTTGTATTTGGCAGAGAAGGCTCTCAAAATAAGCATTCTATAGGAAATATTGCAACAAGATTTTGGGGAGTTACTAGACCCCATGTTCATCTTGAAAAAAATTGGAGAGAGACCCATCATGAATGTTGAGGTTGATATGGAGGAGGGCAATGATATTAATAATTAGGCAAGGCATGTAATCAGAATGAAAAAGGATTGGATCAAGAAACCCTTCCAACTTGATCCAATACTTGATACCGTGATATTTCATGTGTAAGCCTACCCAGAGAAAGGTAGAGGGAAGAAAGTTACAATTCCTACCTTTACAACCCAGTCTCCCATCAGGCCAGAAATAGTATACAAACTTGATCACCCAGTTGGATACTATCACCCTCTAATGAGGAAATGAAATAATAAGAGAAAAAGGAGCTCTCCTTAAAGGGCCGATATAGAAGAGGGTCAAGTGGTAGCACCTCCCTAGTTGCAGGAATAAAATGTACAAGGGTCATAAGACACTGGGACTTCCCAAGACCATCTTGACCCTCAATTGCCTCTATTTGTAGCTAGCCAATCTAAAGAGGAAGAAACTCAACAAGTCTCCATTCCTCCCCCATAAAAAGAGCCAACATCCCCTTCTACCTGTATGAAATAGAAAAATATTAAGATCCAAATGAAGAAAAGGAAAAGGGTGATTAAAATGATGGTGCCTTGCCCATCCATCCCTGAAACCATTCTAGAGGAAGAAGAAGAGGAAGATGAAGAGGAATAGGTACCTTTATAGGGAAGAACTTGGTTAGCAAGAGCCATCGAAAAAAAAAAAAAAAAAAGAGGAGAAGAATTTCCACAATAACACCACCATCCACCCCCCAAAGAACCCTTGGAAGTGTCTTCTTTGAATGATGAAGTACAATAGTGGGTGGATGAGTAGAGTGAAGAGGGTGATTACATTTTCAAAATGTCAAATTTTGATTTTATTCCTATTAGGACAAAACTAGTTCGAGATAAGATCAAGGATACCCCTAGAGGTGAACCTCAACAAGAAGACTAGATGAAAATGCCACTAGATTCCTAGGGTCCTAATCTTACTCCCCCATCTCCAACACAAGACATGATGGTCGATAAAGGCTCAGTTACTCCTCTACCTCAAAGTTTAGAAGAAGAACATGTTCAGAAGGAACATTCACAAGAGGAGAAATCACAACAAATGATGATCAATGAAGTGTCAAAGGAGGGACAAATGGTAGAATATTCTCAACCACCTTCCCTAGACACTGAGGTGCAAGCTCTAGGGTCTACTAAGATAGAGACTATAGAAGAAGAGCCTTCACAAAGGGAAAGTACTTTGAGGAGGAGTGATAAGGGAAAGGAGGTAGAAAAACATACTCTTTCATCCTCAAGAGGTTGATCTTCAACTGAGCACCTCCCAAGATGGCTTTAGAAAGAAATAATGAGGAGCACCAAATCTCAATTCTATTCTGATGAGGAAGACATTTTTGAGTTGGCTGAGATTTTGAACAAACCTGAGTCTCCACTACATGAGGCAAGACCATTGGCATTTGTCAACAATTCCCAAGACAAGGATTTGTTTGCACAAGTGGTCATTCCTCCTAATGATACAGATGCAGAAAGCCTTGACCCTCAAGACTATCAAATCAAAGAGGTTATGCTTGGAAAGCCTACACAAGATACAACCTGATTAATGGTAACCATGGGGATCAAGGAAGTCTTCAGGAGCATGGAATAGGAAGAGGTTGAACTCCAAACACTTTGAAGGTAGAACAAGATCCTAAGGGGATAATTGGCTAAAGTTCTTGGTCCTATAGATCCTAAGCATCCTGAGGAGACCTTGAACATTGTACTCAGAGAAGTAGGAGATGTGCATGTAGACCCATTTTTGAAAGCCTGTCAATAGTTGTAGGAAATTTTTGAAGAGAAGGGCATTTTGACAATCCAAAGGAACCTAAAGTTATTGCACACTACACAAGAGAATGTGAATAAAATGGTGGCATTTTTGAAGTAGGATTTCAGCATACTAGATGAAGTAAGGGCCTGGAATAAGGCCTTACAAATTTTGCTAGGAATAAAGAGGAAAAGGTACAAAATTTTGGTAGATGTTTATATAGCAAAAGAATTAGATTTGATTGATTATTAGATAGAGAAAATTGTGCATAGTAATAAAGTAATGGAAGCATTACACCTAGAAAACCATAGGCTCACGGACCAATCCGGAGAGAAAATTTTAGAAGTAGAGAGGCATTACAATGATGTGTGCTTAGATATTTTTGAAGATGAGGAATGGGAAAAGTTGTTTCTTGTAGAGGTAGTATTGGAGATCTTTAAGAAGATTTTTGAGGAAGCTATTAATGATGAAGACATTTAGTAGGCTTTTAGAACAAAAGAAGCCTTATTAGAATTGGATACCAAACTTCGAGATTTTGTTGACACTCGAATTGAGGTAGACAATTACAAAAAGAAGGTCAAGGATAAATATGAGGCTCTAGATTTACCAGATGCGGCCAAATTTAATAAAATTAAAGAGAAATTCAAGGGAAAACATCTAGACATAACTTTGGGATGAAGGGGAACAAAATCTAGATGCTAGTATTTTAATTTTGACACTCAATAAAATTTTGAGATTTTGGACCATTTTGAGGTGCACAACTCCACAAGTTTGCAACTCCCTAGGTCTATAGGTGAACAATTCTACAACTTTTTAGGTCTATAGGTGCGTGTTTCCAAAAGTTTCATTGACAATTAACTACCAATTCCAAAAATAGAGCTTTTCATGCATCAGAAACACATTTTGATGGTAGTTTAACTCTAACAAATGCCCAGTGAAGGATTGGCTTCCATTTTTAGCACTTCCAGACACTTCTACTTCAATTGAAGGCTTTCTCATTCTTTCTCCTCTCATAATTCTTTGTTTCTTAACATGTAAAGGGTCATGCATCCAATTAATGGATGGAATCCTACTTAGCACCAGTTAGATTGTTAGTTTGTATATAATTAGTTTGTTTTATTAAATTAAAAGAATTTTATTGCATGAATATATCTCTCACTCTCAACACAAATTGAGGAGATGATTTCTTATAAATAATCCATTTTACTATATAATCAAGGTGTCCATTATTTTTCAATTAAATTATGCTTTTGGTGCTCATATTTTGAGTTTAGTAATTCTTGCCCAAATGTGCCATTTTTTTGTGAATTCTATTCATGAAATTGTCATTGAGCCAAAGGTTTATTGATTTGTTTCTAGTTGTGTGATTCATTAGTTCTTGTGTTTGCTATGATTTTGATGAATTCTACTGATGTAACTAGCTTTAGAAGAAATCATCAAATTGTGTCTGCATAACTTTTCACCTCGCATGAGTGCACTTTCTATGGCCTTGCAATTTGATGAAGAGTGAAATATCATAGGATTACTAAGTTTCTCATTGATGATTGCATTAGTGGAATTGAGGAAGTTTTTCTCTTACTTTCATTGGTTACCCACCAATTTCTTTGAAAGCTTAACTTGCAGACGTGTTCTCTTCTATAGCTTATGTCCATTAGGATTTCAATTTCATGTTATTTTCTTTAAAGTTTTTTTATTTTCTATATTAATCCCCTTGTTATAATAGGACTTCATACTAGTGGAATTTTTAGATTGCATTCATAGAAAACATAAAAAATACAAAAACATGATACTTTTTGCATGTTTTATTTTGAAGTAGACTGCAAATTCTTCATTTCATTCAAGATCAAAATGAACTAGCAAAGGCCTCTTTATGAACAATCACATTTATCTTTAGCTGAACGGATTCCATTAGGTCACAATATTGCTCAAAACCTTGGAGTTTATCCTTGAATTAGCTTTTCAAGAGAGGAGTTCACAAGAATTCCTATCATTAAGAATCGTGCAAAATGACAAATCAACAAAAGTGGCACTAAAAGGAGGGCTGCACTTTTAATTCTTGGAAAAAAAAGTGGAATTTTTTTTGAAGTTTCAAAATTCTACACTTTTACAAAAATCTGCACTTCCCACAAGTTCAAAAAAATTTCTAATTTTTTGAGAAATTTAGGTGCGCATGTTCATAGGTCCGTAGCTCTGTAGGTAGGCATGTCTGCAAATCTGTAGGTGTGCAAGTGCCAAAAACTCTGTGGTGTGCAAAATTCAATGGTGTGAGAAAGTGTACTTCTATAAAGGGCACTTTTTCTAGAATTAATGCAAACTGGAGGGTTCTAATGTAGAATCCCCATTTTAGTGAGCATTAAGGTATTCACCAAGTACACATGAGTTTCTTGAGCTTACTAACTTCTACAAACCATGCAATGATAAAGGAATACCCCAAATTCAACCACTTTTGTTCAACATTTTATCATCTTCTTCAACTGCACCTCCACTCCAACCACCTGGTGGACCACTACGTACTCTAATAGTTCCACCTCAACAACCATCTTTAGGTTTGCCAAACCCTTTGATGGCCTTTTTTGCAAATGTTTTAGACTCACCCATAAACTTGAGAGGTGCACTCCATGACATCCCCAAAAATCTTGAGAAGTTTTCCCCAAGGTTCATCTATGGAGAGACACAAACTATCAAAGATCACATCAAGGTATTCAAAGAATTTTGCAACTGAAAGCAGGTTGCTAATGAGGATGTGGTTCTTCATTTATTCCCTTATTGTTTGGGAGAAATTGCCTTTAATTTCTACATTAATTTTCCATCAGGATGTATTGGAGATTGGGATACTTTCAAAAAAATATTTTTGGAACAATTCAAAACATTCATCAACCCAGTTGTGATACATCAACAATTCATATTGATCAAAAGGGACCCAGCTAAGATAGTTCCTCGCATCAACCATCAGTTTCACAAGGCATATCGTAAGCTAGAGACACCATACTCTATACCATTTGAAGCCACTATTCAAATTTATCTAAATGCTATGGATCATCTTACTCCTATTTTTCTAAGAAGACTTCCCATTGCAAATATCAACACATTGAATAAAGTCTTCACAGAGGAAATTACCTTCACTAAGCAAGTTAATCCTAACAGAGGAGGATTAATGCTTCTAGCTCCAGCTATCACAATGAGGCCAACATACCCTATCGGAGTACCCACAATGCCTAGTCAATTCATACCTATGAATCCAGTTCCATTAAAATAGGCACCCACTCTGCAAAATCTTGCTGTAATGTACCCAGGGTTTGAACCTCCAAAAGTTGCCTTCTTGACAAAAAGGTAACAATTCCCACTGAAAAAAACAATAGTATTCTTTCTAAATTTGGTCAGATGAAAAAGTATATGTCCCAAATTAATAACGAACTGACTCATCTATGGTTGTTACAAGGACAAAACAACAACTTCCAAAGGAACAATGGATAACAATTATGGAAAAAATTATAATAGGAACTTCAAGGGAAACAACAAATATAATGCAAGAAACAACAATGGGGGGAACAATTTCAATCCTCTTTATTGTAATAATGGTTTCCAAAGATAGAACTGATAATGGAACACTTGGCTAAATAATGGAAGCATTCCTATTGACAACAGCAATAACAATGTTCAGTATGCAAATATTAACTAGTATGATGATAGTTAGAATACATCCAACAATGATGGTTCATATTATAATGGGAATCAAGAGATGACTCAAAGCTCACAAGTAAATGACAATGATCCTCCTATATAATTTAATGCTATGCTACTAGAATCCTATGATTCTAAATAGAATGTGCAAGTAGAACAACTAGCTAGTGAAGAGTTCTCTTTTCCATTCAGTCGGGAACCTAACCTTCAGCATGAAGAGATGTTTTGTTTTCACAATGACAATTGAAATACATATAATCTTAGAAATAGAAAAGAACCTTTGATAGATGGAATTCCTCTAGCTTTAAAAAAAACTCCTCTTGATCTAAGAGCAAGTAACAATCCGGCACCAATTAGGCCACCATATGGAGGACAACAAAATCAAAATCAAGTGACTGTACCAATAATATTGAAAAATCCTGCTTGGTCTACTAAAAAGTACAGTGTCGTGGAAGACTTGGAATGAACCAAAGCAAATATGTCCATGTTTAACATGTTGCAAAATTGTCCACAACAACAAGAAGTGCTCATGAAGACTTTGGACCATACAAAGATACCCCACAATACAAATATTGTCCCTCAAAAGATAGTGTCTCAACAAGTAAATGCTGCTGAAGTGATGCCCACTATGTTTAAAGACAAGGTTGAAGTACCCCTATTCTTGCTTAGCATTTGGATATATGGAAGGAATCTCCATAATTGCTTGATTGATTTGGGAGCCTAATGTAATATCATGCCACTATCAATAGCACAAAGGTTAGGGGTAAATCATCAACCTTCCAATCAGATAGTGATACAGCTAGAAAAAATAGTGGTGAAAGTCATCAGCATATTGAAAGACATTTGAATACAGTTGATGGTCAATCCTCGGATTCAAGATGTTATTGATATACATGTGGTTGACATTACAAAGATGTATGGGTTGCTCCTAAGTAGAGAATGGATGAAATGCCTAAGAGGATGGTTTTCTATGGATTTCACTCAGCTATGGTTACCATGGAAGGGATTGAACAATCAAATCAAGATAGATGTAGAACTCAAATTGAAAATAATGGTCACAAAATATAATGCTCTGAATGAGGTGGCATTCCTCCAGTTGGATTTGGGCTCATACAAAGTGATGGCATTTGATATGATTCCCACCAAAACATCAAGTAATTAGTATAAAAAAAACTCAAGATACCAATCCCAGAGGACAAGATCATGAAACAATTCATAGATAGTATGGTGACTAATTTGCAATGCTCTAGAGAAGAAGGCCATCCTAATATTGTACTCGTAGGATTTTTTTGATTACACAAGGTTAGTCACTTCGAATTTGAATGCTCATCATGCCAAGAAGTAGTTGCAAAGGTGTCAACACATATGATGCAAGGCAAGGATAACCAAATTCCAGAAAATGGACCCATGGGAAATCAAAGTCATACAAACTCAACTAAGCCACCAGAGAAGATTTAAGAAGAAATTGAAGATTAAAATTTATTATATAGTGATACCTCTTTAGGTGGTGGAGGTTTGTCTTCTCCTCCCCCCAAGATGATCAAGATTCAGAGAAGAAGATGGTATGTGAAAGGCCAAGGGTAGACTTCGGTCGTCATTCAGCCTGAACCCAAAACAAATAAAATTATAGAATTGATATAGGAAATTCAAGACAAACAAGAAAAACATACATTTCCTCTATGAACATATTACAAAGGGGAATCATCGAGTCCACCCCGCGAGAAGCTACAATGGGTTCCCAAGAAACAACCTTTTAACTCTTAGGTGAAAGAGAAGTTCAGAATGAACAAAAAAAAGGTTAGAAAGCCCAAGGAAGTTCCAATTTGGACACTTTTCTTTGATGGTTCTAGATGCAAATTAGGGGCTGGCATAGGTATATAATTGGTTAACCCAAAAGGTAAATCTTTTTACGTAGCATATCGATAACAATTTAGATGTACTAATAATGCTAAAGAATACAAAGAATTGGTCTAAGGACTCCTCTTTGCACTTGAGAAAGGAGTCATGACTCTCATAATCGAAGGAGATTATTAGTTGGTTATTCAACAAGTAAATTCATTATACTCTTGCAATGACAAAAGGTTACTTGCTTACCAGAAGAGAGTATGGTATTTATTGGATGATTTTAAAGCTTTAAACATAACGTCCATTCCAAGGAGGAAGAACATGGTGGTAGACGCTCTTGCTATTTCCACAACTGCACTACAACCAATTAAAAGAATAAAATTGAAAAGATTTTCAATAGATTTTGTTGCTGCTCCATCTATTTTGAAAAATATTACAAACTTTCAAGTCTTTTAGGAAAATCAACACATACTTGAATTTATCATGTGCAATGGTCACTGTAAAGGGCAAGAAATTGATGACAATCTAGATGAAAAACTTGAGGATAGTGAACTTAAAGATGAAAATGGGATCCTAAATTTAAAGACTAACACTATTCCCAAAGGGATGGTTGAGTTAGAACACATTTTTATCATGATGAATCAACACTTAATAAAAAAATGACCCAAGAAAAGGGAATTGAGGAGTGTGATGCATAAAACTTAGGAATTGAAGAAGATCCAAGAATGGTCTAGATAGAGAAAGCATGCAATCCATAAGAATGGGAAGATATGCTCAAACTACTTAATGAGTATAAAGATGTTATTGCTTGGAGCTACAAATAATTAAAGACATACGATCTTGAGATTATAACCCATGACATCCTATTGAAACTATATGCAAAGCCTTTTTGACAAAGACAAAGACATATTAATCCTATCATTGAACCACTGATAATGAAAGAAGTTAAGAAGTGACTGGATGCCAAGATCATATTCCCCATTCACCATTCTACATGGGTACCTAATTTGGTTCTCGTACGAATGAAGACTGGAGAGATTTTCCTTTGTGTTGATTTTTGTAACTTGAACATGGCATCTCAAAAGGACAATTATCCTTTACCCTCACTAGATGAGGTCCTACAAATTGTAAATGGTTCAAAGATGATGTCTTTCTTGATAAATATTCAAGATATAATCAAGTGATGGTTGATGAAGGAGATTGACTAAGGACGACTTTTACAACTGAATGGGGAACTTTTTCCTACAGGAGAATGCCTTTCAGATTAATTAACGCAGGGGCTACATTTTAGTGAGCCATGGATGAAGCTTTTAAGGGATTTGTAAATAAGTGTATATTCATCTACATGGATGATTTAACCATTTTTCAAAAGATCAAAGCACTCACATTGTTGATTTAAGGCGGGTATTCAATAGATGTCACAAGTACAACATATCCCTCAATCCCAAGAAATGTTCATTTGGAGTCACTAAAGGAAAACTCCTAGGTCATATCATTTATGAAGCTAGGATCTCCATCAACCTGATAGAATTGAAGATATTCTAAAGTTTTCACCTCCCCATAGTCGAAAAGAAATCAAGTCCTTTAGGAAGGTAAATTTTGTGCAGAAATTCAAAAGTGGATTTGTAGAAATAGTTCATCCCCTTAATGATTTACTCAAAAAAGGGGGCTAAGATGGAATGGGTTCCAAAAATTAAGAAATCATTCAAAGATATCAAAGTGGCCATTTCTACAGCTCTAGTTTTAGTAAGTCTTGATTATGAGTTACCTTTTAAGATGTATTCCTTTGCTTCAGAACACTCTTGTGCTGGGATCTTGACACAGAAAAAGGAAAAAGAAGATGAAAGACCAATTGCTTTCATGAGTTTCCCTCTAAAGAATGTCAAGTTGAATTATTTGAATCTAAATAAATAATCCTTTGCATTAATCAAAGTAGTGAAGAAGTTCCATATTACATACTAAGAAGTAAGGTGTATGAAAAATTACTTGATCCAGTAGTAAAGACGATTTTGATGCAGAATGAACTCAGTGAAAGGTGAGGAAAATGGATGGTCGTACTTCAAGAATTTTATCTAGAAATTCAACCTATGAGATTAGTTAGAGGCCAAGGGTTATCTAAGATGATAGCTGATAAATAGGATGAAAGTGAAAAGGAATTTAAGTTTAAAAGTGAAACAAATGAAGATAATAAAAAATAAAATGATTGTATCTCATGTTGATATTGGTCAAGGTGTGGTGATAGATGTTTGGTATCAGGATATTGTGCACTATCTCCTATAGGACCAATGCCCTAGTTAGATGAATAGCTCACAACATAGAGGACTCAAAATGAAGTGTGAGTCTTACATGCTACATGAAAAAAAGTTGTACAAGAGGAATTATTAAGGGATCTATCTAAAGTGCTTAGGCCATGAGGAAGCAAAAGAAGTCTTAGAAAATTTTCACCATAAATATAGTATAGGACATGCTTCAGTAAAAGAAAATGCTGATATGATTTTAAGATCGAGTTATTTTTAGCGTATGATATTCAGAAAGACTTTTGAGCATGTATGTTCTTGCCACATCTTTCAAACCAATGCCAATAGAGAATGGCACTTGATAATGCCATTATGATTGGTGTACAAGGTGCACCCCTTCACAAAGTGGGGGGTAGATTTCATTGGTCTGATCAATCCACCATCATCAACTAGCCATGCATTTATCCTCATAGCTATGGATTACTATACATAGTGGAAAGAAGCATAGACATTTAGAAATTGCACTACTAAGGTGGTAATGGACTTCTTGGAGGAACACATTATTACCAAATTTAGAATGCCATTTGCCCTTATGTGTGATAATAGGTTTTCTTTTGCATTAGTATTCTTGACCCAATGAGCACTTGAAAATCAGGTCATCATCAAGTTCTCTTCAAATTATTACCTGCAAGGAAATGGGGTAGCAAAATCTACAAATAAGAACTCGATCATAGTAATAAGATGATTGTTGAAGGAGAACCCTAGAGATTGGCATACACAACTCAAATATGCCCTTTGGACGGATTGAGTAAGAGTCAAAAATGCTTCGGGTACCTCTCCATACTTGCTTGTTTACAACGAAGAACTAGTATTCCCACTTAACCTCAGGATTTCATTTTTGAAGTTCATGAGCGGGTACGCTAAAGATGCTAACAAAGTACAAATCTAATTGATGAATCTTTTAGAGATGGAAGAAAAATGAACAACTGTATTGGAGCATATGGCTAAACATCAAGTTGTCATGAAGAGATGGTTTGAAAAGAGGGCCACAATAAAATCCTTTAGGATTTCTAACCTTGTTCTACTTTGGGATAAGGCAAAAAAAAAAATTGGGTAGCCATACCAAGTTTCAACACTTGTGGACTAGTCCTTATTAGATCATGGAAATCCCCATAGAAAAAAAATTTAGGCTTAGTTCCTTACAAGGGAATTTCTTCCCTTGCCAGTAAATAGGAAATTTTTGAAACACTATTTTGAGGCCTAAAAGAAAAAAAAAAAAAAAAAAGAGTTAAAGTTTTACTTTTGCATCTAAGTGCAAAAGTAAAACTTTAACTCTTTTTTTTTTTTTTTTTCTTTTAGGCCTCAAAATAGTGTTTCAAAAATTTCCTATTTACTGGCAAGGGAAGAAATTCCCTTGTAAGGAACTAAGCCTAAATTTTTTTTCTATGGGGATTTCCATGATCTAATAAGGACTAGTCCACAAGTGTTGAAACTTGGTATGGCTACCCAATTTTTTTTTTTGCCTTATCCCAAAGTAGAACAAGGTTAGAAATCCTAAAGGATTTTATTGTGGCCCTCTTTTCAAACCATCTCTTCATGACAACTTGATGTTTAGCCATATGCTCCAATACAGTTGTTCATTTTTCTTCCATCTCTAAAAGATTCATCAATTAGATTTGTACTTTGTTAGCATCTTTAGCGTACCCGCTCATGAACTTCAAAAATGAAATCCTGAGGTTAAGTGGGAATACTAGTTCTTCGTTGTAAACAAGCAAGTATGGAGAGGTACCCGAAGCATTTTTGACTCTTACTCAATCCGTCCAAAGGGCATATTTGAGTTGTGTATGCCAATCTCTAGGGTTCTCCTTCAACAATCATCTTATTACTATGATCGAGTTCTTATTTGTAGATTTTGCTACCCCACTTAACCTCAGGATTTCATTTTTGAAGTTCATGAGCGGGTACGCTAAAGATGCTAACAAAGTACAAATCTAATTGATGAATCTTTTAGAGATGGAAGAAAAATGAACAACTGTATTGGAGCATATGGCTAAACATCAAGTTGTCATGAAGAGATGGTTTGAAAAGAGGGCCACAATAAAATCCTTTAGGATTTCTAACCTTGTTCTACTTTGGGATAAGGCAAAAAAAAAAATTGGGTAGCCATACCAAGTTTCAACACTTGTGGACTAGTCCTTATTAGATCATGGAAATCCCCATAGAAAAAAAATTTAGGCTTAGTTCCTTACAAGGGAATTTCTTCCCTTGCCAGTAAATAGGAAATTTTTGAAACACTATTTTGAGGCCTAAAAGAAAAAAAAAAAAAAAAAAGAGTTAAAGTTTTACTTTTGCACTTAGTTAGATTTTACTTCTATAGTTAGTTACGTTTTATTTTCAGCAAGTGTGTTTGTTTTCAGTTGTGTGTTTGTTTTTAGTTGCGTGTTTACTTTCAAAGTCGTGTCAGTCCTAGGGAGTAAAGTACACTTGAGATTTTATCTTGAGATATTTCACAAACCACTCTTTGGTTCCAATTTTAGGAAGATGTATTTCTTTGTTAAAACACTTGGATGATTGCATGTCTTATACCAATTGAGCAACGAATGTTAATTACAAAAATAGGGAGACTTTCAATCTTGAATTCAAGGTTCTAAACCAACAAGCTCTCAAATACTTTGCAAACTTGAGAATCAAGCATCTTAGGTGTTGTCAAATTAATGTTGAAGACAACAAGGGATGATTCAAACTCCAATTGGTTCAAATAGGAGGGGTCTTCTTGAAGGATTCCTAAGATCATTGTTTGGTGTGAGAGTTTCTAAAAGTTCTGAAAGAGGAATGCAAGGGATGTTTACCAAAGATCAAATCCAAGAAGTAGCATTGATGTCATGGCTATATAGTCTAAGTGTAGTCATGATATAGAAATAAATAAATAAAAAGAAAAGGATAGTGTTAAGACTGAAGGATTCTAAAAGATCTAAAATGGAAAAAGGATACAATTTCAAAATGAAATATCTTGTACTAAAACATTGCTTCATCAAGTAGTGACATTACAAGCTACATGGAGTGACAACCCTCTAAGAGCCCTCAAATTGATTCTCTGATCTAGTCAAGCAAGTGATCGATAAATAGCCTTTGTGAAAATTCTTAATGAATGAGCCAAGAGGGGCAAAAGATTATTTCAAAGTTGTCGGAAAATTTTGATATACTACATATTGAGATGTTGAAGGGAATGAACACACAAATCACACACTGAGCTTGAAAGCATTTTGGATTCTAAAGTTTTGACTACAAAGTCATTTGAACTATGTTCAAGGCATTCATAGTTTGGTTGGTGTTTGATAAACATTGAGAGAATGTTTGCTAATAAAGTAATTATTTTATCATTTCTTCATTTTTTTGGGGCTAGTTGTTGTGGTTCCACAATGCATGCCCCATTTCAATTAGGAAATGGAGAGCCCCTATTCCTTGTCAAATTCGGCCAAATTCTAAGGCCCTGAGTTCATGTCTCGATGTCAAAAAACAAAAAAAGGTCATAAAAATTTGACAAATCATAAAACCAAAAAAAAAGAAATCATAAAAATATAAAATTCATAAAAAT
This sequence comes from Cupressus sempervirens, assembly GCA_028749045.1. Lineage (NCBI taxonomy): Eukaryota > Viridiplantae > Streptophyta > Pinopsida > Cupressales > Cupressaceae > Cupressus > Cupressus sempervirens. The sequence goes on along the minus strand of CM053785.1, from coordinate 210,933,056 downwards.
TGGAAAATTTAAATTTAAAAAGAAAAAAGAAAAAAAAAGGATGAGAACTAGAGAAACTATGTTGGTGTGTGGTTTTGGAGAGTGCAATACCCATCTGTGATGTGTAAGGTGTGCACCTGTGAACCTAGGTAGTTACACATCCTTCACACCATTGATAGTGGGTGGGGTTATATAAACCCCCACCCCCTCCAAACTTTTCACTTTTCTTTTATTTGCTTTTGTCTCTACAACGAATTGCGCCCTTCGCACATCGCACTCTCCACGTAGCATTCTAAAGTTCTACACCTGCACTAAGGTGCACATCACCCCCAACCTCCACATCCATGCCTTCTAAAAATTAGAAACCCTACATGTGAAGGTAAAAGGGGTGCATTGTTGTGCACCTTCTATGGTGTACAACCATCTACCCCAAACTTAAACCCTCACACTCGCATAACCTCCTCATTGTTGCACACTTTGCACACTTGCGCTACATGCACCTCCTTGCTGCTATGGACTCCACGCACCCTGTGCCACATGAACCTCCTCATTGCAATGCATTCTGCACCTACGGCCACGCACCCCATGCTATGAGCATCCTACTTCCATGCACACCATGCCACCCTCACCACGCTGCATGCACCTCACCAACTCACCATACCACGCCACACTCACCACGTCACATGCACCTCACAAAGTTGCATGTAGCATGCATCACACGTCATGCACCACACCTTCTACATTGCCTTCAGTCATCCAAGTGTTACAAAATTAAAAATATTAAAAACATTAAAACCAAAAAAAATTGTAAAACATAGAAAATGAGGTGCACAACTATGCACTCAATTTGGTGCGTAGGCGTGCAACTTATCTTTTATTTTTCTTTGATAAATAACAAGGGGGTAATTGGACATTTTTGTGTATTTTAGGGTATTAATAAGCCTTATTATGACAAACTAATAAACATATTTTCTTTGTGCAGATATAATGGCATCCACATCTGGGGTGAAGATGGCACCTAAGCCCATGCTCTTCAAATTCCAAGGGGTCCCATCCAAATAAAGATTCTAGGATGACTACGCAGAGATAAAAGAAAATGATTTGTGACACACAAACTTGGAAAAATTTCTTAGAATCTACAACAAACCTATAGAGAGATTAGCTTTGGTGTCTGCTTTGATTTGATTAGGATTGGTGAGTATAGCTTCACACCCAATGTTAGTACAATCAACAGAGTTAATCATGACACTAGCACAACACTTTGTTCCCAAGGAAAGGGTGGTGAAGATCATGATAGGAGAAGTTGTACTAGACCTCCAACCCAACAACATTGAAAGGATCTTTCATCTCTTCAGGGTAGATTAATTCATAAGACTCTCCTATGAACCAACAGAAAGGTCATATAGGGAACACCTGAAAGAGGAAACTAAGATCATCTAGTCCTCCTATCTTATTAAGAAGACTCCTCTAAGTAGGATAATAGGAAAGTTGGACATGACAAGGGGATACATGAAGGAGGATATTGAGTAGAGTCATGGGTCTACCAATAGCTAGACATTTGAATGTTTTTATGGTGATCTTTATTGAGACTATCAAGAGGGAAAAGATGCCACTTGACTAGGCCACCTCATTAAGTGAGGACTTGTGTGAACAATTGAGGGTAGTCAAGGATAAGAAGAAGTTCTATATGACTTCCTACATAGTATATTTGCTAGCAATGAGAGCCACAAACTACCCCAAATTGTACAAAAGAGGTAACATGCAAGATCTCAATGCATGGCCTTACATCATCTTCCCTCAACTAGTGAGGAAGAAGCTCTTGACATAGAGCAAGGAATACAGGATCATGAATGATGCATTCATATTTGAAATCATTTGACTCATAGAGGGAGACTATGTGAAGAGGTTATTTGATGAGGCAATAGCACAAATAATAGTTCTTAGGGCCTACTACATCTAGTTTAAGACATTGGCATATCTACGAGTAATTGGTGCCTCTGTCAACCCTAAGAAGCTCCCTAAATATCCAAGTGATAAATTGGTGTCATTGGAGATTGCACTATAGATTGAGTCTGCATATGATAGAGTAAGGTGACAATGAAGACCATGTTGGACATGGCCCTTGGTCATAGGACCATATCAGGTGAAGCAGAAGCAAGATATTTTTTATTTTGAGTGGGAGTGGGAACATTATCCCCTTGAGGAGTACAATTCTCCTAGGCACTATTTTGATAATATTGGGAAAGTGGAGAGTCTAGCTGGTAGAGAATTGCACCATGAGGAGACTGTTGAAGACCAATGCAACAAATGAATACAATGTTCCTATTAGGGACTATTATAGGATGACTTTGTATCTAGCAGAGAAGGCTCTCAAAATCAACATTCTGGAGGAAATACTACAACAAGATTCTAAGGAGTTACTGGACCCCTTGTTTAGCTTAGACAAAATTGGAGAGAGACTGATCATGAATGCCAAGGTTGACAAGGAGGAGGGAAATGATATTAATCATCGAGCGAGGCATGTAATTATAATGACAAAGGATTGGATCAAGAAACCCTTTCAACTTGATCCAATACCTGATACCATAATATTTCATGCACAACCCTACCTAGAGAAAGGTAGAGGGAAGAAATTTATAATTCCTACCTTTGCAGCCCAATCTCCCATTAGTCAAAAAATAGTATACCAACTTGACCAACTAGTTGGATACTATCACCCTCTAGAGAGGAAAAGAAAGAACATAAGAAAAAGGGGCTCTCCTCGAAGGGTCGATACAAAAGAGGGTCAAGTGCAAGCACATCCCCATCCATAAGAAGAAAATATACAAGGGTCATAGGACACTAGGACTTCCCAAGACAAGCGTGACACTCAATTGCCTCCATTTGTGCTTGGCTAGTCTGAAGAGGAAGAAACTCAATAGGTCTCCATTCCTCCTTCGTAAGAAGAGCTAGAATCCCCTTCTCCCTGTATGAAATAGAAAATGATTAAGATTTGAATGAAGAAGAGACAAAGGGTGACTAAAATAATGGTTCCTTGTGCATCTATCCTTGAAACCATTTTAGAGGAAGATGAAGAGGAATAGGTACCTTAACAAGGAAGAACCCAACTAGCTAGAGTCATGGAATAACAAAGGAGAAGAAGTTCCACAATAACACCACCATCCACCACTGAAGAACCCTTGGAAGTCTCTTCTTCAAAAGATGAAGTACAATAGTGGGTGGATGAGCAGAGTGAATTGGGTGATGACATTTTCAAAATGTTAGATTTTGATTTTATTCTTGTTGGGACAAAACTGGTTAGGGATAAGATCAAGGATACCCCTATAGGTGAACCCCAACAAGAAGACTGGATGCAAATGCTGCCAGATTCATAGGGTCTCAATCTTACTCCCCCATCTCCACCACAAGTCATGGTGGTAGATAAAGGCTTGGTTACTCCTCCGCATCAAAGTTTAGAAGAAGAATAGGTTCAGAAGGAACCTTCACAAGAGGATTAAGCACAACAAATGGCAATCAATGAAGTGTCAAAGGAGGGACAAATGGTAGAATATTCTCAACCACCTTTCAAAGACACTAAAGTGCAAGTTGTAGGGTCTACTAAGATAGAGACAGTAGAAGAAGTGCCTTCACAAAGAGAAAGTAATCCAAGGGGGAGCGATAAGGGAAAGGAGGTAGCAGAACATACTACTTCATCCTCAAGAGGTAGGTATTTAGCTAAGCCCACCCCAAGATGGCTCCAGAAAGAAATAATGAGGAGCACCAAACCCCAATTCGACCATGCTAATGAGGAAGACATTTTTGAGTTGGCTAAGATTTTGAACAAACATGAGTCTCCATTACATGAGGCAAGATCATTGGCATTTGTCAACAATACTTGGGACCAGGATTTGTTTGCACAAGTGATCATTCCTCCTAATGTTATAGATGTAGAAAGCCTCAGTCATCAAGACTATCAAATCAAAGAGGTTATGCTAGGAAATTCTACATGGGATACAACACGATTAATGGTAACCATGGGGATCAAGGAAGTCTTTAGGAGCATGGAATATGAAGAGGTCAAACTCTAAACACTTTGAAGGTAGAACGAGATTCTAAGGGGATATTTTATTGAAGTTGTTGGTCCTCTAGATCCTAAGCATCTCGAGGAAACCTTGAACACTATACTTAAAGAAGGAGGATTTGTGCATGTAGACCCATTTTTGAAAGCCTATCAATAGTGGTAGGAAATTTTTGAAGAGAAGGGCATTTTGACAATCTAGGGGAACTTGAAGTTACTGCACACTACACAAGGGAAAGTGAGTAAAATGATGGCAATTTTCAAGTAGGATTTCAGCATACTAGATGAAGTAAGGTCCTAGAGTAAGGACTTACAAATTTTGCAAGAAATAAAGGGGCATAGGCATAGAATTTTGGTAGATGTTTATATAGTGGAAGAATTGGATTTGATTGATGATTGGATAGAGAAAATTGGTGACAGTAATAAAGTAATGGAAATATTACACGTGGAAATCCATAGGCTCAAGGACCAAGCCTGAGAACAAATTTTGGAAGCAGAGAGGCATTAAAATGATCAGTGCTTAGATATTTTTGAAGATGAGGAATGGGAGAAGTTGTTTCCTATAGAGGTAGTAGTGGAGAGCTTTAAGAATTTTTTTTAGGAAGCTGCTAATGACAAAGACATCCTATAGGCTTTCAAAATGGAAGAAGCCTTATTAGAATTGGATACCAAACTTGGGGATCTTGTTGACACTCGCATTAAGGTAGACAATTATAGATAGAAGGTCAAGGATAAATATGAGGCTCTATATTTACCAGATGCCACCAAAATTATTGAGATTATAGAGAAATTCAAGGGCAAACATCTACACATAACTTTGGGATGAAGGGAAACAAAACCTAGATGCTAGAATTTCAATTTTGACACTTAGTAAAATTTTGAGGTTTTGGACCATTTTGAGCCGTGTAGCTCTACAAGTCCACATCTTCACAAGTCTGTAAGTGTTTAATTATAGAACTCTACAGGTGTACATTTCTAGAAGTTCCACCAACAGTTAACTGGCAGTTCCAAAAATAGAGCTTTCCATGATTCAGAAACACATTTTGATGACAGTTTAACTAAAACAAATGCCTAGTGAAGGACCAACTTCCATTTTTAGCACTTGCAAACACTTCCACTTCAACTAAAGGCTTTCTCATTCTTTCTCTTTTCATAATTCTTTATTTTTTAACATGTAAAGGCTCATGCATGCAATTAATGAATAAAAAATGGATGGAGTCCTACTTAGAACCAATTAGATTATTAGTTTGTACATAATTATTTTGTCTTATTAAATTAAAAACATTTTATTGCATGAAGATATCTCTCACTCTCAACACAAATTGAGGAGATGATTTCTTATAAATACTCAATTGTAATATGTAATCGAGGCTGTCATTATTTTGCAATAAAATTATGCTTTTGGTGCTCGCATTTGGAGTGTAGTAATTCTTGCCTAAATGTGTCATATTTTTTGTGAATTTTCTTCATGGAATTGTGATTGAGCCAAAGGTTTATTGCTTTATTTTTGGTTGTGCAATTCATTAGTTTTGGTTTTTGCTATGGTTTTGACAAATTTTGTTGATGTAACTAGCTTGAGAAGAAATCATTGAATTGTGCCTACATAGCTTTTCATCTCACATGAGTGCACTTTTTGTCACCTTGCAATTTTATGAAGAGTGAAATATCATACAATTACTAAGTTTCTCACTGAAGATTGCATTAGTGGAATTGAGGAAGCACTGCTCTTACTTTCATTGGTTACCCACTGATTTCTTTGAAAGCTTAACTCGCAGATGTGTTGTCTTCTATAGCTTATGTCCATTAGGATTTCAATTTCATGTTATTTACTTTATTAATCCCCTTGTTAGAATAGGACTTCATACTAGTGGCATTGTTAGATTGCATTCATAGAAAACATTAAAAAATACCAAAAACATAGTTCTTTTTGTGTATTTTATTTTGAAGCGGAGTGGAAATTCTTCATCTCATCTAAGATCAAAATGAACCAGCAAAGGCCTCCTTGTGAACAATCACATGTATCTTCAACTGAATGAATTCTAGTAGGTCACAATATCTTCTAGAACCTTGGAGTTGATCCTCGAATTAGCTTTTCAAGAGAGGAGTTCGCAAGAATTCTTGCCATTAAGCATCATGCAAAACAACAACTCAACAAAAGATTACAAAACACACTGTTAGGTGTGATCTTGTTAGAGGATTTAATTAACTTGTTAGGAGTGGCCTTATTAGAGTATTTACAAATAGCTACTAAGCCAAATCTGTTAAGAGATTTAGATCACTGCTACAATGGTTAGAGAGTAACAATGACATGACCTAATTTGGGTGCAACTAATTTTTTTTATTATAGATCTCAATTCTAACTTGTATACTTAATCCTTCCTGATTGAATATATCTTTTCAGCTCCATAAGGATATTCTTCTTATCCTTCTGATTTGCTTCTTCTTTTCATCATCAAATCTTCAATACATTCGCATATCCATCTTCTTACCTCTAATCGTTAACTTGACCTTCTATTTATATCTTTCATATTATCAAGTTAGCTTAAATACAAGTTGCAATAACTAATATTCATCTTTTTAGTTAGCTAGAACCAACAATCAAATTAATTGAACTCAATATGCCAAAACAAGAAAATTATTCGTTAGCCAACTTTGCTTGGTAGACACTAACTCAAAAATGATTTTCCTATGTTAACCAAGTGAACTCGGTTAATACTAAATACTTACACAAATCCTTTGGTAACTGAGTGAGCTCAGTTAACACTGGTTCCATCCAATATTTTCTTCATTAATCGAGTGAGCTCGATTATCACTCATCCTCCATTGACTTTCCTTAGACACCTAAGTAAACTCAGTAGACACTGCCTTCTAAACTAGAAAAACTCTAGAATGCTCAATAGAAACAGAAAACTATCTTCATTGCTTGACTGAGTTTGACATATACTGACTAATAATGATATGACATTTTTTGTAACATCAAAGACAATACACAATTAATCAATTGTACTCAATAGTATCTCTCTTTGGCATTCATGGCAACACAACATGTCATATTACAATGAAATTTTTGGAGCAAGAATAAAGCAAGGAACATATCCTTAGTTTCTTTCTGATTCTCATTCATGAGAACTCCCTCTATTAGTGTGAACTCTTTCTACCTTTAGTTTCTCCCTCTTTTAGAAAACTTTTGTTTGCATAGAGCTTCTACCAAGTTCATTCTCCCTTTTTGATAATTCTTCTCTTCCAATCTCCCTCTATGACATCTCTTTACTATGAAAACACACTTATCCACCTTTTCAATTTCTATAAGATATGATAGTATACTTCTAGACCTCTTTGACAACACATGCCAAAGACAATACTTAATAAAAATTGATGTGCCTTAAGTACTGATTCATTTTCAATATGTCCTTGTTAATACTGCACCAATTGATTAATCTTCAACATACTCTAGTTGATGCCTCACTAAACTTCATTTAGTGACCTTTAGATAGGGGAATGAACCCTAGCTTACCTCTTGGATACAAAAATACACCCTTAGGTAATGGCTTGGTGGGTATGTCTAAAATTTGTTCTTTTGTGTTCACATATTCCAATCTGACTTCTTTATCTTGTACCAATTCTCTTAAGAAGTGATATTTTATAGCAATGTTCTTTGTTTGGGTATGCATCACTAGATTCTTTGATATATTGATTGCACTGGCATTATCATAGTATATGACTACTGGATCCTTGATCTCTACCTTCATACCTATCATTAGTTGTTTGAACCAAACAATGTTAGAACAATTAACTGCTACTGCCACATATTCAACCTCTAGTGTGGACTAAGAGATACAATTTTGTTTCTAGCTTATCCAAGACGCTAGACTTTTACTAAGAAAAAATGCTCATCCACTAGTTCTTTTTCTATCATCAAAACTTCCTACCCAATCAGCATCAATGAACACCTTTAAGTCCAAATTGCCTCCTATTTTGTACCATAAGCCATAGGCTTAGTACCTTTCAGATATCTCATGATTCTTTTGACTACCATCAAATGAATTTCTTTGGTATTTTCTGAAAATATTCCCACCATATAGATTGCTAATGCAATATCAAGCCTTATATTCACTACATACTATGATTTTTGAATCATTGACCTATAAGTGGTCTGATCTACCACTTTGGAATCATCATTTTTAGAAATTTTATGTCCAATAGACATAGGGGTTCCAACTAGTCTTGAATCTTCCATTCCAAATTTCATTAGTATTTCCTTGATATATTTATATTGAGTAGTGTAGGTACCACCTTTCTTCTATTGAATCTATAATCCAAAAAAGAATTTTATATCTCCAAACATGGACATTTCAAATTCTTTACTCCTTTCTTTTGAAAGTGCTTTGCACAAGTCATCATTTCCTATGAATAAGATATCATCAACAAATATTTCTGCCAACATAATCCTTTTGTCTAGTCTTTCTTTGATATACAGACTACTATTTTCATATGTTCTTTGAAAGCTAATCTATATCAAGTAATTATGAATTTTTTCATACTAATCTCTGGGAGCTTGCTTGAGTCCATATAATGCCTTGTGTAATTTGCAGACCATGTCCCATTTTCTAGGATCTACAAAACCTTTTGGTTGTTCAATGTAGACTTCCTCATCAAGAAATTTCATTCAAAAATACAAATTTTACATCCATTTGATATACTTCAAATCCTCTATGAGATGCATATGCTAGTAGCATTATAACACCTTCTAACCTTGTAGTAGGAGAAAAAGTTTCACCATAATCAATACCTTCTTCTTGAGAATAGCGTTTACACACTAACTTTGCTTTGTTTTTAGATAATTTTCCATCTTCATTCAGCTTGTTTCTAGACACCCACTTTGGCCAATTACATTTTTATTTTTTTTCTAGGAACAAGAGTCCAAGTTTTATTCTTCTCTATTTACTCTATTTCTTCATTGATTTCTTCAATAGAACTTTCATTTTTCAAAGCATCTATAACACTTCTAGGTTCAAATTTAGCAAGTAAACATGTACCTTTCTTCTTCTTTTCATTATTCCATTAGATTTCTCTCCAATCATCTAATCAAGCTCATGATGCCTTCTAACATATCTTGCTTACACAGGTTCTTTGGATTTGGAATGAGTTTCACTGATTCCATCATGAACTTGAGTATCAAGCTTGAGTCCCACTGTTTGTAACTCAAGTCTTTTAGACTATGACTCGGGTTGCACTATCTGCAACTTGGTAACTATTGGAGATTTTGAGGACTTTGGAAGTGAAGCTTATTTTCTTCCAGATAGACTTGGCAGGGTATCAGGTTCATAGTAAACAAATCTTCTGTAATATTTTGGTTCTTTGTTGCTTTCTTCTTCACTCTTTTCTGCAAATTCATCAATTCTCACATGTGCACTTTCTATGATTTTATGAGTAGACAAATTCAAACATTTGTATGCTTTACTTCTACAGGAGTATCTTAGAAATATTTCTTCATCACCTTTGACATTAAATTTTCCTTTTCTAGATTCTTTCAAGATATAATATTTGCTACCAAATACTTTCAAGTAACTTCCATTGGGTTTGTAGCCATACCATAGTTCATAAGGAGTTTGATTTGAGTCTTTCTTCAGTTCTACAGTATTCAAGGTATGAACTATAGTGTTGATAGCTTCCTTCCAATATTTGATTGCAACATTCTTTTCTATCATTAATATTCTTGCACAATCTATGATGGATTTATTTCTTCTTTCAGCTATGCCATTCTACTGAGGTGTACCAGGGGTTGATACTTGTCTTTTAATTCCCTTTTCAATGAATAATTCATTGAATTCATTGGAGATAAACTCACCACCTATGTCTAACCTCAAAATTTTCAATTTTTTTCTAGTTTCTTTCTCTACCCTTACCAAATACCACTTGAATTTTTGAAAAGTTTTAGATTTTTCTTTTAGATACATCACAATCATCATTCTAGAATAATCATCAACAAAAAGAATGAAAAAAATTCTCCACTACAACTCTCTGTTCCAATAGTTCCACATGAGTATGTCTACAAAAACTCTAAGACTTCTTCTAAATGATAGCTCTTGCTTTTGAAACTAGTCTTTCCCATCTTACCAATTTGGAAATTTTTGCATAAACCCATATTGGGTTTCTTCAAACAAGGAATACCTCTTAATCTTTTATGTTTTCTTATCTTAATCAAATTATCAAATTTTACATGACATAATCTTTTGTGCCATAACCAACATTCTTCTACTTCAGCAATAAAATATGAATTTTTATTGAGATCAAGGTAAAATAGATTACATTTTATTTTTTTGCTAGATCCAACTAGATTTCCTTTTCCATCTAGTAGTTTGGCCTTTCCATCCATGAATTCTACCTTAAGTCCAATGTTATTCAACTATTCCACACTCAATAGATTATGCTTTAATCCTTCAACCCAATAAGCATTATCACATACAAGTTTTTTATTCAAAGAAATGTATCCTTTTCCTCTTATGTTACAAGGTTCATTGTTTCTATATCTCACACTACCACCATCATAACATTCCATGTGCTCAATTTTTTTTTTAATCTCCAATCATATGATGTGAAAAATCACTATCAATACATGTATCATATTTTTCTAAAATGAGAGATAAGTGTCATTTTATCTCCTTCATCATCAGACTCATATTTTATAGCAATATATAAAAGAAGATTTCTTACCTTTGCCCTTGTAGTTCTTATAGTTCTTGTAGTTCCTAAAATCCTTGTTTCCTTTGTGCTTATTTCTTTTCTTTTTATCCTTTTTTTCTTTATTTGGACACCTTGTAGCAATGTGAATAACTACTTCACAAGAAAAGTAGATCAAATGAACCTTACCTTTGTACTTTCCTCTGGCTTTGGAATACTTTCTTTCATGTAGGGCTTCTTCTTCTTTACTTCTTGATTGACTGGCCTTTGATTTCTTACTCATTTTCCTAAGTGAGAGTTTAGCTTCAAATGCAGACTCAATACCTTTAGAACTAGGAACATAGTTATCATAGTTATCTAATTCGAAAGCTATTAATCTTCAAATTAGAGCATCAAAAGTTTTTTATTTATTTGGATCACATCTCATATCTTGAATAGTTGATACTCTCAGTGCACAAATAGGAAGAAGAGTTTTGAGTACCTTGCTTACAACTGTTTTGTCATCAATGCCTCTCTAGCTGCTTTGAATGTGCTCAAACTTTCTTTGATTCTTTCCACATGTTTTGCAATATTTTCACCTTCTCTCATTTTCATCTAACCAAAATGAGCTATGAGTCTTTCTTCTTTATCTCTTCTTACATTATCATCTCCTCCATATATGTCTTTTAGTTTGGTCCACATTTCATACATTGTTTAGCAATCTTTTACTTCATCAAAATTCAGTATAACTAAGAGCAGATGCAATATCAATCATCATGATGTTATGATTCTTCTTTTTAGCAATATCTTCTACTAATATTGTTCTAGTGGGATTTTTGTATTTAGTATCAAGATATTTACAACCTAAATCACTGATAGTGGCCAAATGTAACCTCATAAGTTTTGAAATCCAATGGAAAAGATCATTAATGAGAAAGGGAGATTGTTGAAGAAGAATGTTTCAATCATTATTTTATCATTGATGTCAAACCTGCTATTTGTTGGAATGAAAATTTCTTATAAGATCCAAGTACTATCACTTTTTTGATTGATGAAGAGGATTTAATCAATAAGTTGTAACAACAACACCTAGAGGAAAGGTTGAGTGATGATTTTGTAATGAAGTACAAGGAGTAGTTAAGACACTGATGAAATGATATATTGATGATTTACTTAAACTCATAGAGTTTGGCTACACTTAGAAACTCTAAAAGAACAAGTTGTAACAAAACTGTCTGCAAAGCTTGACTAAAGTTAAGAGTGGGTGCCAAGCAAAGTTAATACAAGCCAAGCAAGAAAATTAGTTGGTGCCAAGTAAAAGAAAATTCTAGTGTGTGCTGAGTAACATGGTGCTGAGAAAAATACAACAAGTGCTAAGAAAAATACAATAGGTGTCAAGAATTAGTAAAACTTAGTTGATGCCAAGTGAAAATATAATAGGTGTTGAGTAACACTGTATGTGTTGAGCATTAAAAGTTCAATAGTACTGAGCTGTTGCATTATTTGAAAAGTCAAAGATTCACCAAATCTAAGATATTAAGTTTGTTATCTTGAATTTTGTGAACTAGGTGGAAGGCAAGAATAATCAGCTAGTGTATAGAATTTGAGATAAACTATTTTTAGGTGAATTCAAAGAGGATTCTAGAATAAGTTTCTAGAAAAGTTAAGATATGGGGTAGATACATTGTATCTTACCTAATCCATCTAAACCCTAATTTAGATGATGGAAAATGGAAAAGCTTCTAAATTCCTATAAAAGGAATGTCAAGACAAGAAGCAAAGTGTGGTCATGTGCTAGAATCTATAGAGGAGCAAAGGATTAAGAAGGTTAAAAGGACCAAAGGAAGAATAGAGTATAGAGACTCTACTTCATCAAGTGACCAAAAAAGTGACCATGTTGGAACAATAAGCAATAAGACTTAAGGAGACAAAATCTTGAAAGGTGAATAAACTATCAGAGCTTCAGAGACTGAAAGCCAAGTAGAATTCAGAATAGAACTGAGATCTAAAATTTGCAAGATATGTTGTAAGTTGTATTAGATCAAAGGCCCTTATTGTTACTCTCTAGTAATTGTATTAGTTAGGAAAAATCCTTTAGATTAAGGTTGGTTTAATAGCCATAGATGAATCCTCTAATAGGGTGGCATTCCAAGTGAATTTTCTTGAAGTCCTTTAACCAGGCTCACTTCTAAGAGTGTGACTAAAATGCCCTAACAAGGTAACATTTAACAGTGTGTGTTGTAACCTTTAATAGGGTTGGCCTTTCATAGGCATCACTTCAAAAAAGTGAAAAAGGAGTAACATGTTACTGGTGGTTTTTCTCAAATTGGGTTTCCACATTAAATCATTGTGTTATGTGTGTTGATCTTTCATATTTTATTGCTGGATGTTGATAATTAGTAACCTGCATATTTGAGTAATTAGCTTGGATGCATGAATGGTTAAATGGGTTCACTAAGATAAGTGAAAATCTTTATAAGGACATTTGGACTTTAGATAGCTGATTCACCCCCCTCTCAATTTTTCTAAAGAATTCTAACAGTTGGTATCAAAGCTAATCTATTGACAAAACTAGTTTGAAGGCACTAGAAGCACAAAGATCAAGATGTCAAAAAGAGAAGTACCCAAGCTTAATAGAGACAACTTCTCTGCATGGAAAAGTCTAATGAAGCTGCATCTTGGAGGAATAGGAGATCATGCACAATCCTCAATTATAATAGAACATGTAGATCTAGCAAGAGCTCTTACTACTAAAGATATGAAGAAGAAGAAAGAACACAATTAGGCAATGTTGGAAATTGCATCAGCACTTACCTATGTAGAATTTGATAAGATCAAAGGATGTGACATTACATTCAAGATGTGGGAAGCCTTGTCAAGCAACAATGGAGGAGATAAAAATGTTCAAAGAGCCAAGATGGAGAGCCTCAAAGGTAAATTTGATGACATGAGAATGGAAGAAGGTGACAATGCTACTCAACGTGTTGCTAGAATAAAATAAGTTGTAAGTGCAATAAGAGGTGCCACTGGTCATTTAGATGATGAAACTATTTTGAGAAAAGTCTTAACGACATTGCTGCATATCTATGCTATTAGAGTCTTAGCAATCCAAGAATTGAGATGTATTCCAACAAACAAATTAACTTTTGAAGGTTTGGTAGGAAGATTCATTGCTTTTGAGCTATCCAATTTTGACAATTATAGACTAGAGATTCTTGAATTTTCTTTTAAAGAAAAAATTGTTACTAAAGGACTTTGAAGAAAAAAAGCCTATGAAGAAGAAAAGAAAGATAAAGTATGCATCCACTGATACCAATATAGATGAAGAAGACATTAAACAATTATTGCTTTTACAAGAGTATCCCAAAAAGATTCCTTCATCACTTTTCACATCAAATTTTCATTTTCTAGATTCTTTCAAAACGTAACATTTACTTCCAAATACTTTTAGATATCTTACATTAGGTTTATAGCCATACCATAGCTCATAGGGAGCTTTGAATGAGTCCCTTTTTAGCTGTAATCGGTTCAAGGTATGAACTACAGTGCTGATAGCTTCCTTCCAGTATTTGATAGCAATGCTCTTTTCAATCATTAAGGTTCTTGCACAATCCATGATAGATCTATTCCTCCTTTCATCTATTCCATTTTTCTCAGGAGTTCCAAGGGCTGATACCTATCTTTTGATTCCTCTTTCAATGCAAAAATTATTGAACTCATGTGAAATTAATTCTCAACCTCTATCTGACCTCAAGCATTTCAATATTTTCCCCGTTCCCTTTTCTACTCTAGCCAAATACCATTTGAATTTCTCAAATGCTTCTAATTTTTTCCTTAGATACATGATAGTCATCATTCTTGAGTAATCATCAACAAAAAGAATGAAGAACTTTTCTCCAGTATAGCTTTCAATTCCAATGGGTCCACATAAATCAGTATGCACAATTTCTAATATATCTTCAGACTGATAGTTTTTACTTTTAAAACTAGTCTTTCCCATTTTACCAATCTAAAAATTCTTGCATAGACCAACCTTAGGTTTCTTTATGTTAGGAATGCCTCTTACTTTCTTGAATTTTCTTATCTTCAATAAATTATCAAAATTGACATGACACAACCTTTTATGCCATAACCAACTTTCTTTAATTTGAGCAATAAAACATGAACATTCACCTAGTTCAAGATAGAACAAGTTACCTTTAGTTTGAGTGCCTGATCCAATCAGCTTTCCTTTGCCATCCAGCAGTCTTGCTTTTCCATGCATGAATTCTACTTTGAATCCATTATTGAGTAGTTGTGCCACAGTCAAAAAATTATGCTTTAGTCCTTCTACCCAATAGGTATTATCACATATAAGTTCTTTAGTTAGAGAGATTCTTCCTCTTCCTTTTATACAACAAGGTTCACTATTACCAAATCTTACACTGCCACCATCATAGTCTTCAAAGTATTCAAACTTAGTTTTATCACCAGTCATGTGATGAGAAAAACCACTATTTATGATCCATGCATCATTTTTACTCATATGAGAAATGAGTGCCATTTTCTCATCATTCTCAGACTCATCTTTCACAATAATGTAGACAATTTCATCTTCTTCTTGATCATTAGAATCATTAGAATCTTTAGCCATAAAAAATGTTTTCTTACCTTTATCCTTGAATGATTTGAAGTCTTTCTTGCCATTGTACTTGTAACCTTCCTTCTCATCTTTGTTTTTCTTGTTTGGGCACCTAGCAGCAATATGACCAACTTCTTCACATGAAAAATAGATTAGAAGAACTTTACCTTTATATTTTCCTCTACCTCTAGAATATTTTTTGCTAGTAGAGCTTCAATCACCTCAAGATCACTGTCTCAAATTTGGTCTAATTCATCTTCACTTCCTGACTGAGATTCCTTTTTCTTTTTCCTTTTCTCCTTGAGTGAAAGCTTGGCTTCAAATGCTGATTCAATGTTCTTGGAAGCTAGAACATAGTTGTCAAAATTGTCTAGTTCAAATGCAGTAAATCTTCCAACTATGGCCTCTAGATTTATCTTATGATTTTCTTCACATCTTCTTTCTTAAATTGCATAAACTCTAATTGCATAAATGGGAAGTAGAGTTCAAAGAAATTTACTTATAAATGTCTCCTCCTTGATATCTCCTCTAGATGCACTGACACATTCTTTGACTCTTTCAACATATTTTTGCAATGTTTTCATCCTCTCTCATCCTCGTCTGATCAAATTGTCCTCTCAGACTTTCTACTTTGGCTCTTCTCACATTATCATCTCCTCCATGTTGGGTCATGCGACACGCTCCCCTACCCACAAGTGGTTAATCATGTGGTGTTCCATGTTCACTAATAGTCATGGCTTTTGGTGCAATGGAAAATGGGCCCATCAATTGGTATCAGAGCCTGGTTTTGGCCTGGTTATGGGTTCAAATCTTCCCAGTGCCTTCCTGACCCACGTAAGCACCTGGTATGTGCGTCAAGGGGGAGATTTTTGGGTGATGCAATGCACTACCCTACCCACAAGTGGTTAATTATGCGGTGTTCCATGTTCACTAATAGTCATGGCTTTTGGTGCAACGAAAAATGGGCTCATCACTCCATAGATTTCTTTTAGCTTTTCCCACATTTCAAATGCAGATTTGCAATCCTTGATGTCATCAAATTCTTCATAACTTAGAGCAGATGCTATATCTATCATCATAATGTTGTGGGTCTTCTTTTCAGAAATATTATTAACAGATAGTGTACCAGCTGATTCTGCATATTTTTCATCAAGGTATTTTAGTCCTGTAGCTCCAATAGAAGCTAGATGAAGTCTCATCAACCCTTGCCATGCTGAGAAGTTCTCCCTGTTAAGTCTTGGAATTTCCCTCTTATAAGACATCCTGATCTTTGGCTTAGATCCTTGAAATCTTATCTTGTAAGCACCAAGATCTCTGATACCAATTGTTGGAAATATAGATGAAGTAACTGAGAGGTGAGGGGTGAATCAGTTACCACAAAAAAAATTCCAAAATCCCTTGGATGTCTATAAAGCTTACTTACTGTTGATACTCAGTAAATAGTGTAGAAATATTGTAACTCGATAGGCTAACTAGTTATTAATCATCTAGTATTCATAGTTATTAATATGCATGCAAAGGTTAAATAAATGAACACAAGAGACACCAGATTTAATGTGGAAACTCAATATGGGAAAAACCACCAAGTAACTAGTCACCAATTTTCACTCTTCTGAAATGAGCCCTATTAGGAGCCAACCCTATTAAAGGTTACAATACACACGGTTAGGTGTGACTTTGTTAGAGGATTTAATCACCTTGTTAGGAGTGGCCTGGTTAGAGGTCTTTAGGAAAATTCAACTAAACTTTCACCTTGTTAGAGGATTTACAAAATGGATGTTAAACGAACTCTGTAAAGAGATTCTAGATTCAATGTTACAATGATTAGAAAGCAACAATGAAATGACCTGAATGGTATGTAACTTATCTTTTGTTGATTACAAATTTTTGTTCTACTTTACTGGATCCTTACTGATCAAATAAAACTTTTTAGCTCCTCCAGGATATCTAATCCTTCATCTAAATTCACTCAATATTCACTTATTCCATTCTTCATTCATATATCTTCACACACCTTTTTAATTCACAACTTGAATATCTATATATATACCTTTTAGATTATCAAGTTGGCTCAAATATAAGTTACAACAACTGAAAAGATCATTACATCAACCGGCTATACTTATTCCATGCAACAATTGAACTTATTATCAAAACAATAAAATCCTTTACTGGCCGACCCAGCTCGGTAACAACTACTCTAGAATGGTTTTCTAGTGTTAGCCAAGTGAAGCTTGGTAAACACTGCAAACCCTACAAAAATCTTTTGGAGACCGAGTGAACTCGGTTAGCACTGACCTTCCTTTGCTGACCTTGTGAGCTCGGTAGAAGCTAACTTTCTGCCACATTTCCTTTGATGACCAATTGAGCTCGGTAGACATTAAATTTCTGCCATGTTTCCTTTGATGATCGAGTGAGCTTGGTAGACATTAAATTTCTACCTCATTTCCTTTGATGACCAAGTGATCTCGGTAGACATTAACTTTCTTTGTTAACCTTGGGAGCTTGGTTAACACTGACTTTTTGCTACAAAATCCTTTGATGCCCAACCGAGCTTGGTAAGAACTAAATTCACTATGTAATGTTTAGGAACATTCGGGAGACACTATAAATTGCTTTGCTGATCATCTGAGCTTGGTAGACTATGTCTGATGACTGATATGACATTTGTGTAACATCAAAGACAATACACAATTAACAATTGTATCCAACAAATAGTAACTTTCCTTACATTTATGTGATTCAAATTGTAATATATTACTAGCTCTTCCCCTACACTTATTGATTTTATCACACATAGGAAAAAAATGATTTTTCTCATGCACCTCAAAAATGCAATTGGGTGACTTATTAGTTGACCTAGGATGCATACTATTTATAAAACCTGCAATGTTCCCTCTTGCTTTTGGCTTTCCATCAATGTACACAAAAATTCTTTTAAATTGATCATTTTCTTTCCATTGTAGATAATTTTTTGATAGTTCATACCTATGTATACTTTTTTAATATTTAACTATCTGCATCCAATTATTCTAATTGTAACAAGGTCCCATATGCTCCATCAATTCAACAATTTTTTTATAACTGACCTTTATGCCATCCATAGAAAATAGGCCCACACCATGTAATGATGATGGATCTATGTGATATATCCTCTCATTAACAAAAAAATCAATGTTAATTAGAGCTAATTCCTTGGGTACCCATTCTTTTTGAAGATGTGTGTAGCTCAAGGGAACCTTGATGTAGCCCTTTGTCTCATCATAATAAGAACATGACCCCAATTGAGCAACGAAAAATTGCATGCATTTATTGAATTTTCTACCAATCTTTTGACCTCTACTTTGTCTTTCATAGACCTACTACATGTCTCACCATCCTCTTCTATTCCCACATTTTCCTCACTCGAGG
The DNA here is from genome assembly GCA_028749045.1 of Cupressus sempervirens. Classification (NCBI taxonomy): domain Eukaryota; kingdom Viridiplantae; phylum Streptophyta; class Pinopsida; order Cupressales; family Cupressaceae; genus Cupressus; species Cupressus sempervirens. The sequence goes on along the minus strand of CM053785.1, from coordinate 210,914,328 downwards.
AAGACAAAACTAATAGATACCTATTTGGTGGCACCTATAGCCCATCAAATGAGATATATAGTTGAATAAATAAAATATTTTTCTATAAAATGAGGCTAATATAAATGAAGTCAGCCTAAAGTTAATATTTAAGGTAAAGAGAAAGTGGGCATGTAATAAACGTATATCTCTTGATCCATGTAACTATTTACAATCCTCATCAAAGGGGTATAGTTTTTTGCATATGTAAATTATTTGTCTTATTTTAGTTACAAATTACATGATACTTATGATACAAATTACATAGAACATAACATTAATGATATGCATACATCATAATCATTGTATACTTCTAACTCATTACCTCTACAAAAAATATATTATAAGTAATCAACACCAAGAATTGAGCATCATAAAAAATATTTGCACCTAATCAGTACCTAATAAATTTCCATTGATCATGACATTATTCATCTTTTTTTTCCATCTCATCATCATGAACATCATCATTATTGCCATCATAATCCAAATCATCATAATGACCATTATCATCATCATCATCATCATTAGTATGACCATCATCCTCATTGTCATCATTTTCATCATCACCATCACCATCACCATCACCATCACCATTGCCACCACCACCGCCATTGTCACCACCACCAATGCCACTACCACCGACCACCACTGCCACCACCACTACCACAACTACCACCACTGCCACTGCCACCACCACCACCACTATCACCACCACCACCACCACCACCAGAAGCAATAGCACCACCACCATCATCAATGCCATCACCATCATCATGAACATCTTCACCATCATCATCATGTCCATCTTAATCTTTTCCAGCATCATCACCTACTTCATCTTCCATTTCTTTGGTATCTTCTTCTTTAATCACATTATACTTTACCAATTTTCCTCCTGGATCATGTCTAGCAACAAATGACCAACCCAATTTATGTGGAACTCCAAAGTAAAACTCTTTCTCACATTGGCTTGGAAATATATAGGGATCATCTCTAACTAGCTCAAATGACCTTGCATTAATAATTGTAAATTTTTTATCATGTTCAATAACAATTCTATAAGAATCATTTTGAGTTAGTTGTAGCCTATACCATTTGACAATGAATAGAATTAGTTTGAAGGAATTAAAGTCACGCTCAATTATATCATCCAAAATGCCATAGTATTTTTTTCATATTGTTGAGGATGCATGTCATTTCTAGGTAAAATATTGGTGACCTCACAGAGTGTAGTTATCCTAGAATCATAAGTTCTCGTAGTATCATCCACCCTTTTTATTCAAAATTTATGACCATTCTAGTACATAGTTTTGTGGTGCTTGACTTGTTATTATTCAAACATGTCAAAATTATGCATCCATCCATTATTTGATATTAAACAAATATGTCATGATAGATTAACTTATATGTACCTTTCCACCTCTTACTATTATATTTAGACCTAAATTGGGATGACATGCCATCACCCTAGCAATAGGACCATGAAATGGCTCCTGCTAAATGGGTATCATACCTTTTCTATCTCAAATTGTGATGGGGAGGTGATCCATTGTAATGGTGATGGTTGACACTACAGTTTAAGCTTCCAATTAGTTGTTGCATTTGTGATGTCAATGTGACACCTATACTATAGAATAGACATTTATCCATTGGGATTGGCTATTGTAATTTTAACATTGTTGCGACAACTTTGTTTTTCAAGTGATAGCTAGTCATCACAACAATATCACAATTATGATGACTATTCAAATTATTAAAAATATAATTATTGAATTTAATGCATGTCTCTAAGAATTATTTATATGAAACATATTGTGGCCTTTATTTCTATTGAAATGCTTCATATCTAATTTTTGATGCAGAACACCAACATGGTTAAAAGAATTGCTACCTATGGGATACCTAATTCATATTTTATGGGAATCACCCAAACAATGACCCCACCTATGGAGAATTTGCACACGAACTACTAGCATTGACTAGTTTTGGTTTTCATAATGTTCTAATTAAAATAAAAAACTCTCCATACATATGTGTTAGTTATCTTCAATGCACATCTACTTATAAAGTGTATTCTTATTTCTATAACATGCATTAATTTACTAAAGTTTGATGAATTCCTTCAATTCTGATTTCTCAAAGCTTTTACCTAAATGCATCTCATTTTTCCAACATATCTTCTCAATCCTAGGCATGAACCAAATCACAAAATCCATATCCAGGTGCTTCATCTACCTCATCATCGAGGCACTTCTTTAACTTAACTACCATCTTTGATCACACAAGTCCTTCATGGAGCTAAATGATACAAATGAATTGTGGAAAGGGCACGTTCTTAAATTTTTTTAGAAATGAGGAAGTGACATCAGGTATTTATTGAAAATAAGAGATTTGTCATTTGGTTGATTGATATTTTAAAGAAAAATATCACAAATTTAAATAATATTGGAGAGTTCTTCTGTAAGGGTTTGTAGGGGGTTGTTCAAGCTTGTGACTCTAATAAATAGTTGGGCACCAACTATGCAACCCTTAATATTCACATATAAGAGTTTGAAAGCATCTAAAATTGGGAGCTTAAAATGGAAGCCATATAGATTTTCTATTGATTAGAGTGTCAAACATGCTCATTTGGTGGATGTAATAAGTCTCTAGTCAAGTTTTGGTCAACATTTATGGTAGATGTTCCTTACTATCACTGTTTAATTATTATTGGGAATTGTATATGGAATCATATCATAGTATTCATGTAATCCATATTTTTTGCATTATCACAATATTGAAATATAATTTATGTCTATTATTTCGAAAGTATATTGAGTTCTCATAAATCTGAATGTTATTATCATTATAAATCTAGTTGATGCATTATAGTATTTGTAATGTTTTGTTTGATGTGATATTCATTTATGACTACAATACTTTTTTGAAAATGTGGCACAAACCATTACAGACCTATAAATCATTATAGTTAAAATCAATATCTTGAGTGTCATATCCCCTACCCTTGGCCTTACTTTAGTAAATCAAATGAAGCTACAAATTTTTACAATGCTCTTCACTCATTCACTCTAGTAAATTAAATGTTGAAGTATAGAAATTACACACCATCATATGTGTGATGGGCTTATCTTTCACCAGACTCTAGTGATCACTCAGAAATGTCCATCAAATTTTGGAGCAAGGGATATCCATTAGAGATTGATTATTTAGATTCATTCTCCTCTGTAGGTGGAATATTATTTGACTAGACTGTCACAAATTCCCTTAACATAGACTACAACTTGTTTGCAAAGCAAGTTCAAGTTTAAGAGAATATGGATTATCATAATGCAATGAATACAACTCAAATAGGATTTAGCTCATTGACTAAGAAAAATATTCTTACTACCAAGAATATTTTGATAGACTCAAAAAAATATAATTCATCCATAGCTACTCCTTCAACTAAAAGTTTATTTAAAAGGATCATCACCAGTTCCACGGAAAAAAGACCAGATTTGTTAAAAAAGAAATTTTTGGTGAGCCCCAAATTCAATTCTACAAATCTTCAAGGGTTGGCTTGTATAAAGGAAATTCCAAGTGAGTTCCAAAATAGATATGGTTCATTAGTTAGAAAGGAGGATTCAAAAGAATCTATGATTGAGCACAACATTTTTCCCATTATTTTTTGACTTCTCTTAGTGTAATAGGGATTCATTTGAATCACTTACATGCCCTTATTTGAAATCATTCTCTCATTTAGCTTTAAAATTCATGTGATACTATTGCCCTAAATAGTGACTTATCACCCTCTTTCAATTTTGTTTACACTGTCACTTCATTTTTAACTATGAAAATCATAAATTTTTCTCATTCTTTGGTTGTCACTCTCTAGTGCTACTCACAGTCTTCCATGACTTGTGCCCGTGATAGCAAAATTATCATTATTGATACATTAAGGTTATATGTTTAAAAGGAATAAGAAACATTTTTTTATAGAAAAAATGTTAGTACCTAATCTAGAATGGGATACCAATAATAGTCTTACCAATCTTCCATATCTTTTTCCAATAAAGGAAACATGTGTGCACCTCATACATACATTATTTTTTGTAGAAATTAGTGGCTTATGAGGTGAAGCTAATTAATTATTTTCTAGCATTCCAGTCAAAGACTAGTTGAGGACTTTCACATACTGGTAAAATTGGTCAATAAATCTAAATCACATTTAAAGTAACACATATTCACATTACATTAATCTCATAGCAACACATAATAAAAGTCCAACAAATCACATCTTATACATGTAAGATGCATGATTGTCTAATGTTTGAGTGGGTTTTATATTTTTAAATCATTTTTATTTTCTAGATGGCCTAGAACAACAAGTAGTAAAATGAAAAAAAGAAACAATCCATATGCTTTATTTATTTTATTGCTCAAATAGAATAATATGGTGGATCAACATATTAAGAAATATAATTCCATTATAGTGAATCATTCTTTTAAATTTGTTATTTGTAGATCACTATTTTTCAAAAAAATTACTTGCAAGATGAAAACTATATTTATTACATTAGAAATTTTTAGTTCATCCCATGTTTTCATAACATAGAAAAAACATTTTTGTATGAGAAGAACATATTTGGATACTTGACAAGGAAAAAAAAGGAATAAATAAAAAGTAAACGGAGTAAGACCTTATTTGCAATATAAGGATAAGTTGAACAAGATTCTCATGGAAATGCTACCGCATTATCATACACCAAGTACATGAAAGTGAGGTCGAAGAATCCAAAATAGCACATAAAGGTATACCTATTTCATATGGTTAGATCTCAATATTTTTAATGGAGGATTCTATATTATCAAATAGTATAATGTCAGGTTGGAAGAAAAAACAAAAATTAATGACAATTCAATTGTTATTTGAAATAAATTTTTGCAAAAAAAATCTTTAATACAATATAATATAGGAACAATTGCAATATTCACTTTCATTATTTTGGCTAATAGAATCATCTCTCCTAATGTAAATAATACTTTGATATATCTAGAAATCCATCCAATAAAAATTAAAAATTGATACTATGAAGTCTCAATTTTACAATAATAGATAGTTCCAAGAACACCATTGAGTAAAAAGGCACATGAAACTAGTGTTGCAATATGGTGAACATACATAAGAGTTATCATGCAACAAAATACCACATTAGTGTGATTACTTTTGAAAAATGTTTTGCAAAGATTGAGATGGAAAAGGGAATGGATATATTACAATAGAATATAGGATTATATCCACAATCAACTCAATATCCTTTAATTAGACCAAAAAAATGAGCACATATAAAGTGAGAGAATGCTTTACTTGAAGCACATATTACTTCACACTTTCATGAAAGCACATTATCTCAGAGAAAACAACATGAAGATAGATGAATTGAGGATAAAACATAAAAGAATTAAAAACCAATAGATCTACATAAAGTCATTTTTAAAAAAATACACATCTACTTTCAAAAAAAACTACCAAAAGTCAAGTGATAATGCACATAGGAAAAGGCTAGATCATAACTAAATTTAGACAAGATTAGGATAGAAGGGATACATGTCTATTTCTTTGCTAAATTAAAACTATTCTAGGAAGGGCTCACATAAAGCACAGGGACCAATCCAACCATTTTATCATCTCTTCCAATTCTATTTTTCCTTACCTACAATAATTTAGATATATAAAAGGTTAGCCAGTAAAATAGGTTGAGCTAGAGATCCAATATATTATTTTTTGTTAAATATGTTTACTCACATAAAACCAACAATATACTTCATATTCTATTTCAAATTCCTCTCCCATTTTTGAGTTCAACTACAAGTGCAATATCAACCAACAAAGAGTTAAAACAATGCTTAATCACATGTATCCATTTCAAAATAGGAAACCATAACACTATCAAATATTTAAAGAAAAACAAATATACTCACCCGAGAGTCTAATTGTTGATCCTTGGATGATGAAATTGTTAAAAGGTTACTTAGTCTAATTTTTCCAAGTGTAGATTTATCCTCTTGGTCAAGTGTGTTGGAAATATAAGGTAGGCAAAGTTATTAAGAGGGAAGGGGTGAATCAGGAACCAATAAAACTTTATCTTACTTCACCAATTAATCCTTCATATAGTATTATGATCTAATTGTATACATGAAAGAATGAAAGAAATAAAATAATCATAAGAATTTGACACAAGATATGGTGACCCAAAAACCTTCCAATTAGAAAGTAAGACTAGGGTGGGGATAATATCCACAAGCTTTAGTACTGCAATATAAAATTAACCTATTAAGGCTTACAATTGACCACTTCTAGTGATCTTCCCTATTAGGAACAATAAGGACTATGAGGTCCACCTTTTTAAAGGATTTATAAACATATAATGAAGTATGCACTCAGTTAAGAGATTTAGCAAAAGGTTGTTAAGTCTACCCTATCAAAGGATTTGATCAATGCACCTACTAGGATTAATCAATGGCTAATCTATGATCTACAACTATGATTTTTTGGTTGAGATTCCTTAAATTGTAATGATCATTTGACTGTGATAAATAAATCTTTGATGTTTATTATAGTGCTTGTAGCCTTCTTTTATTCACACTCCTGGTCATCATATACTCCTTTACATATTTATTTGAATATGATACAATGCATTATATATATACCAATTCAATTCAAGACTTACAAAGTCAACCCAACTGTTGTAAATTAGATTTTGAAGATAAACATGGTGATGTTTTGATACACGAAAAATACTATGAACACTCAAAAAAATTTGGCACTTGGTTGAACTTGAAGCTTAGTCCATAATAATCACTTCCAAGTAGCTTGAACTCAGTCAACATAGTGTGACTCGGTGAACGTTGAGAAAATTGGTAGCTATTGAATCACTTGGTTGACACTACATGACTCGGTCAACACTATATTTACATTTGATAACACTACATGCTTGGTAGACACTATAGAGCTTGGTTAACACTATAAAGCTCAGTTAACACTACGATCTTACTCACTTCCACTGAATATCTCAGTAGCCTCTACTACAATAAATTTGCATTGAACTAGCTTTGTAAACACTAAAAACTAATTTAGGTTCTTGGTAGACACTATATTCTAAGTAATTATCTAAAGAACAACTCAATCACTTGGTTAACACTATAATCTAAATGATAAGTGTTGAATGAAATTGATTAATTATGTATTGTCTTTATCATTACACAAAATTTCATATCATTATCATTTAGTGTATGCCAAGCTCACTCAGGTACTGAAGATAGTTTTTTGTATCTACCAAGCATTCTAGAGTTTGTCTAGTTCAGAAGGCAGTGTCTAATGAGTTCACTCGAGTGTCTAAGGAATGTCTATAGAAGATGAGTGTTAACCAAGTTTACTTAGTTAATGAAGAAAATGTTGGATGGAACCAATGCTAACCAAGCACACTTAGTTACTAAACGATCTATGCAAGTATGCAATATTAATCAAGTTCACTTGGTTAACATAGGAAAAAAATTTTGAGTTAGTGTCTACCAAGAAGGATTGGCTAACATAGGATTTTCTTATTTTGGCATATTGTATTCAATTGATTTGATTGTTGGTTCTAGCTGACCAAGAAGATGGATATTAGTTATTGCAAGTTTTATTTGAGCCAACTTGACAATATGAAAGATATAAATAAAAGGTCAAGTTGAGGAATAAAAGTAAGAAGATGGATAGGCAAATGTATTAAAAATTTGATGGTGAAAAGAGGAAGAAAATAAGAAGGATAAGAAGAATATCCTTGTGTAGCTAAAAAGATATATTCAATCAGGAAGGATCAAGTATACAAGCCAAAATTGAGATCTCTAATCAAAAAATTTAGTTTCATCCAAATCAGGTCATGTCATTGTTACTCTCTAACCATTGTAGCAGTGATCTAAATCTCTTAATAAAGTTAGCTTAACAACTATTTGTAAATCCTCCAACAAGGTGTACTTCTTTTGAATTATCTAAAGACCTCTAAAAAAGCCACTCCTAATAGGGTGATTAAATCCTCTAACAAGGTCACACCTAATAGTGTGTTTTGTAACATTTAACAGTGTTGGATCCTAATAGGGCTCACTTCAAAAGAGTGATAATAATAACTAGTTGCAATTGGTGGTTTTTCCCAAATTGGTTTTCCACATTAAATCTTGGTGTCTAATGTGTTCATGATATTTATTTTTTGTTTTTGCAACTAAGTTAAAGTAATGGTAGTCATAGATAACATCTTAATATTTTCATGCTAAGTAATTACCAAGCAATTATAGTGTTTACCGAGTTACAACATTTTTTTGTTTGTTGAGCATCAACATAATCAAGTTTTGATAGAATTAATTTGTACTAACATCTATGGGATCTAGTATTTTTTTTTTTGAGTAAACAATTCACCCCTCCCCTCTTAGTTACTCCTCTTATATTCCAATAATTGGTATCTGAGCTTTTTGGTGCTTGTAGAGAAGGTTTCAAGGACCTAGGCTAAAGACCATAATGTCTTACAAAAGTGAGATTCCCAATTTAAATAGAGACAACTTTGTACCATGGCAGGGACTTATTGTTAGAATTCTTTAGAATAACCAAGAGGGGGGGTGAATTAGTTATCCAAGGTCTAGATGTCCTTATAAAAAATTTCACTTAGCTTAGTGAACCCATTTAACCATTCATGCATCCAAGCTAATTACTCAAATATGCAGGTTACCAATAAATCAACATGTAGCAATAAAATATGAAAGATCAACACAAATAACATAGTGATTTAACATGGAAACCAAATTTCAGAAAAACCACTAGTAACATGCTACTCTTTTTTCACTCTTCTAAAGTGATGCCCTATGAAAGGCCAACCCTGTTAAATGTTACAACACACATTGTTAAATGTGACCCTATTAGGGGATTTCAATCACCCTATTAGAAATGAACCTAGTTAAAGGACTTGAAGAACATTCACTTGGAATGCCACCCTATTAGAGGATTTATCTATGGTTGTTAAACCAACCTTAATCCAAAGGATTTTTTCTAACTGATACAATTGCTAGAGAGTAAGAATAAGGGCTTTTGATCTGATACAACATACAACATATCTTGCAGATTTTAGATCTCAATTATATTCTCAATTTTTCTTGGCTTTTAGTCTCTGAAGCTCTGATAGGTTGTTCACCTTTCAAGCTTCTATCTCCTTAAGTCTTCTTGCTTTTTGTGCTAATGTAATCACTTTTGTGGTCACTTGATGAAGTAGAGTCTCTGTACTCTGTTCTCCCTTTGGTCCTTTTGAACTTCTTGATTCTTTGCTCCTCTATAGCTTCTAGCACACTACCACACTTTGTTTCTTGTCCTAACATTACTTTTATAGGAATTTAGAAGCTTTTCCATTTTCCATCATCTGAATTAGAGTTTAGATGGATTAGGTAAGATATAATGTATCTACCCCATATCTTAGCTTTTCTAGAATCCTCTTTAAATTTTCATAAAAATAGTTTACCTCAAATTCTATACCACCATCTTATTGTTCTTGTCTTCCACCTAGTTCACAAAATTTAAGATAACAAACTTATCATCTTAGATTCAATGAATCTTTGACTTTTCAAATAATGCAGTAGCTCAAAACTATTAAACTTATGATGCTCAACACATATAGTGTTACTTGACACCTATTACATTTTCACTTGGCATCAACTGAGTTTTATTGATTCTCGACACCTATTGTATTTTACTTAGCACCTATTGTATTTTTCTCAGCACCAACTATGTTACTCGACACACACTAAATTTTTCTTTTACTCGACACCAACTAATTTTCTTGCTCAGCTTGTATTAACTTTGCTTAGCACCCACTCTTAACTTCAGTCAAGCTTTGCAAACAAAATTGTTACAACTTGTTCTTCTAGAGTTTCTAAGTGTACCCAACCTCTATGACTTTAAGTAAATCATTAATACATCATTTCATCAATGTCTTAACTAATCCTTGTACTTCATTACATAATCATAACTTAACCTTTCCTCTAGGTGTTATTGATTAAATCCTCTTCATCAATCAACAAAGTGATAGCGCTTGGATCTTATAAGTAGTTGTTATTCCAGAAAATAGAAGGTTTGACATCAGTGAAAAAATAAAGATTGAAACATTCTTCGTCAAAAATCTCCCTTTCTCATTAATGATCTTTTCAATCAGATTTCAAAAATTTCCCTCTTTAGCATTGATGAAAAACCAAACTAATCAACCAAGTTAACTAGGCTAAAATAGTAAGCCAAATGCCAAAAATAAATCTTGTTCTTTTTGTTAGCATTCTTTCTATTAGCTTCTTGTTACTCCCTCTTATAAGATAGATTTGTCATCTTGAACTTGTTTCTACTAACTCCCTCTGAACTTTTGATCTTCTCCCTCTTGGCTATTATTTCTCTTCCTTTAGCTTTGATCAAAGATTTTTGATTCTCTTTTCTTTTTTTGATTTTTTTCTCCCTTCACCTAGTTCTTCTTGATTAGTTTCTTTCCATTTCTCCTTCTTTAACAACAATGAAAAAGACATATTATCACGTCATCATTACCATGAAGATATAGAATTTGTAGTAACTCTAGTTTCTCCCTTTGTCACCTTACTTATGACTTATTTGGGATTTCAAAATTCTTATTACTTCAAGAAATTCCCATAGTAATATCTTTTGCATCAATTTGTGAAATTTGCCAATCAACCTATTTGATGCAGGGTAGTCCCCATGTTACTTAAGTAGCCTTTGATAAGGGTATCACCCCTAACTTACCTCTGAGATATTCATATGTATCTTTAGGTAATGGATTTTTAAATATGTTTTCAATTTGTTCCTTTGAGCTGACATATTCCATCTTTACCTCTTTGTCTTCAATTAACTCTCTTACATAATGATACTTGATTGCTATGTGCTTGGTCTTGGCATGCATTACTGGATTCTTTGATATATTTATAGCACTAGTGTTGTCACAATAAAGTATTATAGGTTATGTTATTTCTTACCTCATTCCCTTGAGTAGATACTTGATCCATACAATGTTTGTGTAGTTTATAGAAGCAGCAACATATTCTGATTTAGTTGTGGATTGTGAGGTGCAACTCTATTTCTTATTAGTCCATGTAACTAGTCTCTTTCCCAAGAAAAGTGCTCCTCCACTAGTGCTCTTTATATCATCTACATTTTCTCCTCAATTAGCATCAATGAAGGCTCTTAGATCAAACATTTCATTTCTCTTATAATATAGACCAAATTCCTCTATTCCTTTCAAGTATCTCATCATCCTTTTTATTACCATATGATGATTTTCCCTAGGATTTGCAAAGAAACTAGCAACTATTCCAACTGATAATGCTATGTTAGGTCTACTATGTACAACATATTGCAATTTACCAATCATAGACTTATATAGTGTTTGGTTCACTTTAGTAGATTCATCATTCTTTGAGAGTTTGTTTTGTATTATCATAGGTGTACTTAATGGTTTTGAATCTTCCAGCCCAAATGTTTTTAATATTTCCTTTATGTATTTTGACTAGGTGACAACTATGCCATACTTCAATTGATAGACTTGTAGTTCCACAAAGAATTTGATTTCACCAAACATTGACATCTCAAACTCATGCTTCATCTAATTAGAAAAATCCTTGCATAGAACATCCTTTCCTCCAAATATTATATCATCAACAAAGATCTCAAATAGTAGTATGTCTTTAGCTTTTTTTTTTGCCTTGATGTATAAATTTTTGTTATCATAAGTTCTTTCAAATCCAATTTTCATAAGATACTTGTGACATCTCTCATACCATGCTCTAGGTGCTTTCTTCAAATGATAAAGAGCTTTGTGCAACTTATATACCAAATCCTTGTTGTTTTTATCTACAAATCGTTCTGGTTTTTCTATGTAGACTTCCTCTTCCAATATACCATTCAAAAATGTAGACTTGATATCCATTTGGTATACTTTGTATCCTTTGTAGGCAGCATATGCAAGTAGAGTCTCGACTCCTTCCATTCTTGTAACATGGGCATATGTTTCCCCATAGTCTATTCCTTCTTGTTTATATCCTTTGCAAATTAGTATTGCTTTATTCCTTTTGATTTCACCATTTTCATCTAGTTTATTGCTGAGCACCCATTTGATACCAATCACATTTTTGTCATCTTTTCTTGGAACTAAACTCTAGGTTTTTTTTTTCTCTATTTGCTCAATTTCTTCTTCCATGGCTTTATACCAATCATCATCTTCTAGAGCATCTTTCACTATTTTGGGTTCTATCTTGCTTAGTGAGCATGATTCATTTCTCTATCTATTCCTTGTCCTTGGTCTAACATCTTTATTTCCAATAATTTGATCAGTAGGATAATGTCTTCTAACATATTTGGGCAGTCTTGGCTCAACTCTTATTTCCACATTTTGTCTATCAGCTTTAGTGTCACTTTGTGTGTTTCTTTTAGGTAACTTGTCATCTCTATCATGTGTATTAACTTTAGAATCTGAATGTGCATTTTCTTCATTCTGTAACTTGGCATTTGAATGCAACTCAAGATTCATTGGCTATCACTCAACAGTTATTAAATTTTTTTGCTAGTTCCCAACTTGATTGATAACCTCTTCTTCAGTAGGCATTCCTTCATAGAAGTATACAAATGTTTTGCATTCCTCGAGTTTTTTGATGGGTTCAACATCATGAACTTCTATGTATTCATCAAAATTTACATTTGCAGTCGCCACAATTTTGTTAGTGTTAGTATTTAAACACTAATATGCTTTACTTCTTGTGGAGTAACCAAGGAATATACTTTTATCACTTTTTGCATCAAACTTACCATTCCTAGTATCCTTAATAATATAGAATTTTCTTCCAAATACTTTGAAATGTTTCACATTAGGTGAGTGACCATACCATAATTCAAAAGGTGTTGAGTTTGTACCTTTCTTGATTTGCACTCTATTGAGAGTATAGATAGCTATACTTACAACTTCTCTCCAATACTTTAGAGCAACATTTTTTTCCATCATAAGTGTTCTAGACACTCCATTATTGATCTATTTCTCCTTTCTACTATTCCATTCTGTGGAGGGGTCCTAGGTGCAGATGTCTATCTTTTTATTCCTCTATCATTGCAAAATACTTCAAACTCATTTGATGTGAACTCTGCTCCTCTATCTGATCTCAGACATTTTAGAATTTTACTTGTTTCCTTTTCAACTCTTGCCTAAAATCAGTTAAACATTTGAAAGGCATCAAATTTTTTCTTAAGAAACATGATTGTCATCATTATAGAGTAGTCATCTACAAAAAGCATTATGTACCTATCTCCTTTGTAACTTTGAATTTCTATAGGTCCACACAAGTCAATATGAACAATTTCTAATATCTCATTAGAAGTGTAGGTCTTACTTTTGAAACTTGACTTGGTTATTTTACCTAGCTAACATTGTTTGCATATTACATTATGTAGCTTTTTTAGCTTGGAAAAACCTCTAACTTTCTTTTGATTACTAATACTGATCAAATTATCAAAGTTGACATGACACAACCTTTTATGCCATAGCCACACATCATTAGATTTTACTAAAAAACAAGTAGCATTATCTATATCAAGGTAGAATAGATTACTTCTAGTTTGGTCTCTTTTATGTATTAGTTTTCTATTTGTGTCATATATCTTGGCAATTTTTTTTTGAAATTCAACCTTACATCCTACAAGAGATCTTTTCTATGAGTTTAATGAAACCTTTTCCCTTTATTAGACATGGAGCATCATTAGAAAATCTAACACTATTTCCATCATATTGATTCAATGTAATGAACTTACCTTTGTCTCCTATCATGTGATGTGAGCATCCACTATCAATGATCCATCTATCATTTTTGTTTACACATGTCACAAGTGTAGTCGCTTCATCTTCATCAAATTCATCCTTCACTGCAACATAAACTACCTCATCATCATGTTCATCAGAATCATCTTCTTCAACTACATAACACTTCTTTCCTTTATCTTTGTAGTCTCTATTTTCATTTTCTCTTCTATTTTTGTACTTGTTACATTCTCTATAGTTCTTCTTTTGTGTAAATCTTATACAAATATGACCTATTCATTGTAATTAAAAAAAATGATAGGGAGCTTACCTCTTAACTTACCTTTAACTCTATGGAATCTTCTGGCTAGCAATGCTTCTAATTGTTTAATATCTTCTTCATCTATATTGGTATCAGTGGATCTACTTACAAAGTCATAGAAAGTGCACATGTGAAAGTTGATGAGTTTGCAAAAAGGACTGAAGAAGAAAGCAAAAGGGAACTAGAAGATTATAGAAGGTTTGTTTTCATTGAACCTGAAATAGTACCAGTCAATCAGGAATCTTCTACTCCTAAGTCATCAATAACTGAGTTACAGGAAGTTCAAACCGAGCTCCAGCAACACGAGTTGCATTTAGATGCTACCGAGCAAGTGTCTACCAAGTCTGAAGGACCTGAGCCAATATCTACCAAGCTAGAATAGCTAGAACCTGAAGTTGAAGTGCAAGAGGATAACAATGAAGTTCATTCAAAAGGCAAGGAACCTGTATTAGAAAAATATGTTAGGAGACATCATTCAATAGATTAGATCATTGGAGACAAATATGAAGGAACCATGACAAGAAGTAAGTTGAAAGGTACCTATTTACTTATTGATTTTGAACCTAGAAATATCAAAGATGCATTGGGAAATGATAGTTGGATTGAGGCCATGAATGAAGAAATAGAGTAGATAGAGAAAAGCAAGACATGGACTCTTGTACCCAGGCCTAAATATAAAAATGTGATTGAAACTAAGTGGATATTCAGAAACAAGTTGACTTAAGATGGTAAGGTATCAAGAAACAAAGCTAGACTAGTATGCAAAGGATATGCTGAAGAAGAAGGAATAGACTATGGAGAAACCTTTGCTCCTATTGCAAGATTGGAAGGACTCAGAACCTTACTTGCATATGTTTCTCACAAAAGATTCAAAGTTTATCAGATGGATGTCAAGTCAACATTCCTCAATGGTATCCTAGATGAAGAAGTTTACATTGAGCAACATGAAGGTTTTGTTGATCTAGATAAGAAGAACATGGTCTGCAAATTACACAAGGCATTGTATGGTCTGAAACAAGCCCCTAGAGCATGGTATGAAAGATTGCATAACTATCTTATTCAGATTGGTTTTCAAAGAACTAATGATAACAGTAGCTTGTATATAAAGGAAGGACCAGATAATAAGATTGTCTTGAAAGAAATATTTTTAGATGATACTGTTTTCACAAGAAATGATGATCTTTCCAAAGAATTTTGAAAGAAAATGAACAAAGAATTTGAAATGTCTATGTTTGGTGAAATCAAATTCTTTGTTGGTCTTCAAATTCAGTAGAATAAAAAAGGTATCTACATCACTTAATCAAAATACATCAAGGAGATATTGAAAAAGTTTGGTATGGAAGATTGTAAACCCATTGGGACTCCTATGTGCACTAGATTAAAACTTACCAAGGAAGATGAATCAAAAGAAGTAGATCAAACATTGTATAGATCTATGATTGAAAAGTTGCAGTATGTGGTTCATACTAGGCTAGATATTGCCCTTGCAGTTGGTATTGTAGCAAGATTTTCAGCAAAACCAAGAGAAAATCACATGATGGCAATCAAAATAATAATGAGATATTTGAAAGGAACTGAAGATTATGGTTTATGGTACAAATTTGGAGGTAATCTAGATTTGAAAGTGTTTACTGATGCTGATTGGGCAGGAAACTCTAATGATAGAAAAAGTACAAGTGGAAGAGCATTCTTTCTTGGAAAGAGGTTAGTTTCTTGGACAAGCAAAAAGCAGAATTGTACATCCCAATCCACAACAGAGGAAGAGTATGTTACTGTAGCAGTAAACTATTCTAATATTGTTTGGTTTAAACAGTTTTTGGAAGGCATGAAGGTGGAAATCAAAGAACCAATTGTTATGTTCTGTGATAATACAAGTGCAATCAACATATCTAAGAATCCAGTGATGCATTCCAAAACCAAGCACATTGCAATAAAATATCATTTTGTCAAAGAATTGGTGCAAGACAATGAGATCAAATTGGAATATGTCCATACAAAGGAACAAATTGCTAACATATTCACAAAACCATTACCTAAGGATGCATTCTTGTATCTAAGAGGTAAGTTAGGGATCACTCCCCTATCTGAAGCTCACTAAAATGAAGTTTTAGTGATGCATTAACCCATATCAAGTTGAAGATCTATTAGTTGATGCATCATAATCAAGAAATATTGCATATGAATTAGTACTAAAGGTACATTAAAATTCATTTGAGTTGTGTTGTCTTTGGCATGTGTTGTCAAAGAGGGAAAGTTTTACTGTCATATCTTTCTAAAATTTGTTTGAGAGGAAGAGTTTTCTATGTAATTCCTTCACAGAGGGAGATTACTAAAAGAGGGAGAGTTTGCTATCTAATAGAGAAAGTTGTCTTGACAGAAAAAGACTTATTAGACTTGTTTTCAAATTTCATTCTGCCATGACATGTTGTGTTGCCATCAATGCCAAAGAGGGAGATTTTTTAATGCAATTGTTAATTGTGTATTGACTTTGATGTTACACAAATGTCATATCAATCATCAGATAGAGTCTACCAAGCTCAGATGATCAACAAAGCAATTTATAGTATCTACCAAACGTTCTTGAACATTACACAGTTAAGTTAGTTCTTACTGAGCTCACTCGGGCATCAAAGGATTTTGTAGCAGAAAGTTAGTGTTAACCGAGCTCCCAAGGTTAATGAAGAAAGTTAATGTCTACCAAGATCACTCGGTCATCAAAGGAAATGAGGCAGAAAGTTAATGTCTACTGAGCTCACTCGGTCATCAAAGGAAATGTGACAAAAAGTTAATGTCTACTGAGCTCACTCGGTCATCAAAGGAAATGTGGCAAAAAGTTAGCTTCTACCGAGCTCACAAGGTTAGCAAAGGAAGGTCAGTGCTAATCGAGTTCACTCGATCTCCAAAGGATTTTTGCAAGGTTTGCAGTGTTTACCAAGCTTCACTTGGTTAACACTAGAAAACCATTCTAGAGAAGTGGTTACCGAGCTAAGTTGGCCAGCGAAGGATTTTATTGTTTTGATAATAAGTTCAATTGTTTCATGCAATAAGTGTAGCTAACTGATGTAATGATCTTTTTAGTTGTTGTAACTTATATTTGAGCTGACTTGATAACTAAAAAGTATATATATAGATGTTCAAGTTGTGAATTAAAAAGGTGTGTGGAGATATATGAATGAAGAATGGAATAAGTGAATATTGAGCGAATTTTGATGAAGAATTAGATATCCTGGAGGACCTGCAAAGTTGTATTCGATTAATAAGGATCCAGTAAAGCAGAATAGAGATCTGTAATCAGCAAAAGATAAGTTGCATATCATTCAAGTCATTTCATTGTTGCTTTCTAATCATTGTAACATTGAATCCAGAATCTCTTTACAGAGTTGGTTTAACAACCATTTTGTAAATCCTCTAACAAGGTGAAAGTTCAGTTGAATTTTTCTAAAGACCTCTAACCCGGCCACTCCTAACAAGCTGATTAAATCCTCTAACAAGGTCACACCTAACAGTGTGTATTGTAACCTTTAACAGGGTTGGCTCCTAACAGGGCTCACTTCAAAAGAGTGAAAACTGGTGACTAGTTACTTGGTGGTTTTTCCCATATTGGGTTTCCACATTAAATCCAGTGTATCTTGTGTTCATTTATTTAACCTTTGCATGCATATTAATAACTATGAATGCTAGATGATTAATAACTAGTTAACCTATCAAGTTACAATATTTCTGCACTATTTACCGAGTATCAGTAGTAAGTAAGCTTTATAGACATCTAAGGGATTTTGGAATTTTTTTTGTGGTAACTGATTCACCCCTCCCCTCTCAGTTACTTCATCTATATTTCCAACAACTATCATGGGACTTTTAATTATTATATATGTAATATTTAAACTAATTAGTTCTATTTAATAACTCCAATATACAATATACCAGTTGATTGATAACTTTTTTTGCTAAGTCAACTATTGCTTTCATTATGATGATGTTTTTATATATATTCTTTATCATAAGGCAACATGGCTAATCCTTCAAATGAAAGAGGCTAGGATGTTTCCCCACCCCTTCTTTACCACAGGTAAACCTTTTTTTATAAAACTTGATGTAATTATAATTTTACAAAATTGTCATATTATTATGTTATTTCCTTAACATTGTGGATTTGTTTTGATTATTTTACTAAGGTTTTTATCAAAATTTGATGCTTAGGGAAAGGGAAAAGAACTGATTACATAAGAGAAATTAGTTACTAATATGGTTTCCATAGTGTTATGTGATGATGCCATCACATTTACTAGGGACCCTATAAGAATGTATAAAAAGAGCCTGAAAAGCATCAATCTACAAATTCTTGCACTTGTGATGTATCCAAATCAAATGGAAGAGAAAGAGGCAATGATAGATGAATTGTCTCAAAAACCATATTGTATGAAAGTAAGAAAAAATGAACCTTTAACTAGGAAAATAGTTCAATAAAGGTTTAGGTTGTATACTAATTTATGGATCATGAACCAAAATATGTATGCATTGTTACAATATTTTTTGAAACCTCACTAATCGAGTTGTTGCACCTAACAAGGGTACCAGTGCAACTCCTATACATATGTGATTAATTTTTTCAACTATTAGAAGGGACATCATCAAAACTACCAATTCTTATCTATTGTAGTCCATTAATAGTCAAAATTACACCATTATTCTCTCCATGATTATTATTGACATTTTTATATTTTTGTTGTCATGTTTTTGCAATCTGTAATTTAAAAAGGAAATACATTATATATCATTATTTTTTAGCTCATGGTGATGTGCATACACCTCCTTTGATGAGGCTAGCCAACACTCTAAGATTGGCGACTATAGGATTGGCAACAAGGAGCATGCAAACATCCACACCTATTGTAAATATAGCTAGTAAGTCCTTATTTTGCTACATTTTGTTATTTTTAAAATATGATTTGATTTGTACTTTCTTGTTCATTTGATCATAGTATGACATTGATTAACTTTTTTCAATGACAGGTACACCTTCTCATGATGACCTAACAAATACTAATACTGGTGATAATTTATTGTCCTTTCCTAGAGCAGCCCATGTTACTTCTACTTAATTATTGGAGGCATCATTTTTTATGGATGAGAAATATATGATTACCTTAAAATTTCCTAAGCTTTTGTGTATTTCAAAATTGTAATTATTTAAAGTGTAATTGTAGTTTACTTATTCATAACTCATTTTTGACTAATAATCCCATTATGATTTGCAGGAAATGATATTTTTTATGAAACTTTTTTTGATTTAACTTTGAAGATATTTGGGACCACATTAAGTAAAATGTAGGTAGCTTCATATTATTGATAGAATATTTATCCATTCATCCATTTGTTATAATATATTAAAGGTACATAGCTTGATCTAATTTTTTATCTAACAATTTTATTTTTTTTGTTAAAGGTTAGAATGAGCAAGGTGTTGTGATGTGGAGCCTAATTAGACTCGAAGGTTTATTTGGAGTAGTTTATCCCCAAATTATTTCAATGAGGGTTTGGGCTCAATGTGCCTAAGATGGGGTCAAGGGGCACTGCCCAAGCACACTCCCTATTGTAGTATAGGATTGGGTCAAGGCATAACACCCCTACAGGGATTTTCAAGGAAAACAACCTTGAAGCCAAAAATGACCTTATTTTTAAATAATGTTGACTACTATTTTTCTATTGGATGCATTATTCTAGCCCTAATTTTGTAAGTGGTAAAAATATTTCTTAAAATAGCTTAGGGTTAGGGATTTTATAATGTATGGTGATATTGACACTTCTCATAGAATGGTATTGAGTTGTAAGGGATTACTGATTATAATCACCAAATAATAATAATATTGGACTTGTTCTTGGTGGACGTAGCCTATGGATTGGGTGAACCATGTTAAATCTTGTTGTCTTGTGTTCTCTTCTATACGATTTATTATTTTATGACATTGGTTATATTTTCATGTAACTGATTTTTTTTTGTGGTTAATCCTAACAAGTGGTATTAGAGCTAGATGGTGTTCATCTTTTTTATCCATCCTTTGTAGGAAGCTCTCACAGTTGAGTGGGAGCAATGGAAAATGAGGGTAAGCTAAAGGTTGAGAAGTTTAATGGGTGGAACTTTTAGTTATGGAAGATGCAAATGGAAGACAATCTTTATTAAAAGAATTTATGTAAGCCATTGGAAGTAAAAGCTAAGAAACATGGAACTATGATAGATGAGTACTAGGGAATTTTAGATAGCAAGGCATTTGGAAGTATTTGATTATGTTTGACACCATCAATGAGATTTTACATTACAAAAGAAAATATGATGAAAGATTTGATGCAAACCCTAGAGAAATTATATGAAAAACCCTACACTTCAAATAAGGTATTTCTCATAAAGTGTTTATTTAATATGAAGATGATAGAAGGTGGATTTATTGAAGATTATTTAAATGAGTTAAATACTATTAATAGTTGGCTATCTTTTGTGAATGTCAATTATGATGAAGAATTTAGGGCTCTCTTGATTTTTCTCTTTGTTGGAAAGATGGAATGACTTGGTAATAGCTGTGAGTAATTCTATTTTTGAATCTAATACCCTAAAATTTGTTGATGTGATTGGTGTTATAGTGAGTGAGGAAAGTCATAGGAAAATCTCAGGTGGATCTACATCAAGAATTTCTTTGAATGCATAAAATAGAGGCAACATGACTAAGAGATGAAGTAATTCTAAAAATTGTGGGAAATCAAGAGGAAAATCAAAGGGGAAGTGGTATCAATCTAGAGGAGTGAGAGATTATTGGTATTGCATAAAACTAGGGCATAAGAAGAAATATTTCTAAACTCTAAAGAACAATAAGGGAAATGTGGTAAGTAATAATTTCAAAGAGGATGCTTTTCTTCTTTCTTTAGAAAGTGTTGATGATTCATGGATTTTAGATTCTGGGGCTTCATTTTGTGCTTCACCTCATAGAGGTTATTTTATTGATTATGTCTAAGGGGATTTTGGGCTTGTTTATTTGGGGGATAATGAAGCTTGTTAGATTTTTGGAAAGGGAAAATTTAAGATTAAGTTGCAGAATGGAAATCATTGGCTACTACATGAAGTCAGACATGTTCTAAGACTAAGTAGGAATTTAATTTCAGCAGGGCAACTCGGTGATGAGGGTTGTGTAGTTACTTTAATGATAAAAATTGGAAGGTTTCAAAAGGTTCCCTTGTAGTAGAAAATGGTATGAAAGTAGGCACCTTATATCTTTGTACACATGTTTTTCCTTCTACTTTGATTGTTTCAAAGAAAAATGAATGTTCAGGAAGAGTTACTGTAGTTGAGCAAGGAGAACAAACAAATGTTTTATATTCTTATACAACGCTATGAAACCATAGATTTGGGAACACGAGTGAAAAGGGTATGAAATTACTTCATTCAAAGAAATTTTTACCACCTTAAATGTGTTGATATGGATTTCTATGAAAATTGTAAATGGAAAAAAAAAGAGACTGAGTTTTGTGAAGAGTGGGAAGGAAAATAAAAATTAAAAAAATTAGAGCTTGTACATATAGATGTATGGGGACCATCTTAGGTATCTTCCCTTGGTGGCTCTCATTATTAGGTTACATTTATTGATGATACAACAAGAAAAGTATGGGTTTATTTCCTTAGACAAAAATTTGATGTATTTCAAACTTTTAAGAAATGAAAAAGCTTGGTTGAGAATGAGATGGATAAAAAGATAAAATGTCTCAGATCTAATAATGGTGGTGAGTATTGTAGTCATGAATTTGAAGATTATTGCTCCACTAATGGTATTCATAGATAAAAAATTGTTCCAAGGACTCCATAGGAAAATTGAGTGGCTAAATGCATGAACAAGACAATAATAGAGCACGCATGGAGTGTGAGGTTGCATGTTGAGTTTCCCTTAAAAATGTGGGTGGACACTATAAATACTACTAGATATTTGATTAATAGAGGTCCATCTACTCCTTTGGGTTGTGGTATTCTAGAGGAAGCATGGATTGGTAAGAAAGCAAGTTATTTTTTCTCAAAACCTTTGGTTGTGAAGCATTTGCATATATAGATTCTAAAAATAGAACCAAGCTAGAAGCTAAGTTAAAGAAATGTGTATTTGTTGGATATTACATTGATGAATTTGGTTATAGGCTTTGGGATTTCAAAAATTGTAAAATTTTAAGAAGCAAGAATGTCATATTCAATGAGAAAGTGTTGTACAAAGATCTATTTTAGCAACATCAGAAGAAAGATAATTACTATGTAGTGCTAGATGATACTCCAAAAGATGATGTTCTAGCAGTTCCTTGTGATTTGTAACGACTACAACAACAAATACCACACACCCTAGTGAATGTTAGATGGTGAACAAGGTTAAGTAGACCTCCAAAAAGATTTTCTCCTTCTTTGTATTCTATTTTACTTACTAATGTTGATGAACTTAAATGTTATGATGAAGCTGTATTGGTGGATATAAAGATTCAATGGGAGTTTGCAATGAAAGAAGAAATGGACTCTTTGGTAAAAAATAAGACATGAGATTTATGCAAATTTCCTACAGGTAAAAGAGATATATAAAATAAATGGGTTTACAAGTTGAAAGAAGAGGATGGAGGTAAGAAAAGCTTTAAATCCAAGTTAGTTGTAAAAGAAAATGGGCATTGATTTTGATGATATATTTTCTCTTGTTGTTAAAATGATTTTTTTAAAACTATTTTAAGTATTATGGCTACTCAAGATTTTTATTTGGATTAGCTTGATGTTAAAACAACCTTTCTTCATGGTTATTTGGATGAAGAGATATATATGGCACAACCACATGATTTGAGGTCAAAGGTAAGGAGAACTTAGTGTGCAGATTCAAGAAAAGTTAATATGGCTTGAAGAAAGCACCTCAAAAATGGTATCTAAAATTTGAAATTTTTATTTTGCTGATCTCATTATGGTTTTGAAATATGAGTGATAGAACACTTAAGGTCTTTACTTAACAATACTTAGTGCATTATGAGTAAGTAGTGTATTTCAAGAATAAGTTGTTAGATAGTGCAAGCCAAGTATAATATATAATATGTGTAGAGTAGATAGTTAGTGTTGAGTCACTCCAATGACAAGAAAATTAATACATGTTGTTTGATTTAGATGCTGAGTGAACATGAATGTTGACTCATTCAGAGGACATGTTACAACATTAAAGATATAGTGTATGCTAAGCATTAGAGGCTTCAAGTGCCAAGTAAATAATTTTGGACACAGTTGTTTATAATGGCACAAACTCCTATGTAAACTCTTTTTGTGTTGACTTAAGGATTGTTTTGTGATTCTAGATGATAAAAATGGATCTATATTAAGAATCCCTATGCAGGAAATGAAACCAATTAGATAGAGGGATGGATTGGTTGGAAAAATGGGTGAATCACATTCATTTATTCCTACCTAACCATAGGTTACCTAAATCTTTTTAAGAAGGAAAAACCCTAAAGAGTTTATGAGCAAAAATAGAGAAGCTTGCATGCATAGACAGAGCATTCATGGTGACTAAGGAGTTGTGATAGATATATGAATTATAGAATTAGTTAGAGAGAATAAAGGAAATTAGAGAGAGTATAGAAGTGATACATCTTATTATAGAGGATCGAAAATACATTAGGAAAGAGGTGATTTGATATCTAGTAGAGAGGTTCTAACTAAATGATCAAGGATGAGATATTCTAAAAGGAAAATCAATAAAATCTCTTAACCGAGTAGTCCTAGCAAGTTTTTGTAAATATGTTCATAGTGTTCTTACTTAGTTGTAAGTTAAAGTCCTTTAACCAGACACACTTCTAATATGGTGTTGAAATCCTTGAACAGGGTAAGACCTAATAATTTTTCTAAGCCTTTAATAGGGTAGATCTTTCACAATGTAGATCATAGTTTATGATCAAAAATTGTAACCTTCATAGGATACACTTTACAACTATAATAGTGAATATTTGTGGGTGTCATCCTCACCCCGGTTTTACCTTCTCATTGGAGGGTTTCTGGGTAATCAAATATCCCGTGTCATATGTGTGGTGAATGTTTTAATGGTTAGAGTTTTGAAGTACTAATTCACCCCCCACACCTTGCCTTGCCCTACCCACCTACAAGAGTTTGCTTTCCCTATTGTATTTCCAACAATTGGTAGTAGAGCCTTGTTATCTAATTTAAAGGAAAGCTTTATAACTTTGAGAAAATATCTTGAAGATGGAATTCTACAAGTTAGGAAAGACTATTGAGAACTAGAAGATTAAAATCCATCTTTCCCTACATTAGCTAAATGAAGCAAGAGATTAGTTGAAGTGCTCTTTAAAGATAAGGAAATTGATAGCTACTAGGGAGAATGACACACACTACCAAGAGGAAGACACTACTAAATTATTTTTAGATGGAAACTCAAATGAGTATGATGCAACAAGTGTAGATATGATGGAAAAGAATGGTTCCTTAACTAAAGAGGTCAGAAATCTTAAGATAGAAAAAGAAGTCCAATCATTATTTCTATGTGAGGCGAGTAGGAAGAAAAAGAAATTTGAGGAAGAAAAAGTCATGATTGAAGATGATAGAAGGATATTTATCAAAAAAATAGAAGAGAAGACATTAAAGGTACAAAGGATTGCTAACATACAACTAGAAATAATGAATCAAGTAATGATTGCCAATCATGAATTGAATGGTAAGGACATTGAGATAACAAACCTGAAATTATACAATAAACAATTGAGAAATGATGTTAAAAGAGAAAAATAATTTGTTGAAAGTTTCAACAAACCCAATGAAGCCATCAAGTACTTTCAAAAACTAATGAGTTCTCCTAGATCTAATAATGATACTACTTCATTGGGATACACTACTATTGAGGAAGGAGAATCATCTAAATGTGGTGAACAAAGAAGCAAAAGAATTAAGAACTACAAACCCACTTGTCATAGTTGTGGAAAGTTAGGTCATACAAAAAATGTTTGCAAAAGTAACAATGGAAATCAAAACTATAAGTAGAAATTCATGGGTTACTATCATAAGTGCAACACACAAGGACATCAAGTACATGAATGCAGGACCAAGACTTCAAGCACACAAAGATTTGAAGGATATTGCAACAATTGTTAGAAGTATGGACATAAAGTATATGAATACAAATCTAATGCCAAGTGGACATATAACAAGTAGAAAAAGGTACAACAAAATGGGAAATCCTACAATTGGGATTGAAATACAAGGTATTGTTGTCATTATTATTGAGTATGTACATGTTGATGAGAATTGCATAAGAACACATTTCATAAGTGATTACAGTAGATGGTTCAGTCAAACTACATGCTTTAGTTGTTTGAAGACTAGTCACATCAGCAAGAACTATCCAACAAGCTCAAAGGCACCAAGAAGTGAATTAAAAAAAGGCAAAGAGAAGACTGATGTTAAGAAAGTCAAGGTGAAAATGAACTAGTCATGGAAGTAAAAGGAAGATTGCAGCACATCAAGTTCAGATGAGATCACATCACTCCCAACTAGGAAATCAAAATGTATGTAGGATTGATATTCAAATGATATATTTTACATCAATTCCAAGAATCTAAGTTCTAAAAAGATTATATATGCATGAAATAAGATGTAATGTATTGGTCATAACCTAGAAGAAATCTATAATTTTTGTTAGTTTTCATGTTGATGTCAAGCATGAAAAGTTTCACAGTAGTTCTCGGGTGAAAATGAAATTTTAGTTGATGTTGAACTATTAAGGGTGATAGAATTGGCCAAGCTCATTGTGTTTGTTGAGTGTGGAATAAATCATGTGTAAGCTAAGTGAGTTGAAATTGCTATAGTAACCAAGCTTACAGCTGAGTAAGAATTGAGCATTTATTGCTAAATTTGAAGGGTTATGTGGTCAATTTTTGACTCATTTATATTCATTCAAGATCAAAGAGAGTATGAAGAGAATAAGGAGAACTAAGGTGAAGGATTCAATCATTTGTGAACTATATTTAGTTTCTACTCATCACCAATCATCAGATTCATAAGGTTTTTATCATGTGTCAAGGCACACCATTTGAATTATTGTAAACCCTAGTTATTTTATATGGTGTCTAGTTCTTCTAATCCTATTAGGAGGGAAGGAAAAGATGTTTTGAGTGTTCAATTAAGAAGCAATGATATTAAATAACTAACCTTATGAGCTATTCCCAAGATTGCATACAAGGGAGATCCAACTAGTGCATTATCAATGATACCACCATAGGTTTTGATGATACAAGATGTAAGATGTTGTTACACTTGTAAGCTCAGAAATATTGGAGACATGGAAATTAGAGATTCATATGGAGAACTATGTGTAGATGGAGTTTTGAAGGACAAAACTAAAATTATAGAGAGAAAAGGGTTAACTTGTGCCCTAGATTTTCCAAATGTATTCAAAATTGAATGGATTAATAGAGTGCTTAGTAGAACACATGATCACTTCGTATAGACAATACAAAACAAATACATTCATCTTGCAAAGAATTCTACTATACATTTAAAGACAAAAAAATACAGTTGTGGTACCATTTCATTCGGTTAGTTTTAGATGGCGGACAGTTAAAGATGGAGAAGATACATGTAGATGATAATCTAATAGATATGTTTACCATTGCAGTAACAAAGGAGAAGATGAACTCCTCTTTAGCATTGGTTTTCCTTCTAGACTAAATTGAATAAAAGAATAATAGAGTTTAGGGTAGTTTGATATTCGAATGGGAGCTATAGGCTTAGTAGTGCTATGATCAATCTCCAAGTGGGAGGTTATTGTTATGGAGTCTGACCAGTCTCCAAATGGGATATTGTTGTGATGTTGAGCCTATTTAGACTTGAAGGTTTATTCAGCATAGTTTATCCACATATTATTTTTATGGGGGTTTGTGAGTAGCACCCCAAAGACGAGGTCAATGGGCAATGCCCCTGTGGGGTCTTGGGACAACAATTGCTATTGGATGACCTATTTTGAAAAAGGTGTCGGTTGCTTTTTTTTTATTGGATGACTTATTCTAGCCCTAATTTTATAAAAGGTGAAAAGCTTGAATAAAATGGCCTAGGTTAGGGATTTCATAATGTATGGTGATATTGTAGCTTCTTGCGACACTCTTGACCTATAAGGAATTAAAGATTGTAATCATTGAATAATAATAATATTGGACTTGTTTATGGTGGGCATAGCCCAGGGATTGGGTGAACCATGTTAAATCTTAGTGTCTTGTATTCTCTTCTTTGCATTCTATTATTTTCTAGTGTTAGATAGATTTTCATGTAACTATTATTTTTTTACATGGTTAGTCCTAGCACAAGGCCTTGAATTCAAAGATCAGCTCATAAAATCTCTAGAGCATCTCTTTGGTCAAAATATTTTTAACAAAGTCCAACTTCTTAAAAAAGATTACAAACATCCAAATACTATGAAAGACCAATACATAAGAGCTCTAAAGGTCAACCCAAAGTACTAGCTTCCTCCTATGGTTCCAAAGATCGAGTGGAATGGAATCATTGAAGATGCAAAAGAGATAAAACTAAAAGATAAAGGAATTGAACCACCACCTAGAAAAAATAGGTATGTGGTAGTATTAATATAATTATACAAAATTTAGCGATTTTTATATTTTTATAATCTAACATATTTCTAAGCTTCCATATATATGTTGTAGGATTCATCAAAGGCTATAGAAGCTAGAAAAGATAAGGTTGGTGAACACCATCTTGGCTCTTGTGGATATATGAAAATCAACTCATGACTTGTAACTAGCAATAAATGAAATTTTGTATCAATTTTTTAATATAAAATTATAAATAAGAAATACATTAAATATTGATGATATTATGCAAAAAATTAGAGCACTTAATTTAATCTAGCACACGTAGAAGAGGACAAACAAAATGTCTTCAAGAAAGGCTATAAAGAAATGGTTGTTTGTCATAGCATAAATTCCAATAGCCAAAGAGATGTAGAAGATTTAAGTGCATCAGTTCACAACAAGTAAATAGGTCTAATTAACAATAACTAAAATTGAGAACTTCATGAGAAATATTCTATTTGATGTTAGTTTCAAACAATGATAAAAATGTGTGTGACATTTCACTACCGTCTTTTTCTCCTGGCACAGATCCTACACATGATAAAGACCCTAATGTGCATCATGATGATAGAAATACATATCTAGTTTCTATTCAAAATTAGTTATGTAATTACTAATAGAATTTATCATCTTAAATTGAAATTGGTGTAACCTTTATGTGATAATTGTTTAGTATGCAGAAGATCATGGTGATCGAGTCAAACGTGATGTTAGTGTTGACCATGTTGAGGTTGGGGCCAAACAAAATGTGATAGTAGATAATGTCGCACTATCAGGTTTAGAAAAATCCATGTTATGTTCTTTAGATTGATGAAATACTTATAACATTAAAAAAAAAAATTAGATTAAACCCATTTATTTCTTATTCAAGGGGCACATTAGCCTTGTGCTCAAAAAAAGAAGATAAAGAACATGATATTCACTATGTAGAACATTGCTTCAATATGTTCTTTTCTTATTTGAAAGAAAGAGACATAAATGTTGATAAACATTATGTTTGTTCTAATGGATGTGCTATATAGTTCAAATCATCTAGACCATTTAATGCATTATGTAGATATCATCGCAATGAGAATATAAAACACATATGGAATTTCTTTGAGAATGACCAGGAAAAAGTGAACATGATGGTGTTGGAGCTTGCATTAAACATGCTCTGCAATACTATAAAATGAATTATCGGGGAGTTCGTATAAATGATGGACATGATGTTGGTGAATGGTGTAAGACACATTTTGCATTAGATGAGGTTAGGACATCATCAACAATGAGTTGATAGGTACCATATAGAGTCTTTTGGGAGATAACAGGTATGGATGTGTACATATGTTTAAATTTTATGCAATTAAGTTATAAAATTTTATTGTTAAGTTTTATCTTTCAATTCATTGAAGTTTAAATTTAATTTGTCCATATTTTCAATTTAATGAACTTACAAGTGTTAATAGAAAAATCATGCATGGTTGCAAGAGGATAGAAAAAAACACATTCCTTACATTCAGTCATGAGTACAGATAATTGCAATTAGACATTGAAGACAAGAGAATACTCATGTTTTTGTGACAGTTGCATTGATGAAGACTATCAAGAATGCATCAATCAAACATGTGGATATATAGGTGAATGGATTTTGGTACCACTTGATGTTATAGATAAATTTGATAAAGATGACGAAAATTTTGATGATATTCCATTGATTTTTGATGATTATAATCATATATTTGGATTGGTAAAAGTGGGTAAGTTTCATAAAAAATAATCTTAACTTGTCAATTAATCTCAACTTTTTATTTAATTATCAAACTGAACTATCTTATATATATTGTACACATGTATGTATACTTGTTATGCAGGAGATGTGTTTGCAGTGATTGTTGAGCCTTGAAATCATGAAGGTGTTAGTTATTATTTATTGTGATGTACTACAGAGAGGGCAAAGTTTTATGATCCTAAAGAAAGTGATGAAATGTCGGTCCCCATAGGTATTATACATACATGTGTGCATGTACATATATGAATTTATATATGTTTAGGTAACTTTATATCTATCAAATTTTAAAATATTTAAATTTGTGGAATAGGTTTTTTTGTGATAGAGGAGCAAGACAAAATAGTCCAACATGGAATACACTTTGTTGATTATCAACCTAACAACAAGGTTTTACAATATAGCCACCTAGTCATTGCTACTAAGCTTTGTCTACATCTAGTCAAATTTAAGTGTGTAAGTTGCAAGTGGAGACTAGACAGTGAAGATCATGAGAAGATATTACATGTTATAAGTGTACATCATGGTTGAACTAACCTTTGAGATTTATTTTATAATAATGTGAATTAAATTAATTTAAAGTTATAAGTTTACTGTACAGGGTCATAACTCTTAGTTAATTAGTTTATTAATGTGTTTTTAAATGTATACATTTTAATAATATTAATTACCATGGATTAATTTAATAATAACAACTTGATATAAATAGGCAATACAAGCTAGTTGGAACTTGCACAATCATTAGATAGATATGTATCAAAGATAATTTAATATGTTAGAATTCTTAAATATCAACTTCTTTTCAAACTATTGAATTTCATCTTGAATTAAATGTGTTTTTAATTGTATGATCATACTCTTAGTTATCATTAGTTTATTAAAAACTATATAAATTAATAATATTAATTGCCATGGATGAATTTAATAATAACTTGATATAAATAGGCAATACAAGTTAGTTGGAACTTATGTACAATCATTAGATAGATATGTACCAAAGATAATTTAATATGTTAGAATTATTAAATATCAACTTCTTTTCAAGCTATTGAATTTCATCTTGAATTGAATGTGTTTTTAATTGTACGATCATAGTCTTAGTTATCATTAGTTTATTAAAAAATTATATAAATTAATAATATTAATTACCATGGATGAATTTAATAATAACTTGATCTAAATAGGCTTGATATGTAAGTTAGTTGGAACTTCCACAATCATTAGATACATATGTATCAAAGATAATTTAATATGTTATCTAAATTCTTTCATCAACTTCTTTTCAGACTATTGAATTTCATCTTGAATTAAATGTGTTTTTAAAATTGGATGATCATACTCTTAGTTATCATTAGTTTATTAAAAAACTACATATTAATGTTAGTTTATTGTAGGGTCATACTCTTCGTTTATTAGTTTATTAATGTGTTTTTAAATATTATATTTTGTAAAAAAATTTAAAAATAATGTATTGGCTTGCCTAGTTGGCATATTATTATCCACATAAAACTAATACTTATCTTTAGCCCTACTAATTGATATTTTAACAAATTTGTATCTTTCTAGTCTTACTAATTGATTTAACAAATTTGTATCTTTGTTCCTACTAATTTATTTACCAAATATGTATTTTTAGTCCTACTAATTGTTTATTTTATAATGATTACAAATAAATATAATATTTTGATTTTGTAATATAAATCATTTGGGTTAATTTAGTAGTTTTAACACCTATATTAATTCAATTCAATCACCCAATAAATTATTATTATTTTTTAGAATTATAAATTAGGTTTTTAGATCATTTTGGAACTTCTTTGAATATTTAACTATTGAAGTAGGCAAAGAGAATTTAATTGTATTATTTTATAATGATTACAATAAAATCTAAAGTTTAAAATCTATAATCTAATTCATGAAGAATGTTCTACTAAAATACAAAACAAATACACATACACATGTATGTCTCAAGAATAAACATCTACATCTAATGTCGCTATTGAAATGCATACATATGCAAACTGTAAGTCTGAAATAAACATGTATATAGAAAAATATCAAAACTCATATACATTTGACCATCTAACTACTGAAGTACTAAATAGTGAAATAAATAGTGAAACATGTACATGCCGTCGAGGTACTAAAATACACGTGTATGTAAGTCTCTAGAATATACAAAGTCTCCAATATATAAATGCTTCAAAAAATATATAAATCTACTACTACTAGAGGGACCCCTCAAGACACATACAAATAGAACAACCCTCTGATCGAGTCTCCTGTACATCCTATGGCCGAGGCGCATCAACTGAGCCCTACAAATATACCTGCAAATATATACTATCTAAACATATATATATATATATATATATATATATATATATATATATATATATATATATATATATATATATATATATATATATATATATATATATATATATATATATATATATATATATATATATATATATATATATATATATATATATATATATATATATATATATATCTAGTTTGAAACGTAAATAACTTTACAAACTATTTAAAACTTGTATCTGAGCACAATTGGGTGCCTCAATAGAATCATCTCTCTGATGTACATGTCCTGACCCAACACTAGATGTAATTGTGTGCTCGGCAACCTATCCCTACATGATTTATTATAACTTAAATTAAATATCTATCTAAACTAAATTTTTTAATTTCATATATTTAAATTTAAAAATAAATTATATATGTATATGTATGTATGTATATATATATATATATATATGTATGTATGTATGTATGTATGTATATGTACCTGGGTCTTCGGAGGTGGAAGATGATCAACAGACTCCATCATATCATCTATCAATGCACCTCTACTATCCAAAATATTAGTGCATCCTAATACTCCAACATTCTCTGCCAAAACTCTGACACCTACTAAACCACCCTCAACACCACAATCTCTAACTGCTAGTAATGATGAGTGAAGTGGACTATGTAACTAGCTAGGTAATGGTGTAGAATCAGTGTTGAGTTAGACTAACATGTCCATGTACAATGAAAATCCCATGCTCAAACTAGTATCAATCTCAAATAGCCCTTATAACTACTCACCAAAATTATCAAGGCCCTTAGTTGTGATCCTAACATCTCCTGCTCGTATGCTCGAATCATCTGTAGAGTGTCATGAGGCTAGTGTAGAATGCTCTGAGCTATGTTGTGTGGTGACTGTCACTGTTGTGGTCTATGCTTGTGGAACTATGAGGCTCTAATGGTGTGTAATGGCATCCATCACTAAGTGAACTGGCATCCCCTGTGTATCATAAATATAATTGATACTCTACAACAAATCCTCCAAAAAATACAATGCTAAATCCGTATGTGTGTGCTATCCTAAAAGAGCACAAACATTGCCTCATACCGGTAGTCCAAAAACTCTATATGCCTCATTAGGGGAGGTATCTAAAGTGCTACTGGATGCCTCTAAAGATGGTTGACTTGGACAACTCCGTTGAGTGTGAATATAATGACCAAGAAAATCAAATGTGATACTATTAGTTGCAGATGCAATGTGTCCAATACTATAAATTTTTCCCCTCTGGGAAGCAATGAAAACTCTCTACAATAGGCACTAGTGTTGGAGTCACTAGAGGAAGTCTTTGTCCAATGAACTATCTCACATTTGGAGGTGGCAGATGATGTGCACTATGGTATTGGTCATGATTTACAATTTGACCATGCCCTTGTCTATAATAATCTAAAATGTCTAAGTAGTTGATGTTGAGCCCCATGTGGAACTCAACATACAACTACAATGTAAAATAAAGAGGTATTTGATCGTTATTACGATAACGACCATGTGCAGCTAAAAAATAAGGATAGATCATACTAGCAATAATAGGATATTTGCATCGTGTGACTCGATAGCCTCTAACCCTACCCTATGTACCCTCATATGATGGAAAGAGATCTTGTTTGATAATGTCTTTGGGGGCCACCCTCTTGATCTCATCAAAAGATGCATCTCCTAAAATCTTCGCTCTAAGCTCCCTAGATATTACAGCTAATACATCAGGGGTAAATGAATGATGAGCTCTAAATCTAGCATTCAGATTCTATAAACTCCTACATATGGTAGCACATATTTCTATATATATAACATGACTGGAGGACAATATAGACTTCTCTAATCTAGCAACCTCCTGCTCTGCAAATGTAAAAAATGCATTGATATCGATGCGTAGAGGTGGCACAATAGGACCTCCAACAAGAGCTACACCAAGAGCCATGCCAGGGCCTAGAAAACTTGGAGCCACACTAGGAGCTACACCAAGAGCTACAACATGAGCCCCACCATGAGCCACACAATAAAAACTGCATCAGGTGTCATAGTAGGAGCTACATCAAGAGCTATAGCAAGAGCTGCAGTAGGAGTTGCAATAGGAGGAGTCACAACAAGAGCCTCAACAATGCCCTTAGGATGATGAGAAAGTTGATCACGTCAAGTCATATCTATATAGTGATGGAGCTAATATATATTGCAAATTGTATATAATGTATATAATGTACATGTCTCTAGTCTAGTATACACAATTTTTTATTTAAATTAAAAGATATGTAATCATGTACATCACATGTCTCGATAGTCTATAAACATGTATCAATACAATTTATATGACCATATGTGAGAGTTAGAGTTAGAGTTAGAGTTAGAGTTAGAGTTAAGGAACTTGAGTTTCCAGAACTTTAGGATCAAAGATTACCTAGGTTTGACTTAAAGGGTTTCATTAGGGTTTGATTTCTAGGGTTATGGTTAGATTAGGATTCAATGAGTTATAGTAGGGTTTCATTTAGATTAAAGGTTTTGAGTTTTTAGTTCTGGATTGCATTAGAGTTTGAGCTAAAGATTAGGGTTTGAATTTTTAGCTACATGAAATCTTACATTAGAGTTTGAGTTAGACTAAAGGGTTTCATTTCTAGATCTAAGGGTTTGAGTTTTTAGTTAGGATTACATTATCTAGTTTGAGAACTTAGATCACGATTTGAGTTTGAAGTTAGGATATAATATTAGGGTTTTCTCGTTAGGGCTTGAGTTAGATTAGGGTTTTAATTTGAGTTCTAAACCTATGTCATTTTAGGGTTTTAGTTACAGTTCTAGGATTAGGTTAGGGTTATCTAGTTAGAAATTAATAGGGTTACAATTCTAGACTCGAATTTGAGTTAAAGATTAGGGTTTGATTAGGATTCAAATGATTTAGATTAGAGTTTGAGTTCTAGATTAAAGAGTTTTGTTAGGGTTATGGTTGTACAAATTACTTAAAGTTTGAGTTAGGGTTTGATTTAGATTAGGGTTTTAGTTAGATTACCTAGTTTGGCTAGGGTTTGGTTTAGATAGGCAACTATGATTCTAGATTAGGGTTTGATTTTAAAATTACCTGGTTCACTTGAACTTGATAAATTAGGATTTGAGTTTTCAGTTAGGATTAGATAAAGGATTTGATTATGATTCAAATTATTTAGACTAAAGGGTTTTCAAGTTAAAGATTAGGGTATACATGATTCTATGGTTTGATAAATAGATCTAAGGGTTTGTTAGGGATTGATTTATAGGGAACTTACGTGTTTAGATTAGGGTTTGATTAGGATTTCATTAGGGATTGAGTTAGGGTAACTTGAGGTAGATTAGGGTTTCAATTAGGGATTGAGTTAGGGTAACTTGAGTTAGATTAGGGTCGACACCCTAAACCCCAAAGAGTAAACAACATACAAACAATAGAATAGTCTCACAGTTTGGTTTGATTTTGAAAACACACGGTTAAGGTAAAAGTAAGGTTTTAGTTTCCAGTTTAACATATGTTTTGAGCAGATAAAATTCATAGTTCACCTTTACAATTAACCCATTCTTATATTCAAATAAAGTACACAATTACCTTAATTCGACTTTTAAGTCCATTGATTTAAATGACTTCAGAGTACTTATTTACTTCAACTATTAAAATAATTCTCATTGATTTTAAATAAGATAATTTGCAATTTTATTAAAATTAGAATTATTAATAATTCAATAAATCTACATCTCTATTTAAATAATTTTCATTGTTTAAATAAGTCAATTAAATCAAATTTAATATAATTAATTAATAATTATTTTTGAAATAACTATATAAATAAAATTTAATTAATTATTAAAATTTATAATTGTCAATTAATTTAATTATAACCAACAACTATATTAATACATTATTAATTATTAATTACTTAATAATTAACAAAATTATTAATACAAATTATTGGTAACTAATTAAAAATAAACTATATTAAAATTCTTTAATTAATTAAACTGATAATTAATAAAATTATTGATAAAATAATAATTAAATTATTATTAAAATAAATAAAAAACTTTTGAGAAAAATGCAAATAAAATAGTGTTTTAGGCCTGCATGGTCAGCCTTCACAAGCAGTTGTCATGCAGCCACAGACCGTTTGTACCGCATGCAACAGTATTAAATACTACTGCTACAGCTAGTAGCCAGTCTACTTATGTAGGCTGACTAGCCATAGGGAAAGGTAAGTAGGGGGATGGGAAGTTGGTTGCCCCCGCTCACCCCCATTATTATTATTTTAAAAAAAATTTAATTGTATTTAGTTTATATTTTAATAAAACAATAACCCCCACCCCCCTCAATTTCATTTAATAAAATGTAATAATATAATTACATAGTGATTATATATATGTGTGTGTGTGTGTGTGTGTGTGTGTGTGTGTGTGTGTGTGTGTATGTATGTATATATATATATGTATGTATATATATATATGTATATATAAATGTATGTATATGTATGTATATATATATATATGTATGTATATATGTATGTATGTATATATATATATATATGTATGTATGTATATATATATATATGTGTATGTATGTATATATATATATATATGTATGTATGTATATATATATATGTATGTATATATATATGTATGTATGTATATATATATGTATGTATGTATATGTATGTATGTATATATATATATATATACATGTATATATATATATATACATATGCATACATATATGTATGTATATATATACATACATACATATACATATATATGTATGTATATATATACA
The DNA here is from genome assembly GCA_028749045.1 of Cupressus sempervirens. Taxonomy (NCBI): domain Eukaryota; kingdom Viridiplantae; phylum Streptophyta; class Pinopsida; order Cupressales; family Cupressaceae; genus Cupressus; species Cupressus sempervirens. Next base: position 210,877,614 of record CM053785.1, on the reverse strand, counting down.
TACATACATATACATACATACATATATATATATATATACATATATATATACATATATATATACATATACACATATACATATATATATATATACATATATATATATATATATATACATATATATATATATATATATATACATATATATATATATATATATATATATATATATATATATATATATATATATATATATATATATATATTCCAATACAAAATTTGGTATAGAAACCCAGAGCAAACATCTAAATTCTATACAATAAAATTTGTTTTCTTATCAAACCCAAAATTCTGATTTCACCAACCAATTACGAAATAAGTTCTCACAATTGTTTGATTTCTTATTCAACCCTATTTGTAAGAAAACTATAATTCCCTAAAATAAACTCATCGATGTTTTCAACTAGATTTATTCACAGATATTATTTTCAAGAAACAAAGAATGATAATACCAATATGAGGGATTCAAACTCCCATCCCATAAAAAAGTAATTCTCAAACAAAGAACAAATATTCAATTACAAGGATTTTGATCTAAAACATTCTAAAACTATCACACAAAAAAGACACAAAGTAGATAGAAATTGAAGAGCAAAAACCACTGTTCAAATAGAACACGAGATCCTACCTAGACCTGGTGCTAAGAAGACAACTGCACAAAGATCGTGAGAGAATTTACTTCTCTCATAACCTTCTCCTTGAAAATTGACCCTTCTCCAGAATTCTGATCCCTTGAAAAATAAACCCTCAATTTTTTATAAGGATTTCTCTCCTAAGTTTAGGGCACTAATTGTGCGATCACCCAAGAGGACTCCTTGCTCACAACCCTTTAACTATTGATTAACTTTTTTTATATCTTTTTCTTGCATGTTTAATGAATATAAAATTATTTTATTTTATTTTCTGTTGACTTCTATTTTTACATAATTTATTAAATTTTTAATCTCATACACACATTATCCAATTAAAATATCTTTATGAAATTCACTTGTTCTATCTTTTTAATTAATTTCTTATATTTTAATCTCATGCATACTTTATGCTATCTTAAAATTTTGGAAGTTAAATGAAAAAATATTTATTAACATAAATAATAATAGCATTTAACATTAATTTAAAAATGAACTCTAAATATATTATTATTAAATTAAATAAATACTATCATGTTCTAAAATTAACCTTATATATTTTCTTTAAATTCAATTCTTTTGCTTAATTAATTCTCCAATTAATTAAATGTAATTAAATATTAAAATATCATAATAATTTATCATTAAATTAAATTATTAATTTAATCATTTAATTTTACTTAATTAATAGAAAAATCACCAAAGACTCATAAAACAAAATAAGAAAACCCATCATAGAAAAACACATACAAGATCAAACTAAAGGGTTATAATTACAAACTTATGTCATACAATGCATTCAAAAGGTAGACAACTTAGTTACTTGTACTAATTTTTCTAGGATAAATGGATTAAAAGTTTAGGATTTTGACTTAAGAATTTATCTCCCATCTCTTTCCATTGAGATAATGCGATATGGTAAGCTCATCCTGGCAATTTAGGGAAGTCAATACCCAATACCTACAATCTATGTAAGATCCACACATGTAAAACATAATATTATAAACTAAACATGCAATGGTAGCAAGTGGTGCATCATGTAGATCCCAACTAGTAGGTGACTATGACTCCCTTCCTTAACCACATCAGAAATGACATACATAAAGAAAACATACACGCACACCATACACATGTAGTATGGGGTAAGTATCCATAAGAAAACACATGATAATCAGTCTAACTAATCATCATCAATAACTAAAATCATTGTAATAATCATCATAAAATCAACTGAATATGAAACAATATTTGATAATCTAAAGGATAGTGCTACTAATCAAAAAGCATAAACTAGCCTAAAAGAGTTTGGCAATAATAATAAAATGCAAACTAGGGGTAGGAACTACATCTATCCCCCCCAGACTTAGGCTTACTCTTGGAAGACTACAAAAATGGGAAAACAAAAGAACTCACTATGTATGTCCCATTGAACACTTTTCTCCCATAGGAGGATATGACTTCACTTGAGAACACTACGGCAATAATATTCGAGGTAGAAAAGTACTATGATAACCATATAATATACTACTTTCAGTCACTTAAAGAAATATGATTATGGGTTAATAGTAAACCGAAAACCATATTAATCCAACATTCAATCTTTTAACAAATACTAAAATAGATCCCCTAAACACTCTAAACAAAGGATCAACATCCGTAGTCCATTAGGAAACATACAAGCTGCTATAATAACCATAAACCATACTACTGTAAGCATATATAAAAGACACATGTTTTGAAAATAGTATAAGTTCAATTTTTTGTTTTACCTATTTTTAGGTTTATGTATAATTCAGTTTTGAAGTTTAAAAGTTCAAGTTTGAAAATATACAACTAAAAGTTCAATCTCTGTTTTAGTTCAACTAGTTCAAGTTTCAATTTGAAAAAGATATACATAACAATTTAAAGTTTCATTTTTGTTCAACTAGGTAACAATTAGTGACATTCCAATATACCAAGAGCTCCTAATGTAGAAACTCGGGCTTTGATACCAGATGTAGTGCCCTGCCAAGGGATCCAAAAGAATTAACCTAAACTTTTACTAAGTTTGCCAAACATTTTTTTTTTACATAGGCAAGGTAGCTGCGGGGGAAGATAAAATAAGATGGGGGGTGGGGGGTTGGTGGCCCCTGCCCACCCTATTATTAATTTTTTAATATATTTTTTACATTGTATATTGTTTATATTTTAATAAAACAATAACCCCCCTCAATTTCATTTAATAAAATGTAGTAATATAATTACATAGTGATTATAAATTACTATAATTATTATGTAATTATAAATTATATAATTATATCTTAAAATTTTGAAGCATTAAATGATAAAATATTTATTAAATTAAATAATAATAGCATTTATTATTTATTTAAAAATGAAATCTAAATATATTATTATTAAAATAAATAGCTATTATCATGTTCTAAGATTAACCTTATATCTTTTCTTCAAATTCAATTCTTTTATTTAATTATTTGTGCAATTAATTAAATATTAAAATATCATAATAATTTTTCATTAAATTTAATCATTAATTTAATCATTTAATTTGACTTAATTAATAGAAAAATCACCAAAGACTCATAAAACAAAATATGAAAAACCAATCATAGAAAAAGACATACAAGATCAAACTAAAGGGTTATAATCATGAACTTATTTCATATGACACATTTAGAAGGTAGACAACAAGGTTTAGAATTTGGACTTAAGAATTTATCTCCCCTCTCTTCCCATTGAGATAATTTGACGGGGTACACTCATCCTGGTAATTCAGGGAAGTTGATACTTGGTACCTACAGTCTGCATAAGATCCATGCATTTGCGAACAAAATATTCTAAACTAAATAGGCATTGACAGGAAGTGGTGCATTGTGTAGATCCCGACTAGTAGGTGACTACGACTCCCTTCCTTAACCACATTAGAAATGCCATACATAAAGAAAATATACACGCGCACCATACACATGTAGTATGGGGTAAGTATCCATAAGAAAACACATGATAAACAATCTAACTAATCATTATCGATAACTAAAATCACTATAATAATCATGATAAAATCAATTGAATTTGAAACAATATATGATAATCTGAATGATAGTGCTACTAATCAACAAGCATAAACTAGCCTAAAAGAGTTTGGAAATAATAATAAAATGCAAACTAGGGGCAGGCACTACATCCACCCTCCTAAACTTAGGCTTACTCCTGGAAGCCTACAAGAATGTGAAAACTAAAGAACTCACTGTGCGGGTCCTATTGAACCCTTTTCCCCCATAGGAGGATATGACTCCAATTGAGAACACTACAAGAATAATATCCAAGATAGCAATGTACTATGATAACCATATAAAATACTAGTTTTAGTCACTTAGAGCAATATGATTTTGGTTTAATAGTAAATTGAAAACCATGTTGATCCAACATTCATTCTTTTAACAAATACTAAAATAGATCCCCTAAACACTCTAAACAAAGGATCAACATCCCTAGTCCATTGGAAAACATACAAGATGCTATAATAAACATAAACCATACTATTGTAAGCATATATAAAAGACATATGTTTTGAAAACAATATAAGTTCAATTTTTAGTTTTTCTTATTTTTAGGTTTATGTATAATTCAATTTTGAAGTCTAAAAGTTCAAGTTTGAAAATATACAACTAAAAGTTTAAGTTCTATTTCAGTACAACTAGTTTAAGTTTAAGTTTGAAAAAGATATACATAACAGTTTAAAGTTTCATTTTTGCTGAACTAGTTAACAACTAGTGGCGTTCCAATATACCTAGAGATCCCAATGTAGAAACTTAGGCTCTGATACCAGATGTAATGCCTTGCTAAGGGATCCAAAAGAATTAACCTAAAGTTTTACTAAGTTTTCCATACATTTTATCTTTTACGTGAGTAGGTTAGCCACGAGGGAAGGTAAGGTAAGAATGGGGGTGGGGGGTTTGTGGCCCTTGCCCAACCCATTATATATATATATATATATATATATATATATATATATATATATATATATATATATATATATATATATATATATATATATGTATATATATGTATGTATATATATATATGTATATATATGTATGTATATATATATATGTATATATATATATATATATATATATATATATGTATGTATGTATATGTATATATGTATATATATATATATATGTATATGTATATATGTATATATGTATATATATGTATATATATATGTATATGTATATATATGTATATGTATATATATGTATATATATATATATATATATATATATATATATATATATATGTATAATTGTATTCTATTTATATTTTAATAAAACAATAACCCCCCCTCAATTTCATTTAATAAAATGTAGTAATATAATTACATAGTGATTATAAATTACTATGTAATTTTACACACACACACACACACACACATAAAATTTTATTTTCCAATATAGAATGTAGTATGGAAACCTAGAGCAAATAGCTAAATTCTATACAATAAAATTTATTTTCTTATCAAACCCAAAATCATAATTTCAACAACCAATTATGAAATAGGTTTGCACAATTGTTTGATTTCTTATTCAATCCTATTTGTAATTAAAATATAATTCTCTAAAATAAACTCAGTGAGGTTTTCAACTATATTTATTCACAGATATTATTTTCAATAAACGAAGAATGATAATACCAATACGAGGGATTCAAACTCTCATCCCATAAACAGATAATTCTCAAACAAAGAACAAATATTTGCTTAGAAGGATTTTGATCTAAAACATTCTAAAACTATCGCATGCAAAAGACACAGAGTAGATAGAAATTGAAGAGCGAAAACCACTATACAAATAGACCACGAGATCCTATCTAGATCTGATGCTAAGATGACAACTGCATGAAGATTGTGAGAGAATTTACTTCTCTCAGAACCTTCTCTCTAAAAATTTTTCATTCTCCAAAATTCCAGTCCCTCAAAAAATGAACCCTCAATTCTTGATAAGGAGTTCTCTCCTAAGTTCAGGGCACTAATTGTGTGATCACCTGAGAGGACTCCTTGCTCACAACCCTTTAACTCTTGATTAACTTTTCTTTATCTTTTTCTTGCACATTTAATGAATATAAAATAACTTTATTTTTTTTTCTCTTGACTTCTCTTTTTAATTAATTTATTAAATTTTTAATCTCATACACACATTATGCAATTAAAATATCTTTATTAAATTCACTTTTTTTATCCTTTTAATTAATTTCTTATATTTTAATCTCATGCATACTTTACGCTATCTTAAACTTTTAATAAATTAATATCTTTTGATGCTTTAATTAATTTTTTAAATGTTAAATGATAGAATATTTATTAACTTAAATAATAATAGTATTCAGCATTTATTTTAAAATAAACTCTAAATATATTATTATTAAATTAAATAAATATTATCACATGTTCTTAAATTAACCTTATATCTTTTCTTTAAATTCAATTCTTTTATTTAAGTAATTCACCAATTAATTAAATATAATTAAATATTAAAACATCATAATAATTTTTCATTAAATTTAATAATTTAATTTGGCTTAGTTAATAGAAAAATCACCAAAGACTCATAAAACAAAATATGAAAACCCATCATACAAAAACACATACAAGATCAAACTAAAGGGTTATAATCACGAACTTATGTCATATGACGCATTCGAAAGGTAGACAACTTAGATACCTGTCTTGATTTTTCTAGGACAAATGGCTTAAAAGTTTAGGGTTTGGACTTAAGAATTTATCTCCCCTCTCTTACCATTGAGATAATGCGATAGGGTATGCTCATCCTGGCAATTCAGGGAAGTCGATACCCAATACCTATAATTTTCATAAGATCCATGCATGTACAAACACAATATTCTAAACTAAATAGGCAATGACAAGAACTAGTGCATCATGTAGATCTCAACTAGGAGGTGACTATGACTCCCTTAACCACATCAGAAACAACATATATAAAGAAAACATACCCGCACACCATACAAATGAAGTATGGGGTAAGTATCCATAAGAAAATACATGATAATCCATCTAACTAATCATCATCAATAACTAAAATCACTGTAATAATCATCATAAAATCAATTGAATATGAAACAATATCTAATCATTTGAAAGATAGTGCTACTAATCAACAAGCATAAATTGGCCTAAAAGAGTTTGGTAATAATAATAAAATACAAACTAGGGGCAAGCACTACATCCACCACCCCTAAACTTAGGCTTACTCTTGGAAGCCTAGAAGAATGAGAAAACTAAAGAACTCACTATGCGGGTCCCGTTGAACCCTTTTCCCCCATAGGAGGATATGACTCCACTTGAGAACACTACAACAATAGTATCCAAGATAGCAAGGTACTATGATAACCATACAACATACTACTTTTAGTCACTTAGAGCAATATGATTCTAGTTTAATAGTAAACAAAAAACAATATTGATCCAACATTCTTTCTTTTAACAAATACTAAAATAGATCCCCTAAACACTCTAAACGAAGGATCAAAATTCCTAGTCCATTGGAAAACATACAAGATTGTATAATAACCATAAACCATACTACTATAAGCATATATAAAAGACACATGTTTTAAAAATAGTATAAGTTCAATTTTTAGTTTTGTCTTTTTTAGGTTTACGTATAATTCAATTTTAAAGTCTAAATGTTTGAGTTTGAAAATATACAACTAAAAGTTCAAATTTTTTTTCAGTTCACCTAGTTCAAGTTTCATTTTATAAAATATATACATAACAATTTAAAATTTCATTTTTGTTCAACTAGTTAACAACTAGTGGTGTACCAATACACCTAGAGCTCCCAATGTAGAAACTAGGCTCTAATACTAGATGTAATGCCCTACCAAGGGATCTAAAAGAATTAACCTAAAATTTTACTAAGTTTGCCAAACATTTCTTTTTAAAAAAAAAAAAATGTTTAGAAAACTTAGTAAAACTTTAGGTTAATTCTTTTGGATCCCTTGGTGGAGTGTTACAAGTTTTCTATCTCTAAATGTATAAGTGAGATGATGAATATATGTTGCCATAAATGACAACACTCAAAACATCTATCTAACCATATGGCCAACATGCATTATAGTCAATGAAATATTTTTAACTAAAAGGTAATTTATTTTGCACACTCTCAATATTCTATGAAAAACTTAGTGTGTTCCCTTAGTATTTTAATTGACCACTAGTTGCATGTGTTACTTATAAAATTAGGCTGACACATGCAATGGGCATTTCTTCCACTTGATTCCACTTGAGTTAAATTTTCTCGCTTAATTGATTGTGCCTCTCAATCCATCATGTTTTCAATTGAGAATCTATTGATGCTTTTTTCTTGGATAAATGTATTCAAATAGGACCTTGTGGAGTACATAAGACAACAAGGGGTGCATGCGCCAAAGTTCCCGCCTTCATGATTTTATGATTGATTGAAGTAGATTTTGGTTAAAATATAATGTATTTAATTTAATAAAATAAAAAATAAATAGTAATAAAAATAATAACATTATAGTGCTAAACTAAATTAAATTACAAAGTATAGCTAGTGTATTATTAAATTATATAATTGCAATGATGTATATTAATTAAAATAGTAAAAAAAATATATAAATAAACATTATAGTATCATGCTAAACTAAAATTAGATGACATCCTAAAGAACATTTATCATACCAAAGATATTTATCAACTAATTATTTATGAGATATAGATAAAACTGTATAATTTCTTTTTTAAAGAGTTAAATTTATTAATTTTAATTATTAAATTGTTTGATATATCTTGTTTAAGTGATAAATTCATCCAATTGAAGAAGTTGAACAATATTCTTAAGTTTAAATCTAATGCATAAAAATAAATAAACATAAATTAATTTAAAAATAACATTTATGCTTTAAAAAAACCAAACACACTTATAATAAATAAAATTGATAATATACCAAGCTCAACAATTTGAACTTTATTAAAATTGATACAAAATTAATATTATGTATTTTAAAGTATAAATTAAAAATATCATTAATATTATGTATTTTAAAATATAAATTAAAAATAACAATATAGTAAAAATTATATATGTTAAATAAATGTATAATCTAATAAAATTATATATAAAAATAAAAAATAAAAGAAAATCTATTAAAAGCATTGGTTTAGATATGTAAAAGTAAAATTAATTAAATTTTAATTGGAACTTATATACAAATTAAAATTAAAATAAATATGAAATTAAACTATATAAAAAATAATTTTTGAAAATTGACAATTTAAAAGAGTTAAAATGTCTGATTAAAATATCTATATTTAAATAACATTTTACAAATTACAAAGATAAACATCAATTAAAATTGATTGTCTTTTTAAAAAAAAGTTTATCCACTTGTCACAAATGTGGAAAAGATAAAATTGAAATTAATGCATTCATTAATAGAGGTGTTAGAAAAATGATTATTTAAAAAAAAAGTTTATCCACTTGTCACAAGAAAAGATAAAGTTGCAATTAATGGTTGCATTAATAGAGGTGTTGGAAAAAATAGTTGTATTTTTGTTGAAGAAAAATGAATTTTTTCATTGGCTTTTTCATCATGAGCCAATAAAGTTTTAAAAAAATTGTATTTTTCAATTTAAAAAATATATAAATTAATAAACCTTTTGCAAACATTAGTATATCAATGAAATTTTAAGATTATGGAACTTGGTGATTCCATTAGTTGAACTAATAATAATGCCAAGATAACCTTCTTAACAAATGTAGGACATGCATGGTGATGCTAACCTATCCAATTGATTTTTAAATGGCAATTATAATTTCATGAAATCAATTTCAAGCAATCCATTTTCATTAGGAAAATCATGATGAGGTGATTTAGGACTTGATCATAGTCCATATTGATTTACATTTTCGGGTGTCTCTACAATACATTCCATTGATGAAAAGCTGCATCTTCTACATTCCTTGCATAATCTTGATTATGTACATTATGATCAATATTATCCTAATGTCTATTTTCACGTGTTTCATATAACAAAGGATTATTATGTACTTTTCCTGCATTATCTAGACATTTATTATGTATAAGATGTATCCAAAAATTACTCTATTCTCTTATCACTTGTTGTGTACGTGCCCCTATAGATGTTCCTTGATGTGTACTTCTATTTTATTTGATGTGTAGGTTGTCCATGTCTTTCCTTTCTTCAACCGACATAAAAGATCCCCCTTCTATATTCCTTTCATAGTCCCGATTATTTCTTGATGTCTAATTTCTTGCGTTTCTTGTAGTTAGGGATTATTTGGTATTTTTTCTACATTATATGAACCTTCATTATGTATATGGTATATCCCAACATTGTTTTGTGCTCTTATTTAGATGTGTGTTGATGTGTATTTATATTTCAGTTGACATGTAGCTTTACCATATTGTCCTCTATTATTGTTTCAATTTTTAATTGTTCAATAGTTACCTCTGGTCTATGTTTACCATGTTTCTATCCTTCAACATCATTCTTTTGACTTTCTAATTACGCCGAGAGGCGTTCTATACAATGGCAGCACAAATGCCCAGCACGGGAATATGCCAAGATTCCTTGTCAATAAAAAAGAATTGGGAGTAGTTACAAACTTCCAAATTAAATATTAAAAAAGAATTCCCGAAATAATAGCTTGCCAAAATAATAGGAAGCCAAATGGAGGCCAAAATAATAGGATCAAAAAAGTAGGGCCAGAAAAAGTAGGACCCGAAAAAATAGGGCCAGAAAAAATAGGGGCGAAATAATTTCAATATGATTTTTTTTTTTGTTAAATATAATTTTGCATGCACATTTATGCTTTTTTTTTGCGGGGAGTGGAGGAATTTGAAACAAATACATGGAATGTGAAGAGATGTCTGTTGGGGGATATGAGGAGCCTCTCAGAAGTTATAAAACCAAGGCTCCTCATTTCATTTTCATTTTATGTTTTTGTAGGAAGGAAGAGGTGGAGGTTATTGGAGGATTAGATTGGAGTTTTTGAATAGGAGTAAATTGAAGTTTTGGAGTAACATTTTTGCAGGTGAGATTTCTATTTTTTATTTACATTTTCATTTAGATTTAGATGTAGAAGTAAATTGAAATTCAAAATTAGTTATAAGATTCTACTTTGATTTATATTTCAATTTTAATTAATTTCATTTAGATTTAGAATTCTGTTCATATGATTGAAATTGAGGCCACTGGAGGACCTGTGCAGAGTTTTTCGTGGAGATAAGCATGTGTGTTCTAAATCAGGGCACATTAGGCCTCTTGGAGATGTAATTGCGGTGACTTCCATGGCTTTTTGAATCGAATAGGGCAATCTAAACAATCTCAGATCTGAAATTCTTTTTTTCCTTTTCAGCCGAAGACAGAACAAAGACTGCTTGCAAGAAATTTTCCAGAGTTTAAGATTTCCCAATCCCTATTTTTGGGCTACTGTGGCTTCTCTTTGCAGTGATCCGCAGGGCACTTCGAGCTGTATAAAGAGAATGGAACATGGACCCACTTTTGATCTATGTTGTGTAGATTTTCCATTTTTAATTTAATCACGTTTGAAACAGAGCAATTAAGTTTTACAATGGGGTGGGTAGATTTGGTAATTTAGTAATTCAATATAAAAGTCATCATTTAATCAATAAAATACACTTCAACACAACTTATTTCTGCCTTCCATCCTGAGCGTTTGATATTTTAGTCATTCATTTTAATATTTTCAACTTTAATATTTTATATCTTGATATTGCTTACTCATCTTTGGAAGATGCAATGCCAAGATGAGACAAAGCTCATTCAAAACCATTAGATAAATGAAAAAAATTAATGCATTTAGTGCACAAAATAAAGAATGCATATGCAATCAATTTTTTTATCAATCTTTATGATAGCTTTTTTTTAAAAATAGAAAATAGAAATTATTCTTTTATGTATGTAGAAAAAAATTAGAAAGATTTTATGTATGTAAAAAATTAAAAGAATTCTATATACATCTAGATTTTTTGAAAAGAATTCTATTTACATCTAGATATTTTGATTGAAATAACCATAATGTAAAAACAAAATATAAAATAGAAATGTTAATATATGTATGTAGAAAAAATTAGAAAGATTGCATGCATCTAAAAAAATTCTATTTACATCTAGATTTTTTTAGAATGGAAAAAAATGGATAATAGAAATATCAGTTGCATCTTTGTAGAAATAAATTAGAAAAACATGTATCTAGAAATTAAAAAGATTCTATATGTGTCTAATTTTTAGATTTTACTTTATTCTAAACTAATTATTGTTTTAGAATGGAAAAAAATGGATAATAGAAATATCAGTTGCATGTGAAATAAATTAGAAAAACATGTATCTAGAAATTAAAAAGATTCTATATGTGTCTAATTTTTAGATTTTACTTTATTCTAAACTAATTATTGATGGATATATATTTTTAAAATATTTATGTAGTTTAAAGTTTAGATTTTAATTAATTTGTACGCAAATAGGAAAAAGAATCAATATTTTATATATATATGTAGATTAATTTCTATTTTTAAAATTTACAAGTAAATGAGTACTTTATTCATTTAAAGTAAACAAGTTTTTAAGTAATATATTTTTATTTTAGAAATATATTAATCATAATGTTCATTTATTATTACTTATTTAATATACTTATTCTCAAATCTAAGACAATAGAAATGATATTTTATTAACTCTGAAATAGGGAAGTGTTAAGCAAGTTCGTTTACAAAAATACCAAAAATATATTTGGTCTTTGATCAAATTGGAGTTAATATTAGAAATGTAAATATGATCATTAACAATTAAGCTAAATTCAGTTCAAAACAATAATATTATTTAAATTTAAATAATTTTTTTTGAAAAGAATTCTATTTACATCTAGATATTTTGATTGAAATAACCATAATGTAAAAACAAAATATAAAATAGAAATGTTAATATATTTATGTAGAAAAAATTAGAAAGATTGCATGCATCTAAAAAAATTCTATTTAAATCTAGATTTTTTTAGAATGGAAAAAAATGGATAATAGAAATATCAGTTGCATGTTTGTAGAAATAAATTAGAAAAACATGTATCTAGAAATTAAAAAGATTCTATATGTGTCTAATTTTTAGATTTTAATTTATTCTAACCTATTTATTGATGGATATATATTTTAAAAATATTTATGTAGTTTAAAGTTTAGATTTTAATTAATTTGTATGCATTTATAGGAAAAAGAATAAATATTTTATATATATGTAGATTAATTTCTATTTTTAAAATTTACAAGTAAATGAGTACTTTATTCATTCAAAGTAAACAAGTTTTTAAGTAATATATTTTTATTTTAGAAATATATTAATCATAATGTTCATTTATTATTACTTATTTAATATACTTACTCTCAAATCTAAGACAATAGAAATGATATTTTATTAACTTTGAAATAGGGAAGTGTTAAGCAAGTTCGTTTACAAAAATACCAAAAATATATTTGGTCTTTGATCAAATTGGAGTTAATATTAGAAATATAAATATGATCATTAACAATTAAGCTAAATTCAATTCAAAACAATAATATTATTTAAATTTAAATAAAATAAGCCATGTTTACTTTGAAACATCAAACAACTAATTAACTAATACAATAATTAAAATAAATGAATCTATTATTACATAGAAAAATATATTCGAAGTATAATTTCTTTGTTTTTGAATCAATATGAGTTTTTTTTTTCTACTTGAAAAGATAAACCATCCTAATTGTCATCCTTAGTTAACCCTAACAACAACCCCTACCTTAGCCCTAGCCCCAACAATGATGTACAATCTAACTATAATCCAACATTAAACTATAATTATAGCACTAAAACATATCCCTATTGATATTCTAAACTCTAATCATAACGAAAATCTCAACCCAAACCATAATCTAAACCAAAAACCTACACACTAATATTGGTTATAGTCCTAACCCTAAAATCTAACCCTTAACCATAATGTAAAAACAAACTCCAAAATATTGATCAAAATCCTAAACCTAACTATAGGGATAACCATGATATTAAACTCTAAATCCAGTCCCAAGATCCTAACCATGGTGTAAACCTATAACCGAACTCTTAAAAAATTTACTAATCCCTGATCCTAATCACATTCCCAACTTTAAACTTGAACCATAAACCATAGTTGTAACCATACTCATAAACTTAAACAAAACCCTAACCCTAAAGGTACAATCATAAAATTAATCATAGCTTAGACCCTAATCCTAGCACAAACCACAATCATGACCAAATATAAATCTTTACCTTACCCCTAATCATAATTTCAATGTTAACCCTAACGTTAGTTTCAATCCTACCATGATATGAACCCTAATATAGACTTCACCTTGATCCTCACCCTAATCTTAAGTCTAATTAAACCATGACTAAAACCTAATCTAAATGATATATCTAACTATAATCCTAACTGTAATAATCATACAACCCAATGCTAACCCTCATGTATATTTAATCCCTAATCTTAACTCTAAATATTCTATAAACTCTAGAATTGACCTTGATTCTAACCGTAACCCTAAAATCTAAATTGTAACCATAGCACGAAAGGTGGGGACCCTGGCTACATGGCACAATTCTGGGTCTTGGAGCCTCGCAAAAGCACTACAAAGTGAGAAAATGTCAGAAAGGTGACATGTGGTAGCATGACGCAATTTTGGGCTTTAGAGCATTGCAGAAACAATGCAACGTAAGGAGGCGCTAGAATGGAGACTCATGGAAAGAAGAGGAAAGACATTCATGTCGCTGGCAGAAAACTATGAAAAGAGATAACATGATGTGTTAACCTCCCACAAAAAATGCAAGGTTGATCACAAGGGGGAATTTGGTTTCCCCAAAAATGAATGATGGTCATCGATGAAGGTCTTCCTCTCGAAATAGACGGCATAGATGCATTGTGAATCCTCACCAATGAAGGATTAAGTCACAACCGTCGATGTAGATTCTCCCCTCAAAAAGGATGACTGAGATGCAACGAGGAAACTCCTCCCAATGAAGGATTAAGTCACATTCGTCGATCGAGATTGGCTTTATTTCCAATGGATGACTAAGATGTAGTAAAGAGATTCCTCCCAACGAACGAAGCAGATAGCACAAAAGGTGTGAACCCCCTCCATGTGGCACAATTTTGGGTCTCAAAGACTCATGAAAGCATTGTGGAGTGAGGAAATGTTGGAAAGGCAATGCGTGGTAGCATGATGCAATTTTGGGCTTTAGAGAATTGAAGAAACAATGTAGCATGATGATGCATCGGAATGGAGATGCATGGCAGCATCTTGTGCAATTCTAGGCTTTAGAGTGTTTCAAAGACACTAGTGTATAAAGAAACGTTAGAATGGGAATGCATGGCAACATCTTGCACTTTTGGGAAGATGGGAAGATAGCTCGCAAAGAAATAAGAGTTATCAAATCTCGCAGCATGAATCAACCTGACCAAGAAAAAATGATCCAGCGTGGTCAATGAAGAAACTGAGCCAACACAAAATGTTAGCCGCCAACTTTAGCGATGTTAACCCTCTACAAAGAACCTATCCCATTTAAGGTCTCTCAGGTCAGACATCAGTGAGGGGTTGAATAGGGGGAAAAAATAGCACACAATGCCCTCCTAAATGAAATTCTAAATGTAACACTAATAACCATGGTCCTACTTCTTTCCCTAACCTTATCCATGAGCGTGGGAATATACATATTATTATATAGGGCACCTTATATAATAATAAATATAATCTAAAATCCCAACTCTTACTCCCCTCTTAACTAAAACTGTGACCATAAGAAAACTTCTAAATATAACCCTTCCTCTAACTCTAACCCTAACCCTAACCCTAACTATAATTGTAACCCTATCCCTACCACTAACTGTAACCTTGAATCTAACTCTACCATAATTGGACTTTAACCCTAACTATAACTGTAACCCTAAACCTAACTCTAACCTTAACCGTAACCATAATCGTAACCCAAAACCTAACCCTAATCGTAGCTAGGATTCTAATACTCTGTCTAACCCTAACTCAAACTATAGCCCTAACTATAACTCAAACTCTAACCCTAACTCATATTCTAACCCTAAACCTAACCCTAACCTTGACCCTAACCCTAAGCCTAACCCTTTGTCTACCCCTATCTCTAACCCTAACCCTAACCCTAACCCTACCCCTAACCCTAACCCTAACCCTACCCCTAACTCTAACCCTAAATCTAACTCTTTCTGTAAATCTAACTCTACCATAATTAGACTCTAACCCTAACCCTAACTTTAATCCTGGCTGAAACCCTAACCCTAACCCTAACTCTAACCTTAACCCTGACTCAATCCCCTTACCCTAACCTTAACATTGATATAACTCTCTCTATATATAACCCTAACTCTAAATATAAACCTAACCCTAACCCTAACCCTAACCCTAAATCTAACTCTAACCCTAACTGTAAGCGTAACCCTACCCCTACCCATAACTCTAACTGTAAATCTAACTCTACCATAATTGGATTTTAATTTTAACCCTAACCCTAACTCTAAACCTAACCTTGACTCAAAACTCTAACCCTAACCCTAACTCTAACATTAACGCAACTGTAAAATTAACTCTATTGGTAACTCAAACCCTAAACCTAACCCTAATTCTAACCCTAACTCTAACTCTAGCTCTAGCTCTAACCCTAACTCTAACCATAACTCAAACTCAAACCCTAAACCTAACCCTAATCCTAACCCAAATTATAATGCTCTGTCTACCCCTAACTCAAACTATAACCCTAACCCTAACTCAAACTCTAACCCTAACTCATACTCTAACCCTAAACCTGACCCTAGCCCTAACCCTAACCCAGAACCTTACCCTAACCCTAACCCTATCTATAACCCTAATCCTAACCCTAACTCTAATCCTAATCTTAACCCTAATTCTAATCCTAACACTAACCTTAACCCTACCCCTAACTCTAACAATAAATCTAACTCTACCATAATTAGAATCTAACCCTAACCCTAACCTTAACCCTAGCTCAAACCCTTACCCTAACTTTGTCCCTAACCATATATCTATGTATGACTATAACATTTTACATTACAATATCCCAAAAATAATATATATATTTTTATCTAAATTAAACTCCTTATATTAAATTTAAAATAATATTTGACTCAAACCTTAACCGTAACCCTAACCTTAACCATGAGCATTACTCTAACCCTAACCTTAACCATAAACATAACTCTACCCCTTACTCTAACCCTAATTCTAACTCTACCATAATTGGACTCTAATCCTATCCCTAACCCTAACTATAAGCATAACTCTAACCCTAGCCTTAACCATGAGCATAACTCTAACTCTAGATCTGACTCTACCATAATTGGACACTAACCCTAACCCTAACCTTAATTTTGATCCTAACTCAAACCCTAACCGTAACTCTAACCTTAACCTTGATTCAAACCTTAACCCTAACCCTAACCCTAGCCTTACTATAACCCTAACCCTAATCATAACCATAACCATAACTCTAACCCTAACCTTAACCATGACCATAACTCTAACCCTAACCTTAACCATAAACATAACTCTAATCTGAACCTTAACCATAACTCTAATGATAACCATAACCATAATTCTATCCTTGACCTTAACCATAGCTCAAACCTTAACCCTAACTCCAACCCTAACCCTAATGCTAACCCTAACCCTAATTCTATCCCTAAGGTTAACATTAACTGTAATGTTAACTTTGTCCCTAACCATATATCTACATATGACTATAACATTTTACATTAAAATATCCCAAAAAAAATTTTTTTATCTAAATTAAATTCCTTATATTAAATTAAAAGATATATTTGACTCAAACCCTAACCCTAACCCTATCCCACTATAACCCTAACCATAACCATAATGATGACTCTAACCCTAACCTTAACCATGAGCATTACTCTAAACCTAACATTAACCATAAGCATAACTCTACCCCTAACTCTAACTCTAATTCTAACTCTACCATAATTGGATTCTAACCCTATCCCTAACCCTAACTATAAGCATAAGTCTAACCCTAGCCTTAACCATGAGCATAACTCTAACTTTGGATTTGATTCTACCATAATTGGACTCTAACCTTAACCCTAACCTTAATTTTGATCCTAACTCAAACCCTAACCCTTTAAACTCTAACCTTAACCTTGACTCAAACCTTAACCCTAACCCTAACATTAGCCTTACTATAACCCTAACACTAACCCTAATCATAACCATAACCATAACTCTAACCCTAACCTTAACCATGACCATAACATTAACCCTAACCTTAACCATACACATAACTCTAATCTAAACCATAACCATAACTCTAACAATAACCATAACCATAACTCTATCCCTAACCTTAACCATAGCTCAAACCCTAACCCTAACTCCAACCCTAACTCTAATGCTAACCCTAACCCTAATTCTATCCCTAAGGTTAACATTAACTATAATGGTAACTTTGTCCCTAACCATATATCTATGTATGACTATAACATTTTACATTACAATATCCCAAAAATAAAAAATATATTTTTAATCTATATTAAACTCCTTATATTAAATTTTAAAAAATATTTTGAAGCATAATTTTATAGTAACTTCATACAACTCTAATTAAAAATTAATTAACAATTTTATAGTAACCTTATCAAAATAAAAAATAAAAAGTAAATATTTTTCCTATTGCGCCGCGACTGCCACTAGCTATATATACCTCTATATATATTACGCCGAGAGTAATCGTTCTCGAGGCGCCTATTTTTATTTTCATTAATCCCAACTTCGATTAAAATAACTTTGGGATTAAATAAAAATAGGCGCCTCGAGAACGATTACTCTCGGCGTAATATATATAGAGGTATATATAGCTAGTTAATAATCATATTGAGCAGGTTTTTTTTGCTGTGTACAATGTCTCTGATACTCCTTATGATACTCTCTTTTATATTTTTTTGTTTGCTCCTCTATTTCGAAGAAGAGTTTCTTTAGTCGAACCATAGCTAATATATAAAATATAAATAGAAATTAAATAAATAAAAATTAGCTATTTATACTATGGTGATATGTATAGTATAGTATACAATAACAATATATTTAAAATAGACAAAAAATGGGTACAAATAGTTTTAAAAATGCACTTATATTGTAAGCGTGGAAGGATAAATAATTTAGGTCAAAATTTGTATTTATTGAAACTTTATATTTTTATCTAAAATTTTATATTATCTAAATCATTATGTGATGTCTTAAAATTCAACACAATTATTTTATACATATTAAAAATAGAGAAATATTTAAATATATTTTTATATTTACAAAAAATATATATTTTTACAAAAACAAAACATATAATTTTATATTTATTTCTTTATTGATCATGTATGAATTGTTGTAGTATTTGATTTTTAGATATATACTTTATCTTTTTTTTTTAATGAATAGTCATGTTCAATTAATAAAAATTTACTAAGATTACAATTCACAAAAAAGGGGTTGGGGGATACAAGATCACCCCGTGAATGAGTTCAGACGGCTGAAGCTTAAAAAAACAACATCATCTTTATCAGAAAATCCCGACGCATCAGTGGGATTGTGGGGCAGACTAGGAACAGTCCAACCATCAGCAGCATCAACAGGATCTGGGCTAGTCGTAGTCTCCGCATCCTTCTTGTCTGGCTGCGGAGGACAAATTGCCAAGGCCAGTCGAGGAAACTTGCCAGAGTGCACCCGTCTAGGGGGAGGAGTTGAGGACCAGCTAGAAGCCCGCCCTGGGGGAGGAGCCGAGGACTAGCCAGAACCACCACGTGGTGGGGAAGCAAAGTGGCGCCTCCAACCGCCATGTCCACCACTGGGAGAGTGGTGGTGGGGACCCTGGGAGCACGACGTGTGTGAATAGCGACCAGAGGACTAGCGTTAGGAACGATGACCGCGAGACGAGGAGGCATCGATCGAGGCATCTGGAGCACTCTAGCAATGGTGCATGGAGCATTACCCCAATGATTTAATAATTCCTATAAGTGTGCAACTTCTAGGGCAACTTTATTAGCTTGCACCTATATATGCATAATGACATTGTTACAAATGCATGCCTTAGTGTACATTGCAATGTCAACATCCAAAAAACTGTGAGTGAATAAAACTGCATTCCTATCTTTCCATAGAGAAAACAAAATTTCCATCCTAAAGGTATGCCAAATCTGGGAGAATTTCCAAGGAATTCTGGGGGAATCACCCAATAGGATCATGTGCCATGAAAAAGGTTTGGGCCTGAAAGGCTTGAAAAAATCATGAATTCAGTGCCAATAATTCTTAGCATGCTTGCAAAACCAAAAAATATGCAAAAAGGACTCAGGTTGACCATAGAAGGGGCATCTGGGATCAGGAACCCCAATGTGCTTGAGCTGAGGCCCCAGGGGAAGACCTTGGAAGGCAAGGCACCAAGCAAATTGGGCAATCTTAGGTTCAGTAATGGCACTCCAAATGGTGTCGAAACATTTTCTCCATTGAGAAAGCAAAGATTGCAAATGCCATCGTTGATTAAGCATGTCCACCATTGGAAGGTGGGGCAAAAGCCATTTGTACCCCATGTTGGGCTTATAATTGGTAAATGGAGTGGCAGGATACCACTTCCAATCATGCCACCAAGGATGAATAGACAGAATCCCCACTTGATGAACTAAGTGCACAGGGATGGAAGACAACAGAAGGTCATAAGTATGGCGATCGGAACTAACAAGGCAGTAATGAACTTGCATATCCTCCCATGACCTGAAATTCATGTTGACTCTTGAAAAAATATCCTTGGTAGTGTGGATGCCACGTTTAAAGAAACGCAGAGCACTGGCACCTTGAGTCTTGGCAAGAGGAGTACCCTCAATGGCAAACAGGGGAGACCACCAAATGTTCTGTTGATTTAAGGATAGCCCATTGCGAAACTCATCACTAGCCCAACGAAACCAAGGTTTAACAACTTCCTAGGCTTTCCAGATGCTCTTTATAACAAAAGAGTCCTGTATGACCACTGGTTCATGCATAGTGAGAAGGGTCTGAAAACCAATCCCCTTCCACGCTGGTCTGTTAATAAGGAAGCCGAAAGAAATGCAATGCCTTACTAGTATCTTTCAGGTTTCATTTCTAGAAATAGCTCTGATAATCCATTTAGCACAGAGGGCAAGGCCCTGCTTCTGAGTGGAAAGCAGGCCGAGACCCCCAGATTCCCTTGGGAGACAACAAAAATTCCAAGCAACTCTATGAAAACCACGATGGTCAAAACTAGAGGCCCAAAGAAAATCTCTAAGTAAATGTTCTAGTTTAAGATAGGAAGCTTTGGAGGGAGCCTAACAGGAAGAATAGTACACATGGGTGGTAGCCAGAATCTTAGAACAAATCTAGAATTTACCAGCAAGAGAAAGCGGCTTAGTGATCCAATAATCAAGCTTTTTGCTAATCTTTGCAAGCATAGCATTCCACAGTTCCATAGGGGAAGCCTGGAAAGCAAAGGGAATACCAAGAAAGTAGAAGATTTCACCATGAGTAACCCATTTTCATTGAAACTGGTTGAGCCAAGGTGGAGCTGGCAAGAAAGACTAGCGATAACAGAGCATTTTATGCCATTGAATGGCAGAGCCAGAGGCTTGACAAAAAGTGTCCAGAAAATTTAAAGCATTTTTGATGTTTTCTTCATCTTCAAGGAGAGTAAGAAAAGAATCATCCACAAAATGACCATTGACTAACTAAGAGAAAGAATCAGACAAGGAAATGCCATGAACCAATCCTAAAGACACAGAGTGAGCAAGTAAATAACCAAAACCTTCAGCAGCAAGGACATAAAGCACTGGAGCTAGCGGACAACCTTGCCTGATGGAGTGAAAAAGTCCAAAAGCTTCAAATTGTGAATTATTGATGGTGATGCAAGCATTAGTGTCACCAAAGAGTAGCTCCACAGACTGAAGGAAATTGGGACCAAAACCTAGAGCCTGAAGGATAGCCAAAATGAAAGGTCATTCAATGCGATCATAGGCTTTAGAAAAATCTATCTCTAAAAAGATAGCTTGCTGCTTGGACTTATGGGCTCATTCCATACCTTCCTAGACAACAATGATGTTTTCAAGAATATATCTGGATTTGATGAAGCCAGTTTGTTCAGGCTGCACAATTAAAGGTAGCATATGGTGGATTTCGAGAGAGAGCGCCTTGGCAATGATCTTATAAGACACATTCAGGAGTGTGATGGGCCTACAATTGCATATGTCCTTAGGATCACCAGCTTTAGGTATGAATTTAATATTGCCTTTATTTATGATCGCTCGTAACCTTTTAGAATGATATGCTTCAAGATAGACTTTGTGCAGATTAGGACCAATTTGCTCCCAAAGATGTTTGTAAAATTCACAGGGAAATCCATCACACCTAGGGGATTTTTCATCCACCATGGAGTAAACTGCCTCTTTAAGGTCTTGCAGGGAAAGATGTTGCTCACAGAAAGTGCATTGCTCAACCACCAGGTGATTTGGAGTAACAACAATACACTTTTTGAGAGCCTCCTCTTGGGCAACCGAATTGCACTGCGAAGCAAAGACATTCTCATAGTGAAGAACTAAAGCTTGCAGGATGTCGGGCAGATTGGAAAGAACATCAGTTCCCTGTTTTATCTTTTTATTCCCAACATTGGTATGACGGGCTCAGAGAGCTTAGAAGAACTCCTTTGAGGCTTTGTCGCCAACCTCCAACTAGTGGAGATGGGCTTTGATTTGGGCTCCTCAGGCAGCATAGTTATTAGCAATTTTTTTATCATGACGAAGCTTGGCAAGCTAAATTTGTAACTCCACATCAAAGGGGTTGAAGGTGAGAGCTTCCAAGGCTTTTTTGAGGGCAAGGGTGTTGGCTTCATAAGACCATTTTCTGAAGATTGCCAGCTGATGCCCGTAGATGCACAAAAATTGAGCCATTCTGGTAATGGCATCATTCCACCATTGAATCCAAACTCGATGGGAATGCGGATGTGGCTCCAAATTCTAGACATTTTGGATGTGGGAGATGGTGGAAGCATGCAATAGCACAAACATGTTGAGGAAGAATTGAGACTTGGCCACCTTGGGGACAGTTGTTTGCCAAGAGATGCAAAAATAAATGGGATAGTGGTCTGACATCATCACATCTATCAAGGGAATAACATGTAAATCACGATCTTCAGAAAAGGAGAAAAAAGATTGCGTTTAGATCATAGCACAATCAAGACATTTCAAAATGCGGTCAGGACTAGCTCAAAAATTGGACCAAGTGTGCCAGGCCCTACTACCATGGCGGCGGTTTGTATTGGGATCAAAAAGGCCCAATTTATGTCGCATGTAAAACCAGGTTTCTCTTTCCCCTGCTGTCCAATGGAAAGGTAGAATGCCATCTTTGTCAGAGGCCACTTCAACCATATTGAAGTCCCCACACAGGACCCAAGTACCTAGTAGCAAGTTTTCAGCAAGCCAAACCCACATTTGTGCCCTTTCCACAGCATCATTGGAAGCATAAACATTAATGACTCCAAAAGAATGATTGTTAATGGAAAGCAAAAGCCAAATAATATGGTATGTGGGGTCAGAATCGTGCAAAATAATAGCAGAATAAAGATGAGGTGACAGGAGAGTAACTACACCACCTCGGCCAGCTTCATGCTGAGAAGAAAACATAACGCTATCCTACCAAATGACACGACATGCAGCAGAAAGCATGAAACCGCAAATCTTAACTTCTTGCGGGCAAAGAAAATCTAAATTCCCAAGTCTATGACGGGTATCCCAGATATAGAACTTTCTGGGGAGGTCTGTAAGACCTCGAACATTCAATGAGAGGAAGTTCATGAGAACTCTTCCATAACATCCTCATCCTCCAGAGAGGAGTAGCTATTCTGCAAAAAGGTAGAAATCGAGTGGAAGTCAGACGGGAAATCCTCTAAACTTACAACTTGCCATTTTACCCTTGATATCTCTACACGTCCAAGAGGATTTTGAGAATTCCTTGTTGCTGGTGGTACTATGGAAGAAACTGCAAGAGGAGTACGAGCCCCAGCCAAGGGCGAGGCCCTGGTGGCCACCTTGATCCCCTGCAAACTAGTAGGGTTTGAAACCTGCGAAACCTCGAGAACAAGCACAATGGAAGCCGCTGGTGTCTCCACGCTAGTAGGTGTTGATACTTCTATGGAAGTAGGAGGAATCATGGTAACCGCCACATAGGATGGCTTAGCGGCCAAGGGATTCAACGCAGGCTTGCCCTTGTGCCCAACAGTAACCCATTCTTCTTTTTTTCCTTCAGCCTGTTTGACGGGCGCTACTTTAGGCTGGGGTTTGACCCTAGGTGTAGCTAAAGGGAAATCTCTGATCTTGTGTTTCGCAGAGTAGCACCTATAATAGGTGTTAGGTAGGTTCAAGTAAAGCACCTTCTGTAAGAAGGTTTGAGTTCCAATCTAGATTTCCATAGAATCCTTGAGATCTTTGGAAAGATCAACTTCAATGCAAACACGCCACTAAGGGTGAGCATTAAAAAATTTCTCAGGCTCCTTAGTAACAAATTTTCCAAGGGCTTGGGCAATAGACTCAATGAAAGGCCAGAAGGGCAAGGGTAGACCTGGAAATTCGACCCATACAGGAACCTTAAGCTTTTTATCATTTGAGACAGTGAAGTCTCGGGACCATTTCTGAAAAACAAGTAGAGAGGAATGCACAAATGAAGGGCCATTGGTAAAGACCATGTCTGTTTGCGACGGGTTAGCAAAGCAAAATAAAAAGAAACCTTTGGTAAGGTTTTGCACAGCATCAAGGTGGACTCCATGAGGAGTCCAGCATTTGTTGACCCATTCTCTGAGCATAGCTTTAGGAGGAGTCCTACCAACAAAATACCCTATCAAGGTATGTTGTTCTAACCAGTCACATGCAGCATCAAATTCTTGCAAAGGAAGGATAATATCAGGATTACCTCGTCGAAAACCTTTGGGACAAACTTGAGCGGGTGTTTGTTCGATAGAGGTGCCATGGCAGTCTGAAGCAGCAGCGTCAACACTAGAAACATCTATTTCACCACTGGCCAAAGCCATTATATCCTAACCTAAAGCTCCTGTAGTAAATGCAGTATGACAAGTGCCGACAGAATGGGAGTGTAGGTGAAGGGCCATACGCAAAAATTAAAACTGAAAGTTCACATGTCGCAAGAAAACCCTAGCAGAGTGTTTTTCGATCCAAGCAACTAATATACTTTATCTTTTTAATAATTTATTACTTTTGAAAATACAAAATAATTACATTATAAATGTTTAAACTATGAGATTAACAATGCAATGCATATAGATATTTATATCTTTTATGCAATTACATTTCATTCAAATATTTTATATATCCATCCTTAATTACCTCAAAATTCCCTTTCTCATATTGTTCATTGTAAAATAACTCCCTATAAAAGCCTCCAAAAGAAGAAAATATACTGACTGTGGCATAGAATGATTCAACTGTTTCACAAATGAAAGTCAATCATTGGCTTCAATTGCATGTGGATTTGAGGCTATGATTTTAAGTCTTTCAATAAGTTGTATACACAAATTCATTATCTCTCTTTCCAATTTTTGGACATTAAAGTTCTATGATGTGAACCTCTTCTTCATGGTTTTCCATGTCTGGAATTTCAACCATTTGTATTTCGTTGATAGGATTTTCATAACCTAAAATATATATTAAAAATTATATTTATAAAATCAAGCAAAACAGTAGTTTAGCAACATTCAAGAATTTAAATATTTATTCATTATATCTGTCTTATGATCTATGAAATTTAGTATTAGAACATTTATATAAGAAAATGTTGACTTATATATAAATTAATTTGTGAAACTTCAATATAAAATGCATGTATAAGATAAATGTTCAAAAATAATTATTGATATCAAAACAAACCTAACTCTAATTTGACTCATATACTAAATGTACCAAAACTCTAAAAAAAATTGATACTAAATAAACCTAATTTAGTTTATTATCAAATTTAAGTTGTAGGTGTCCTGATCAAATTTACATGCCTCCTACATTTGCAAAAGACCATTGCTTACTTCCAAGAATATAATTTAGAAAATTTGATTTCATGAATTAAAACAAATTCAAAAAATATATTAATACAAACAAAAAATAAAAATAGTAAAATTTGTGAACTGTAAAATAGAACAATCTATTTACTTTACATACTTATAATACATTACCATTAAATTAAAATCCTATATACCATTAAATTAAAACCCTATATACCATTAAAAATAATAAATGTATTTACCTTGCAACAACAAATATAAAGTTATAATTACTCTAACGGACATTAAAAATAACCACTAAATTTACTGATCTAATACTTAAAAACTAAAGTAAACATAAATATGAAACATACGTTAGAAAACTAATCTCAAATTAAACAATGAAATAAGTAAAACAAAATATGAAATAAAAAATCTTTAGCACATGAAATTTGTAATCACTCTTTTTGTCCTCACATGTTGAACCTACGGAAGTATGTCCTAGACTTTAATAGAGGTGGTTGTACAATTTTCAAATCAAAATTTCCAATGCAATTCCTCATCAAGACAAAGAGCAATATGAGATATGCAAATAATATGGTCAGTAAATCCAAAACAATCTCTAAAGCAACTTACAGATCCCAAATTCATCCTGCGCAAACTAAGAACTAAGATTGCCACAAAACATTTGTCAATTGCATTCTACAAAGGGAAGTTAAAATATAGGAAACAGAAACTATGAAGATGATGAAGCTCTCACTCTAAACGAATCCTTTGCCAAGCTTGAGAAAATAGCACATGATTTATGTTCAATAATACCGGGAAAGGATTTCTTGGGAAACAATTCTACACTTTTCAGCGTTCAAACCATTTATGCCTCTCAGATTCATAGAAAAAATGAAAGGGAAACACATGGCTGATTGTATTACATCTGGTTCTTTAAGTTTGTTTTGTACTTGTTGCCTGGATATCAAAAATTTTCAGAATTTTCCAAATCTTCTTCATTTTAAACTATGGTTATTCCTTGAACACCTTTTTTAAAGTTTTAAAATGGTCATTCTTCTCAATTCCCATCAAATATCTTCGGATCATTTCCAACTTAAAATGGTCACTTCTTCTCAATTCCCATTATATATCTTTGGATCATTTCCAACTCTGTCCTGCCTTTGAATTTTCAAAATCTGGTTCTGAGTCTCAAATACCTGTTTTTCACTCGATCATTAATTATTAACTTTTAAAGAGATTAAGGTTCCGTGTCCAAAATATCTATTTCAATTTCAATTTCAATTTGAAATTTTAACCTCTTCATTCAAAAAGATTAAGATAAATTTCCAAAACATATATTTTAGATTTGATTATTAACCTATCAAAGATTAAGAATGGAAAAACAATCAAGATCAAAGATGTCATGCTTCCGGCTGATAAGAATAATTATGATCTTCATCGTCTCAGGATTGATGCAGCAATATTTAGATGATTATCTCATCGCTTTTCCACAAGATGAGAAGCGGTATCAATATATGAATAAATTCAAGATCAAGTTTCCACCACAAAATAAAATATCTTAGAGGGAGCGGCATGAGGGTTGCAAGATTGAAGGAATTCTGAATAAGATTTCTTATAAGTGCAGTTTCTGGCATGTTAAAACCAGTTGGATCCACACTCAACCAACTGTGCTTCATACTCTTTCACCGTTAGAAGGAAGATGCGCATTTGAATCTCGGAAGCATGCGAACTGTTTGCTAGAATGTCTTCTGAAATTATATATCAGAGACATCAATGAAGAACATGGCACAATTAAGTGAAACGGTGATAGCATAGATGCCATGCTGAAAAGGATTTCCTATTCACGGTGTCATGGAAGATACCTGTGTGAGATTTGATCATACCATCATATGAGCCTTTCCATTGTTCGAAGGATTATAGTCTTAGAAGAACGAGATGCTTGACAGTTCTAAATGTAGTTGGAGAGGGAGCACATGAAATTAAATTATCGGTGGACATGTATCTATTTATTTGAATGATCAGATTATGAGTTTCTGCTTTGCTTGGTTCATAGAGGAATGGTGAAATTTGTCTATTTATAAAATGATGTCCACATGATGAATGATTCGAAGACCAGATAGGGAATCAGTAATTGGTTTAGGGTTAATTATTCAATTTTCTCTCCCAAGTGTTCAAGTGAACAAGATATATTTTTAGTTAATTTTGTAGAGGTTAATTAATCTTTTTCAAAATATGTGATTGTGAAGGTTAATTAATCTTTCTCAAAATATGTGATTGTGAGGTGGTTATTAATCATAGAGGAGTAGTTCTTAATGTTGATGACCATATAACGAATATTTTGGCTTTCTAAAGTGATTTTTTTGGATTTGGAAATAAAGTGACACTTATGTTGAAGTTTGATAGCAAAGCAATTTTTGGAAAGTGTGTACAATTCTTGCTCTTATAATCAGCAGATTTTCTTATGTTCTTGGTGCAAAGAAATAAAAGAAAGCGTATTTTGTGTTCTCTTTTCTACCGAGCTTGAACAGTTTGAGTGTTGATTCTTGTTGTAATTAATGTTTTCACGGTATGGTGTAAGTGTTAGTGAACCATCCAATCATCATTGAGCTAATGCTAATGTTCAAGCGTAGTTCTTATCATTCTCCTTAGTAATTGAAGTTGATTTAGGAAGGCTTGAAAGTGTTTGGTGCATTCATTTTCAATAGGTTTCTTCATATCTTTCTCAATTTGAATACCTCTTTATTTGAAAATAAAAAATTACATCTTACGAGGGAGTTGGCCCTCCAAATGAAGAGGAAGATTGTATACCAAGGGCTTGTTGGAGAAATTGATTTGCAACACATTCTTGTGTGAAATCACATACTTTCTAGGTGACAAATTTGTTTGCCAATATTACTTGAATTTAAGGAATTTAAAACTCTTTTCCCTCTTTTTAAAAAGATTTTATTTCTACAAAATTGTTTTTCTGCAATTATTTCTACACTACTAGTTAAAACAAGTGTCAATACTTGCCTTTAATTTTTATATAGAATATAGATTTAATTTAATCAATTTGATATAATTTATAAAATATTTTAATTTATAAAAATATTTTATATTTTTAGTTTTCTATAATGATATCAATTATAATTTAAATTTAAATTATATATATATATATATATATATATATATATATATATATATATATATATATATATATATATATATATATATATATATATATATATATATATATCATGTGATACTATTATATTATAAATAAATCATAATATCTTTATAATAATAATATATAATAATATTTCTTAAACAAGAAATTTCATTTTTTCATATTTTTTATTGAATGACAAAAAATATATTATAAAAAAAAATATAATATTAAAATATAAAAATCTAAACCAACTCTTTTATATTTTTTCATAGTCACCTTAATAAAAAACAACTATACAATCCTTCAAATCTCGATCATATAAGAGTTAAATGAATTCACCCAATCATATCATAGAAATATATTTCCTAAAAATCGTAAAGTTAAAAATCTTGCATCTATGATTATGCAAAATATTAGTTTGATAACAAAAGTTAAAATCAATTAATTGTGAATGTAGAAACCAAAAAATTTAATCATTTGTTAAAGTGTAAAATTCAAAATGTGTCACAATACTACTTAATTATATAAAGATAATTAATTATATACCATTTTAATAAAAAACACATTTTCATATCTATGTATTTTGGATTAAATTTTATTTTAGACAATTGGCATTTTTTACATGTTAGCAAGGAATATGGGAAGTTTCTTTTTTCTTTTTTCTTCTTTTTTAAAAATCTAGTATAGAAGGGTGTGTGACATTGTAAGGTTAAGTATAATGATAACAAATGCCACTTGTTGTTTTAGTGAATTGCATAGATATTTGCAATGTATAAGTGTGGTTATAATGTATAATTGTATAATTAAATTGTGTAACATTTTATAGGTAAAACATTGAAACAAGTATGCACATGAAATAATTATCAAATCAAATCAAATAGATGACACTAATTAATTTTGTCTATTAATAATGAATAGTAATTTAGTATGCATTAAAATATGAGTAATATAGCATAAGATATAAGATGTAACATGCAATGTATTGTTTTGAGTGTAATGTATATTTGGTCTATCACTTAAATCTATTACATGATATTAATTAACTCTTTCCATATTGATAGTGAAAAGTAATACAATGTGCAATAAAAAGAAGAATAAAATAGCATCAAATATATCAATCATTAAAAAGTAATATAATGTGTGCAATAAAAAATGTCTTCATATAAGAGTAAGTAGAGGAAGATATATTATATTGTTTTGAGTGTAATGTGAAATTGATTTTATAGGGACCAAAAACCCAATGTGAAAAATAGTGTAATGTATATTTAGCTTTACAAGGACCAAAAGCCCAATTTGGACAAGATTGTAATGTTGTTTGGTTTTATAGGGACCAAAAACCCAATGTAAAAAGAATAACATAAGTTGTGTTTTAAAAACTAGGAAGCAACAATCATAAGCTTAAGCTATGTGGTAATTTTGAATTATTTTTAAGTATTTTGCAATATTTCTTTATTTGCCAACACAAGAAATTAATTTTTTTTTATTAGAGGTTAATATGAACATGACATTTAGTAAAATTCTATTTTTAAATGTTAAATATTGATTTATTTGTTTACCTGGGATGGAGAATCCAAGATTAGTGTATCATCCTGATCAAGATCAACTATCACATTATAGATTTGTTCCCCAGTTATAAAATTGTTTCCATTGTTTAAGTCACGGTTAATTTTTGAAACTTGCCTTGTTTTAAGCTTTCAATTGGTCATTTTATCTCTGAATCTTTGTGAGTTTCTAAATCTTCATGTCTCTGGCTTGTTCTGAGCTCCGCACAGTACCTGAAATTTTTAAAATCTGACTTCTGAGCCTCAAGTTATTGCAGGTTAATGGAGAGACCCAAAATTCATGTTTTCAAGTCTATCGTTAACCATTAACCTCTCAAAAGGTTAATGATAACATTCAAATCATGCATTTTGGAGTAGGTTAATTAACCTCTCCAAAAAAACGTATTCATTAACCTCTTTGAGACAGTTATTAACCTCTTTTGTTTAGCCGATTAAGGTCAAGGATTGGAAGTAAGATCATCTAATAGGAAATGTCGAGATGGGAGCATGAGATGAATAGTAGATATAGGGATACTAGACTTCTCCTATGAGGTATGGTTAGAATTCCATAGCCATCAATGAAGCTTCTATTCAATCTCTTGCACAAGATTTGACACATCTAATCTCTTCAAATGAACAACATTCTCACTTTCTTGATTCAATTGTTACCAAGCATAAAACACTGACAATGGAGTAATTTTAGAAAAGCTTCCCGAGATGATTCTGAGATAGCCACAATGGGTCTCTACTATTGAGAATAGGTTTAAGTATTTAGTTTTGGGAAGGACAAAAATAAACACAAGTAGTGTTTGAGTTCACATTGTCAATGCCATGCCAAAGGAGAAAAAGAACATATGCAAAGAACTTGCAAAAAGGTGGAATCTATTTGTATTTATTGTCGGATGGGAACCCAAATGATTTCTTATTTTACAAGCCACACAAAAGTCCTAATGCCCACCACACAGTCTACTACCTAAAAGTCCATTACAAGTCATGCGACAGGTGCAAATTCCAATTTTTAATTCATTGATAGACATGGATCTGAAGCTTGTACATGCCTTATTTGTTTTACCAAGAGAAATAGATGTGAGAATAAGCTCACTGACTCTGAGATTTAGGGTGGAGTGTGAACTTGTAAGGCTGAATGAGAAGAATGCATTAGCCATATTTACAGATGTGGCAAGATAAAGACAACTTAAATGAATAAATGAACCTACAGTTTATTAGAAGGGTCCCATGCCACCTTGATCAATGTCAACCATGATAATACCACGGTTGTTAATAACCTTCAAACCCACGATCTTTCCTAATTTCATTGCACAGTGAGTGAGAAATTGTTCATACGCATCATTCCCATGAAATTAGAGGTTCCCAATCATAAGCTCACTATTCATAAGAAGTATTATGAGGCTTCAACATAAATATCAATTAGGATGTACTCTTTTCCACATGTGAGCAATCGGTATGATCATGTAGCCAGCTTTATATCACACAGTCTCAAGCCAAAAATTTGACTCACTAACACTGCTGGTGATACTCAAAATAAATGCTTTGAAGGAAGGCATGGGAATCCAAAAAAACATAATTGAAACTTGGTTTCCTTCATATGTCGTAGTTACAAGTGCTTTGGTTGACATGTATGTAAAATGAAAAATTCTAAACAAGGCACATCAACTGTTTGAATAAATGCTTGAAAGAGATGTGGTCTCATGGACTGCAATAGTTGTAGGATATGCACAAAATGGTTCATTTGAGGAGGCTCTTAGGCTCTTCAAAGAAATGCCTCAAAGAAATGTGATCTCATGGAATGTAATAATTGTCAAATATGCCCATAATGGATTTCTTCAGGCGACCTTGGAAACTTGTAAGCAGATGCAATTTTTGTTGAATTGAGCAGAGACATGTTGCATGTCACTTTGTCACTTCATCATGATCACAAGCTTCCAATCCCTTCTTATGATCAATATAGAATGAGCCCAAACCATGCAAGGATATCGTGTGATCGATGCATAGAAAGACATGGCATCGATACAATGTGATCACTGACAGAGAAAGTTATTAATGGCCAACCAAGTTACCTATTTCTTGTCACTCTTCATGACCCTTTCAGTTTCGTAGATTATTGAAAATGGTGGAATTAACATCGTCAACATGAGGCTTTCATAGGCCACACCAATTTGCACCTCTATTAGGAAAGGAGAATTGTTCTACTATGCCTAACCTTGGACACATGCCCCATTATTATAGTCTAGCTTGAGTCAATGGTTCAAAGTCAATAAAGCATCAACAGGTGGATATGATAATGGTTCATCAAAATTAGTCTCAAAGGATTGAAAATTCTATAACCTATATCAATGGGAAGACAAGATTGTAGTATCACTATCTAGACTACAATTAGTGCATGAGAAATTGATGTTGTGAATGATTGTTTCTTTGTCAATACCCAATATGTCAAACTTGGCGATGATCATGAAGAAGAGTCTGCATCAAATAACTCAACAAGTCAATGATTCAAACTTTTGAAGACATGTTCCAAGCCATGCATTTCAATTAGTGATCATTGTTATTTAAGGTCAATTTTGTTGAGGTTAATTAACCTCACCGAAATCACATATTTGGGAGGTGGTTATTAACCACAGAGAGGTAGTTCTTAACCTCTATGCCTATATAAGGACTCTTTTTGACTTTGTAAAAGGGGACTTTTTGGTTTTAAAATAAGGGAACACTATGCTGAAATTTTGATCAAGAGATAAATTTTCGAAAGTATGTATAGTTTTTATCTCTGAAATCAAAAAATCTCTATTATCTTCTTGGTGCAAGGAAATGAAATGAGATATGCTTTGGGTTTCTTATTCTAAAATCAAAATTGTTATCTACTGTAGTAGACATTCTCATGGTATTGTGTGAGTGTTTATGAATAATGAATGTGTTTGGTAATACCGGTTTCTTTCAAGTGTATTTCTTGATCACCTTTGTTATCATTCTTGTTTACTCAAGAAGGTTGTGAGGGCATGTGGTGCATTCGTCCTAAATGACTTTCTCTTGATATTTGAAGTTTGAGATTCTTTATTTGAAAACCCTTTAAAAATTATATCATACAAGGGAGCTACCCCTCTAAACGTAGAGGAAGGCCGCATATCAAGGGCCTATCCAACTGTTGTCAATGATTTTCCACACACTTTGTTGGGCAAATTCTATTGTGACAAGTCTGTTTACCAACAAATTTTTGGTGACTCCGCTGGGGAGACAAAACGAGAAAGGTTGATAGTCGCCTATAATGAAGCACGATGGTGCTACCACATGAGAACATTTTTTTAGTTCTCCAACCAAAACTTGGCTTCCAAGAAACCCAGGAGGATATTATTTCAGACTTGAACACTCTAGCCTAGAGGTGTAGACGAAGTGCACAACAATACCATCAAGTAAATAAAGTTCTTGAAGAAGAAGAAGAGTTCAGGGAAATCTTGCAAAGAGCTTCTATTAGTCAAAACATTATAGTCGTTGAACAAATAGTAGTTATCCCGAGAAGAAACAAGAAAAATCATGGTCATATCCAAAGCCAAGTGAACAATAATCAGTAACATGGTTGATAAAAGGTACCTTCCTTGGAATGAAGGTTGGCGACTCTATTTTAAAAATTGATTATCAGCGACTCTATTTGAAAGTGGTAATTTAGAATCATGGTTTGGTACAAGGGAAAACTTGAAAGTGATAGTGATAGTGATAGTGATGATGAATACTTTCAATATCCTAAGAAACAGATTCCTAATGAGCCTCTGCAAGTTGAATTCTTGAAGAATTTCTAGGGTGGCAGAAGGCTAGATCCTAAAATGATTCATCCCCACTTACTTCAAGTTTTTCAAAAGATTGAGGAAAATGGATGGAAAGGATTATGATTTTCTTTTTCATGATCAAGTATTCTTTTTTGAAAAAGATTTAGCATATAAAGATAAAGAAGGCTTTGCTGAAAAATGTGTTTCATCTAAATCAGAAATGAAGAATACTAAAAATGTCCCTCATGCACTTGTATCTCAGCAAAATCAAATTGATCCTAAGTAGGCAAGCTTCTTGAAAAGTTTCTATGGTGGACAAAAAATAGACCCAAGAGGGATTCATCCATATTTGCTCTAGACTTTGCAAAAGATAGATGAAGAAGACGGTAAAGATAATCAAATTTTCTCTCACAAACCCAAATCATTTTCAGAAGGAAGTTCCACATGTGAGCATAAGGAAGAACTTGATAATAAAAGTGATTCTTGTCAATCAAAGATGGATAGTGGTGGTCAAAAAGGTGTCCCCATACTTGCACCTATTGCTTATCAAAGTCATACTTTCATTGATCCCAATCAGGTTAAATGTTTAAAAAGCTTCTATGGCAATGCATGCCTAGATCTTAACAAAGTACATCCTTCTTTACTTCAAACATTGCAAGAACTTGAGAAAGAAGACCCATGCACGAATTATTTTCTTGATAAGAGAACATCACCAGATCCAAATGTCTCATCTAAATCTTCATGCATGAAAGAAGACAAAGGTTCTATGTCTAATCAAGGAGATGGTCAAGGAATAGAGTCTATAGGAGAAG
The DNA here is from genome assembly GCA_028749045.1 of Cupressus sempervirens. Classification (NCBI taxonomy): domain Eukaryota; kingdom Viridiplantae; phylum Streptophyta; class Pinopsida; order Cupressales; family Cupressaceae; genus Cupressus; species Cupressus sempervirens. The sequence continues at coordinate 210,842,520 of CM053785.1, read as the reverse complement.
AAGGGTTTTCTAATGTATCAAGGCATGACTGTGAAGATTTCAAAATCCATGAGAAATTATTCAATCATCTCAATCCTAATTAGAAAGAAAAAGAAAAATCAAAATCTTGAGAAACTACACAACAAATGATTGAAGATGAGGAAAATGTGGATCAAGGTGAATTTCATACTGCTTTTATTCCTACTTGGTGCCTCGATGCTTCAGATGATGACTTCCTATGTGGAGAAAATCTTCCCAATCAGCTGTTGATGATCATTCAAGATGATGAATCTATTGATGACATTCATACTTCAGATGTTATGGCACAATCTAAAACCACTGTCATTGATGGAGATAAAAGCACAAATATCTAATTTCCTTGAACAAATGGAGACCTTTACATTTGATGATATTGATGAACATGTGATTAAAAGATTGGTTGATGAAAAAGCAAAAAATCATCTTCGAGGAGAAGAAGATGAATCATCTAGCCTTCATTCCTTATCATGCACGCAACAAGAATGTTAACCTTTCAGATTCCATGAAAGATGTCTTGGAGAAAGATCAATGATTCATAAAGACATAAATGTCATTGAACATATTGAAAATCAAATTTGTATGAATATGGCAACAAGTTCCTCTAATGTAGTGGAAGTGGAATTAAAATTCTATGGATCATTCGAAGGACAAAGAAATCCTCTTTTTGAGCCTTCTCATCAAATAGGAGATTCCATGTCTAAGAGATTTTATGAGGAGAATAACAATGACCAAATGAGTAATGAGTTAGTAGGTGATCTCATGGAATAATCTGATGAAGGCAAGTCTAATGATGTTTTTATCCCAAGTTTGTACTCAAAAGCTTTGGATGGTAATTTACTCTATGGAGAAAGCGTTTACTTTAATCCTTTGTTTCTAGATGAAGACATTTCTATTGATACTTCTCAAATAGGTGTTCAAGGACAAGGTCCAATGGCTATAACTCTAGAGATTGCTTCATGTCATAGATTGTATGAAGGCAATCCAATACAAAGTTTGGTATCTTCTTGTCTTAACCATCAAAAGACCCTTCAGATGGGAAATTTTAATATTAATGGGATGAAAAATGAAGTTATGGCCGACATTGTTGAAGATGGTATCCATGTAACTCAGAAGTGCCTAAAAATTCAAGATGATCTTTTGGAAGATAAGGAAGAAGAAATGGATCATGAAAAGATTCAATATAACATGGATGTGCATCCTATTTGGAATAATTTTATAGAGGATTCAACCATGACCATGCCCATGGAAAATCAACAGTATCTAGTGTTAGAAATGAGTTCAAGACTTCATTATGATCAATTAGTAAATATTCAACTAGAGGGCTTGCCAAGTAGAGGAGAAGATTAGGGATGCATTCTAAAACCTGATAATCTTATACTTCAACTCTTTGAAAATGAAGTTATCATGCCATGCCACAAGAGCTAGAGTCAATTTTGAAGTCTGATATTTTTGATGAAGCCTGGTTATTTGGATTTGTTCTTTCATCTAGAGATGTGGGGTGTGCTATGAATTTTAGAGTTAGAATTCAAGTAGCACACTTATATTTGAACCCACAGAACCTTAAGAATTGTCACATGTTGGTACACCATGGTATTTATTTTCCTGAGCCAGTGAATGGATTTGCATGATTATAACTTAACTCATTGAAGGTAGGGAAACTTGCCTTGTATATAGTCTAGTTAGGAGTTTGTGTTGCTTTAGTTTTTCCTTTTGCTGTCCTGTTTTTGGTGTTCATTAACTCTTTTGTAAATTGGTCCCTCAGATGACTCTATTTTATAGCCTAATGGATAAGGCACTATTTTATTCATTCTAGATTCGAGCTTCATCCTTGTTAGTCCTTGTCCCTAATTAGAGCCAGTTGTTGCCTGGTTATAAAATTGTTTCAATTTTTTAAGTCACAGTTAATTTTTGAAACTTGCCTTGTTTTAAGATTTAAATTGGTCATTTTATCTTCAAATATTTGTGAGTTTCTAAATCTTCATGTCTCTAGCTCATTCGTAGCTCTACACAACACTTGAAATTTTTAAAATCTAACTTCTGAGACTCAAGTTATTGCAGGTAAATGAAGACACCCAAAATACGCGTTTTCAAGTCTATCATTAACCATTAACCTCTCAAAAGGTTAATGATAACTTTCAAATTGTGCATTTTTGGAGTAGGTTAATTAACCTCTCAAAAAACATGCATTCATTAACCTCTTTAAGACAGTTATTAACCTCTTATGTTTAGTCGATTAAGGTCAAGGACTGGAAGTAAGATCATCTAATAGGAAATGTCGAGATGGGAGCATGAGATGAATAGTAGATATAGGCATATTGGACTTCTCCTATGAGGTATTGTCAGAATTCCATAGCCATCAATGAAGCTTCTATTCAATCTCCTACACAAGATTTGGCACATCTAATCTCTCCCAATGAACAACATTCTCACTTTCTTGATTCAATTGTCGCTAAGCATAAAACACTGACAATGGAGTAATTTTAGAAAAGCCATCTCAGATGATTCAGAGATAGCCACAATGGGTCTCTGTCATTGAGAATAGGTTTAAGTATTTAGTTTTGGGAAGGACAAAAACAAGCACAAGCAGTGTTTGAGTTCACATTGTCAATACCATGCCAAAGGAGAAAAAGAACATATTTAGACAACTTGCAAAAAGGTGGAATCTATTTGTATTTACTGTTGGATGGGAACCCAAATGATTTCTTATTTTACAAGCCACACAAAAGTCTAGATGCTCACCACGCAATCTACTACCTAAAAGTCCATTACAACTCATGCGATAGGTACAAATTCTAGCTTTGAATTCATTGATAGACATGGATCTAAGGCTTTTACGTGCCTTATTTGTTTTACCAAAAGAAATTTATGTGAGAATAAGCTTACTGACTCTGAGATTTAGTGTGGAGTGTGAACTTGTATGGTTGAATGAGAAGAATGTGTTAGCCATATTTATAGATGTGGCAAGGTGAAGACAACTTAAAGGAATGTATGAACTTGCAGTTTATTAGAAGGGTCCCGCGCCACCTTGATCAATGTCAACCATGATAATACCTCAATTGTTAATAACCTTCAAACCCATAGTCTTTCCTAATTTCATTGCATAGAGAGTGACAAATTGTTTGTATGCATCATTCTCATGAAGTTAGAGGTTCCCAATAATAAGCTCGCCAGTCATAAGAAGTATTATGAGGCTACGATATACATATCAATTAGGATGTACTATTTTCCACGCGTGAGCAATCGGTATGATCATGGAGCCAACTTTATATCACACAGCCTCACACCAAAAATTTGACTCACTAATACAGCTGGTGATACTCAAAATAAGTGCTTTGAAAGAAGACATGGGACTCCATCAAAACATAATTGAAATTGGGTTTCCTTTAGATATCATAGTTACAAGTGCTCTGGTTGACATGTATGTAAAATGCGTAAGTCTAAACAAGGCATATCAACTGTTTGACAAAATGACTGAAAGAGACGTGGTCTCATGGACTGCAATGGTTGTAGGATATGCACAAAATGGTGAATTTGAGGAGGCTCTTAGGCTCTTCAAAGAAATGCCTCAAAGAAATGTGATCTCATGGAATGTAATAATTTTCGGATATGCCCATAATAAGCAGATGCAATTTTTGTTGAATGGAGTAGAGACATGTTGCATGTCACTTGGTCACTTCATCATAATCATGAGCTTCCAATCCCTTCTTATGATCGGTATAGAATGAGCCCAAACCATGCAAGGATATCGTGTGATCGATTAATAGAAAGACATGGCATCGATATAATGTGATCACTAACAGAGAAAGTTATTAATGGCCAACCAAGTTACCTATTTCTTCTCACTCTTCATGACCCTTTCAGTTCTGTAGATTATTAAAAATGGTGGAATTAACATCGCCAACATGAGGCTTTCATAGGTCACACCACTTTGCACTTGTATTAGTAAAGGAGAATTGTTCTACTATGTCTGACCTTGGACACATGCTCCATTATTATAGTCTAGCTCGAGTCAATGGTTCAAAGTCAATAAAGCATCAGCAAGTGGATATGATAATGGTTCATCAAAATCAGTCTCAAAGGATTGAAAATTCTATAACCTATATCAATGGGAAGACAAGATTGTAGTATCACTATCTAGACTACCGTTAGTACATGAGCAATTGATGTTGTGAATGATTGTTTCTTTGTCAATACCCAATATATCAAACTTGACAATGATCATGAAGAAGAGTCTGTATCAAATAACTCAACAAGTCGATGAGTCAACCTTTTGAAGACATGTTCCAGGCCATACATTTCAATTAGTGATAATTGTTATTTAAGGTTAATTTTGTTGAGGTTAATCAACCTCAACCAAATCACGTATTTGGGAGGTGGTTATTAACCACTGAGAGGTAGTTATTAACCTCTATGTCTATATAAGGACTCCTTTTGGCTTTGTAAAGGGGTACTTTTTGGTTTTAAAATAAGGGAACACTATGCTGAAATTTTGATCAAGAGATAAATTTTGGAAAGTATGTATAGTTCTTGTCTCTGAAATTGAAAAATCTCTATTACCTACTTGGTGAAAAAAAAAAAAATGAGATGTTCTTTGGGTTTCTTATTCTAAAATCAAAATTGTTATATTTTGTAGTAGACATTCTCATGGTATTATGCAAGTGTTTATGAATAATGAATGTGTTTAGTAATACTGGTTGCTTTCAAGCATAGTTCTTGATCACCTTTGTTATCATTCTTGTTTACTCGAGAAGGTTGCAAGGGTGTGTGGTGCATTCATCCTGAAAGGATTTCTCTTGATCTTTGAAGTTTTAGATTCTTTATTTGAAAACCCTTTAAAAATTATATCATATGATGGAGCTACCCCTCTAAACATAGAGGAAGGCTACATATCAAGGGCCTATCCAACTATTGTGAACAATTTTCCACACACTCCGTTGGGAAAATTCTATTGTGAAAAATCTATTTACCAACAAGGTTATACCAGAACATAATAACTACAAGCTTATCTTGGTAAATAAAATCAATCACTAAAACTACATCAGTTATAAAAAAAGAAAACTATAACATGAACAAGCTAACTATAACATGAACCTGTGAACATGTGCTGCTGAGGGTGGTTTTTTGGTTTACAGGAAACCTTGTAGACTTATGATGGTTATTTACTACCTTTTTAGTTGGTGGTTGAACTTAATCATATTGAAACTATGGGAGTGGAGGATTGCATCTGTAAGAGCAAAATGACTATTGTTTATCTATAGGAGGGTGGCCTATTACCATTTATGGAAGGGATGATCAAACATGATAATAACATCTCAATGCAATTCTTTAATTTGTGCAATGATAGGAAAGTGACTATCAATAGGATGGGCTTTGAAATCTTGGAGGAATTCATTGCAAAGGTTGGAGGGTTTGTTCTAGAAAGAAAGAACTAGTGCAAGTAGGCCAAGGTAAATGAAGAAACTAGTCTATGAATTTGTTTCAAATTTAAGGAGGAACCAATGCAAATGTGTGGGGGGTGTTCTTGGGAAGACCTTCCTAAACCCTAGGATGCCATCTTTTATGCTATTATGAGATACTTTACCCTTGAGGATTAGTTTTAGGTACTCTATTATTATCATTTCCCCATTCTCAGTCACTTTAGAAACCAGGATCATATTTCCTTCCTATTTCTTTTGTTGCATTCTATGGAAGATTGTGTCTATAAGGCTAGGAGGAAAAAAGAGGAGAGTAAATCCTTTTACCTCATCCATTAGGGGTTCATGAACAATATGTATATCTACCATCTTGCCCAAAACCTACCACTGGGTTTATGAATTTTTTTTAATATTCTAAAATCAAAATTGTTATCTATTGTAGTAGAAATTTTCATGGTATTGTGCAAGTGTTTATGAATAATGAATGTGTTTGGTAATACTGGTTGCTTTCAAGCATAGTTCTTGATTACCTTTGTTATCATTCTTGTTTACTCAAGAAGGTTGCAAGGGTGTGTGGCGCATTCATTCTGAAAGGCTTTCTCTTGATCTTTGAAGTTTTAGATTCTTTATTTGAAAACCCTTTAAAAATTATATCATACGAGGGAGCTGCCCCTCTAAACGTAGAGGAAGGCTACATATCAAGGGTCTATCCAACTATTGTGAACAATTTGCCACACACTCCATTGGTCAAATTCTATTGTGAAAAATTTGTTTACCAACAAGGTTATACCAAAACATAATAACTACAAGCTTATCCTAGTAAATAAAATCAATCACTAAAACTACATCAGTTGTAAAAAAAGAAAACTATAACATGAACAAGCTAACTATAACATGAACTTGTGAACATTTTCTGCTGAGGGTGGTTTTTTGGTTTACAGGAAACCTTGTAGACTTATGATGGTTACTTATTGCCTTTTAGTTGGTGGTTGAACTTAATCATATTGAAACTATGGGAGTGGAGGATTGCATTTGTAAGAGAAAAATGACTATTTTTTATCTATAGGAGGGTGGCCTATTACCATTTATGGAAAGGATGATGAAACATGATAAGAACATCTCAATGCAATTCTTTAATTTGTGCAATGATAAGAAAGTGACTATCAATGGGATGGGCTTTGAAATCTTGGAGGAATTCATTGCAAAGGTTGGAGGGTTTGTTCTAGAAAGAAAGAACTAGTGCAAGCAGGCCAAGGTAAATGAAGAAACAAGTCTATGAATTTGTTTCAAATTTAAGGAGGAACCAATGCAAATGTGTGGGGGGTGTTCTTGGGAAGACCTTCCTAAACCCTAGGATGCCATCTTTTATGCTATTATGAGATACTTTACCCTCAAGGATCAGTTTTAGGTAGTCTATTATTATCATTTCCCCATTCTCAATCACTTTAGAAACTAGGATCATATTTCCTTCCTATTTCTTTTGTTGCATTCTATGGAAGATTGTGTCTATAAGGCTAGGAGGAAAAAAGAGGAGAGTAAATCCTTTTACCTCATCCATTAGGGGTTCATGAACAATATGTATATCTACCATCTTCCCCAAAACCTACCACTGGGTTTATGATTTTTTTTTTAAAAAATATAGTCTATGTTGAATTTGGAGCTATTTTATATAGGAAATGTTAGACTATATTTTTCAACTGGGTTGTGTAATAGTATTCCTATCGGTTTAATTTATTTGAATATTAAGGGTATGAAAGGTTTTGTAATTAAATTATACATGTAGGTTTATGGTAAAAAGGAAAAGAAGTAGATTACATATTATTAGGATGAGTTACTATATTTTAATAAATTTATTAAATATTTAAATGTCTTCATTACAATCATACTTCTTGCTTGAACAATGTTTCTCATCTACAAAACACATATATCTGGAATCATACAATGAAATCTTATCACTCATGTTTTAAGGAGGAATCAACTTCCATGCTTTCTTGTCATATAAAAGCAAACAAGAAGAGTGCCATTGGCAAACCCATTACATCCCATGTATATCCTATTACTTTTGATACCAACAACAATAGATACTTTCATTGCTAGTTTATTGTAGAAAAACCTTTTGTAAAAATTGTTCCATTTTTCAGACCTTTCCTCATTGGAATGAAAACCAATGGTACCTTCACATTGAACATGATAGCATAAATGTTATTGTTAAAGCCCAAAACTACAACATTTTCATAATTTTCTTTAGGTAAACTAAGATGTGGGCACTACATCCACTATCTAGTTGTTATATCTAATTTTATCACCCTCATCAGTATGACATTTAGTCCTACAAAAGGATGGACAATCATAAAATAATCTCATGTTTATCTTCTTGAAATTGACATTTTTAAGACCTGCAAAATAAAAGAATAAAAAATGAGATAAGTGACTTCTAATTGAATTTTTCAAATTAGTACAATTTTTATTAGATTAGTCAATTGTCAAAATTCTAAACCTATTCATAACGATCCTATTAAAAGATTTAACCATATAAACACTAATTTGACCCTCTATTTTCATTTGAAGATTCAACATTAAGATGACTAATAGATGTATATATCATTTTTTCTAATGAACATAAACCTGTTTTGAAATAATAGAATTTCTAAATAACTCAATAGCATTAATACTAGAGAAAGTTTAATAAAATAAGTTGGTAGAGTGCATAAAACCTAGACATGGTTCCTAAGGAATGATACTTATTTCCAAAACATTGCCAAGGAAAATAACTCGTGTATTCTATTTATAGGTGATAATGTAAGCTTCTAAGAATTGTATTAACGAGTTATGCTATACTAGAAGTTCTTCCTAATAGAAAAAATGTAAAATGGGAAATTACTTTTGAAGATTGGAAAAAATATCTGTTATAAACTTTCATATTGAAATCATCTTTCTTAAATCTTCATTTGACCCTTGAATTGAAAGATCAATTGATGTAATATTATGAATAATTTTTTTTACAAAAACAATGTTGCTACAGTTACATGGAATATTGTGCACTATCTTAACTATAAAGATTCATTTTTCATCTGACTAATTCAAAGGAATTATTATTGATCAAATAGTTTGCAAGGTATAGCTTCATATGAATATTGGCTAAATCTATTATTAAGAAGCCAGTTATACATGTTGTGGTTGTGTGGGCCTATTTGTTCTTTATGGAAAACGCTCCTGGTTGTAGTTTAATTGAAGGTTAAGTTGTAGTCATAAATTCAAACAATAGATAAAGCGTCAGTGCAAAATAAAATTAATTTAGAGATTTTCAAATAAAAAATGAATTAAATGAATTATATCAAATTTTAAATTAAGACATATTTATTAGAACTTTATTAATAATCAAACCCAAAAAAAATATAAGTGAACAACTAATAGAAAACTATGACAAGTGCAATAATAATAACAAAAATAAAATAAAATATGATTTAATATTAGAAATAAGATTATGACAATCAAATAATTATTTTAAATAGTACTAATAATTATCTTAATCTTATAATATTTTTCAGCATAAAATATAGTATCATATTATTAGATAACCCCACTTAAAATTGCTGGAAAGAAGAATTTCTCCCATAAAGCTGATGTGCACATTTCCATTTATACCACATCCACAATTTCTGTATAAAAGAATCTTTACTACTGAAAATTGTTATAAAGAATTCATGAGATTTTCAACATGTCATATTTTTAAAAATCAATTGATGAATAACAGATTTCTCTATTAAAAACCCACTTAATCAAAAATCACAGATTGTCTCTTAAATCCTTTCTTCTTACTAACCTTAGAGATCTTAAAGGGAACGAAATATTAAGTAAATAAATATGACAACTAACCCTGACACTAAACATAAACTAAGAATTATTTAACATTCTGAAAATCTCAAATTTTCTTCGTATTTTTAAAATAATATATGAGAATTTTATTTTATTTTAAAAATCAATTTGCCCTCTAGTTTTACTTACCTTTCATCTTTCCAATTCCGTCTATTCTGGAAGATTGAGAAATCAAGTTTAAATGGAACTTTAGAATATGCATTTTAGTCCTTGCAAATTCATTCACCCAATACAATGTGTAAAAATATCACAACCAGAACTAAAAAAAAATCATTTATAATACAGTTGAATGAAATATAAAATTGCTTACCAGATCACCTGTGACGGAGCATATTGAAGCTTAAACATGTTGCCCGGTTATAAAATTCTTTCAATTTTATAAGCCATTGTTAATTTTTAAAACTTGCCTAGTTTTAAGCCTTAAATGGATCATTCTATCCGTGAAATTTGTGAGTCTTTAAGCCTCCATGTCTCTGGCTCGTTCCCAGCTCCGCATAGCATTTGAAATTTTTTAAATCCAACTTCTGAGCCTCCAGATATAAAAGGTTAATGATTGCCGCCTAAACACGTATTTCTTAACCTTTAACTTCTTAAAAGGTTAATGTTAACCATCAAAAATGTGTTTTTCTTAACCTCCAAATAAAAGGTTAATGTTAGCCACCAAAAATACGTTTTTCTTAACCTCCAAGTGAAAGGTTAATGTTAACCACTAAAAGTACATTTTTCTTAACCTCTCCTATAGGTTAATGATAGCATTCGAAAACATGTTTTTCCTAACCTAACCTCTCAAAAGGTTAATGAGAGCTACCAAGAATACGTTTTCATTAACCTCTATAAGGTAGTTATTAACCTGGTAAGGTGATACATGCAACATTGTTAATAATGCAGTAGCCAGATAGAAGATGAAGAAAAGCTTCTTTACACCCAAGGAGTTGCAGAGGACGAGATTTCAAAGAATGGAGCCAAGTGGGCATTTTACCAAGTTGTCTGCTGATTCGAATCTACAAGCTCTCCATCAATATGCAGATGGATCTGACTTTTCAATTAGTGTTCAGACGAATTAATTAACAAATTGCAAACTCTCAGAGAAGATCTTGGTCCACCAAGAAGTGAATGTTTAGAGAAAATGAACATGCCAAAGAGGCCTTGGCTCTCTTTTTATCAAATGTGATGGAAAGATGTAGCGGCTGACTCAGTTACAATGGTGAACATTTTGCTTACATGTGCAGTGCAAGATGTCTTAATTTGAATTAACAATGTGCCATGAGATCTAGGCTACAAATATTTTTAAAGACGCAATAACAGTGCGCCACCCCATTCAACGCATTGTCAACTCATGATTCAGCTTTATTAGAATTAGTCTGAACATGCGGTTATCATGATGAGCAAGCAGTGATACGATGCCAAAGTTTTGAATGCATTCCACCCTCCTCCCAAGTCGGGCCGCACGACCTTCAGCAAATGAGATATTATAATGCGAATTGTTAATATCATTTCCCTTGGTAGTTGATGGGTTTGATCCCGCATGAAGATGAGGAAGTGAGTGATGTTAAAATGGGGTAGATGATAGTGCGGGGACTCTGGTGGAGCCATTTCAATTGTTGAGAGTTATAGCATCCGACTAGACCTTGGTGTGGCTAATTCGCTCAGCTATCAAATAGAAGCACTAGGCCAAGATTTGGAGGGAGTGTTATGTTGTCATCCCGCTCTGCCTGCTTAGAAAGATTTGGAGGTTGGGTGGATGTCACTACTGGAAGAAGTTGATTCAGAAGTATTCTCTGATAGAGACTTGTACATCAGTTTTCCCTTTCATGTGGAAGCTAGTTCAATCTTTGGATGTGGCAGACGTCCAAGTTATATCATTGTACATCAAATTAGAGCTCTAGCCCTGGCAGGTTGTTCAAAGAATGCTTGAGTTTGAATGGCAATTTTTTGACAAAGCATCCGAAATCGCATGTCGAGAATAGGGTTGAGTATAGAAATCAAGACTCCTCCATTACAGCCTCAAGACCAGTGAATGGTTTGTCCCCTGATTCTCACATTCTGCCTCCTAGCGGGCCATTATAATCACAGCTCCATTCTGGTCCTATTTATCCTGGTCCTCGGAACAATGGTGCCCTTTCACCTCTAGTGCATTCGGGTCCCATTAACAACAAGCAGCAACAACATAGAAGTTTGCAATTTGGTTCCAAATTCAAATTGGTTCATGCACCAGCATCGACTCTCAGTGGAGCTGCTCCGGCTTTGTACTATGCAAATGTGATCATCCTAGTGGAGAAGTTGGTACATTTTCCACACTTGGTTGGCCATGATGCAAGAGATGACCTGTATCAGATGTTACCAATGAGTGTGAAAATGGCATTGAGATCAAGACTCAAGTCTTATGCAAAGAATTTGACAACCACAATATATGATGTGCATCTGGCAGCAGATTGACTATATTAAGATGGCTGGCCCCCCTCGCCCACAACATGATTAGATGGAAGTCCGAGCACAATTTTGAGCAACAAAAGGTTGTTCCCAGAACCAATGTCCTTTTCCTGCAAACACTCTATTTTGCAGATCAATCAAAGATGGAGGCGATGATCATGAAGAAGAGTCTTAACAAGTAACACAACAAGTCAGTGATTTGACCATCTGAAGACATGTTCCAAGCTATACATTTCAATCAATGGTCATTGTTATGTGAGGTTAATTTTCTTGAGGTTAATTAACCTTCCAAAATTGCGTATTTTAGAGGTGGTTATTAACCACGAAGAGGTAGTTATTAACCTCTATGTCTATATAAGGACACCTATTGGCTTTGTAAAAAGGGGGGGGGGACTTTTTGGGCTTTAGAAGAAGGGAACACCATGCTGAAATTTTGATCCAGGGATAAAATTTGGAAAGTATGTACACTTTTTATTTCTGAATTGAAAAATCTCTATTACTTTCTTGGTGCAAGAAAATAATGGAATGTGCAGTTTGAGTTCCCTCTTTTCAAATCTAAATTGTTTCAAATGTTGATTCTCTTTGTAGTGAGCATTCTCATGGTATGGTGTAGATGTTTATGAATCTGTGGATCAGCGTTCTGCTAGTAATAGTTTTTCAAGCGTAGATCTTGATCATTGTTATTAGCAATTTTAAGTTAGTAGTTTGAGAAAGCTTTGAAGTCGTGTGGTGCATTCTTCGTCATGAGCTTTCTCCCCTTTGAATTTTAATTTAATATCTATTTGAAAAGCTTCAAAATTATATCATACGAGGGAGTTGCCCCTTTAAACGCAGAGGAAGGCCGCATATCAAGGGCCTATCCAACTGTTGTGAACGGTTTGCCACACACTCTGTTGGGCCAATTCTACTGTGACAAATCCGTTTACCAACAAAACACAACACAGACATAAAAGTTGCGTATATCTCTTTTTGTAAACCCTACCTACCAATCGCCTCCATGCCATTTTTTGTGCGTTTTTAGCCGTAAAAAGTGTTAATTATACGTTGCAGGTCTGGCTAAATATAAACAGAATCTCAGTTATTAGCAGACTGGAGAGTTTATTGATTGTTTTCTAATAATGGAACAATTTGTCAGGTTGGCATGTGAAGTACTGTTCATTACATTTATTTGATTAATTTGCACTATTACTTTTACATATTATTAATTTTTATTTTAATGTTTAATACTAACAGTTTTTAATTTATATATTGGCATTAATTCGTTTTTCACTTTTATGGTATAGAGTTATATTATTATTAAAACTTGTTGGTAAGGAATGCTAAATAGGAAAAGAAAATTTCAACGTTTGATCTTCATAATTTGTATAGTTTGTAGTCTAAAATTTAAAAAAATTAAGAAAAAAATCGCTACAATTTGAAAACTAAAGTTTGACTTTCTTTTGTCTTTAGTACATTTTGGTAAGTAGGTTGGTTAATACTATTATGTTTTTTAAGTTGGAATAGTGATTAAATGAGTTGTTAAAAAAATTAAAGTTATCAAGTTCTATATTCTCCAACATTGTTTGAAATTAATCTTTAAGTTTTCATTTTATATTAATTTAGTTTAATTTTAAAATATAATATGTTACTATTTCTTAAAAAGATTAGAAAAATCCTTTAAAAGGGTAAGTTAAAGATAAGTGTTATATATAAACAAAATTTGGAAAAGTTAATAAAATATATGACGAAGAAGAAAATGAAAGTAATATAGTATTTTAATTTGATTTATTATTTCTTTCAATTTAATATTTATTTGTTTATTTGACTATTTGATAACTAAATTAGTATTGTTTGTGTCAAGATTTATTAAAAAAAATTAAGTTTAAAATAATGAGGTTTGTGTATTTAATTATGGTTGCAAGCACCATGATATAGAAAAATCATGAAAAAAAATGTAGTGTGGAAGAAATTTTCATTAAATGAAAAATTTTCAAATAATTTTACTTTTAAAACTATTGGATGCGAGAAAGGTTTTTCTCTTTCTTGCTTAGTTTGGGATTTCTCAAAATTTTAAATTTGTCATAATTGTTTGGACAGTTGGAAAGGGTGTTGAAAAGGTGGTAACTAGGTTTTGTGCCAAATGGGCCCTTACTTTTCTTTGATTTTCACAATATTTTAGATTATTACAAACAACTCTTGTCCCTTAGATTTCTTCTATCTCTTACTTTTAATTTTTCTTTGTTCAACATAACAGGTGGATCTTTCATTTGCTTTGTTCAACATAAGAAGCGGATCTTTGGTGTAGAGTATATGCGTAACTGTTTCTCTACCATGAGTGTAATATTAAAGGTAAAATGGGCTTCTCCATGTTTTGGGTCACCTTGACTTGTTGTTTTGAACTTTTATTTGAAAGGTTCTTCAATGAAATTTTAATGTATTTGCCTTAAATAGTAAGCAACGTATGCTAAATTCTAGATGTTTTCTTAATTACTTTTTTGCGAAAGAGATTAGATGATCATTGATCTTTCACAAATCTATTATATTAAATGATGTCCACTTTTCAAGAATAATGAATCTTAAAGAATTCCTCAAGTTTCTTTGGAACTGATATATTATAAACAAGGACCTCTATATGATTTAGGGTAGTTTTTGTTTTCCTTTATTCCAGGAAATGCTGTAATCACTAAACTTTTGTAAACCTCATATCCCAAATTTTGTCCACATATTAGAGACTATAGTTGTGAATTTTGTTTCTTAAAATTAATTTGGTTGTCTTCTCTTGTCATTTAGATTTAAAATGATAGACTTATTGGTGAACAAATTTTCCAAATCATGTTTTCCCTATGAACAATGACAATTGTGCCAATAGTTGGAGAGATCGAATCTAATCAGTATTGGATTGTAATCTTCATCTATGTTTAAGAGGGGCAACTCTCTTGTATGATGTGGGTATTTATTATTTATGTGTATTTCACTTGAAAGTACAAAAAGAAAAAAGCAATTAGCTAAACAAGATAAACCACATAAACATTGATGATAGACATAAGAATACCAAATGAGATCTCACTTCGAATAGGAGATGAAAAGGGCATTATTTAGCACAGCATGTAACAATGACAACAAATGGATAGTACACCCGGACATACAAATAGATAAATGACCCTAGCATAAATATCTGAAAAATGCATTTGAGAAATACAACTAAATGCATTCATGTTATTTCTTTAAAGATATACAACTTCAAAGAAAATTGTGTTCTTAGTGCGAACTTCAAAAGAATTTTCTCCATAATTTTTCCCTTACCAAAAAGTCTCTCCCTTACATTACAATGTGCCTTTCATTTATAGGCCTCATGTTGATAACTAGCCATCTTTGAGTTATTAACTAACTCAAATTTGTACAATTGAAACAAAGTTATGGACTTCACAAATTTTACATAAAAATGGTTAATTTCCTAACTTTGACTAAAAGTGACAAAAGTCACTATTTGCAAACATCATAAAGAAATAATGATTTTTCCATAAAATTACAACCATGGAAAATGTAGGATGGAATCAATAGAAAACATGTCAAATGGTTTCTCTTGGCATCTCTTGAAAGGGCATCCTGGTTGAGGCACTCGCTAAATGGTCAAATATTTGCTCTCGGCTAGCCAATGCCTGTTGTCCAATAGACATCCCCATCTCATACCCCAAATAGCATATTGTTTTCTTATGTTAGTCATTGCAGGGTTCCCCTAATCCTCACTAAAATACACCATAAACTGTGCAAAGGAATAAATGTTTGTCGTAAATGGCTTGCTATTCTTATCCAAATAATTTCCCATTGGTATTCATAGTGCTTTTTTTAATTGTTCATAAGCTATATCTCATAGTTTTATAATACAACTAAAAACTTTCATGATAGAAAATTAAATAATCAAAATCCATAAAATAATTTGATTTATTTTTTAACTAATTAATATTTAGATTTTAAATTTATATTGAAATATATGTGAGGGATGGGAGAGAGTGAATTATACTCTATTTTAGATTCAAAGTGAAAAAGAAAATAGTAATATAATCTATTTAAAATTAGAATTAAGATATTTATTTAAGTTAAAATAAAATTACATTAAGATTATTGTCATTGAAATATAAATAAGGGATGTGAGATACTGAATTGCCCCTCTATTTTAGATTTAAAATAGAAAAAGGAAATGGTAATTATATTTTATTTGAAATTAGAAGTAAGATATTTATTAAAGTTAAAGTTAATTACATCAAGATTCTTCAATGTAAGCAAGAAACCAAGAATAGTGAAATGGATTTTTTTAGAATTAACTTAAAAGAATGTGGCTTTATTTGAATAAACACTACATAAACATTAAACTCAAAAGAAATTGTTTCATCGTAAATTATTATTTTTTAGTTGTAATGAGTCACAACATGATGAGTCAACTTTCTAAAACAAATGAATTCCACATCTTAAATTTATGGACATTTTGTCTATCAAAGAAAACTTAGTACTCAACAATCATAATTTAAAATATAATATATTATAATATTGTGAAAATATGTGTCAATCATGATCTTCAATATAAATATCATAACATTGATTATCCAAAAAGATGTTGACAATGATCCTCCATACAAATATCATCAAATAAATTTATAACTAAAGACTTAGAATCATTTAAATTTGAATACATAATTTTATTACCATATCCACTTTGCATTGTGTCTCGTATTGTTATTGTTTGATTAAGATCAAGAGAAAAGGGTAACACATAGTCTTGGTTCTTGTGTTGATCACCTAAAACTACAATTGAAATCACATATAAAGACTCAAAACTTAACTTATGCATTAAATGCACAAAAATTATGAAATTGGATTTCATTATTTTCTTACGAATTGTAACCTGCATTACAATAATATTGTCTATTTAATATATTGAGCCATATAAAAGTAATAAAAAAATCAAAATATATTAATTGTTATTTTGTAATCTCATTACCATTTCTAGTTTGGATTGTGTTTTCATGACAAAAACTCCCTCTAACTTTATCATTATAAAAAAATCAAAATATATTAATTGTTATTTTGTAATCTCATTATTGTTTCTAGTTTGGATTGTGTTTTCATGACAAAAACTCATTCTAACTTCATCATTTTTGTCAACCAATAGAGCAACATCATTTATAATTTTATAAAATCAATTTAGTTAGTGTTAAAGAAACATAATAGTCATTAAATAAAATTACCATCTATAGCTTGTTGTTCACCTGTAACCATTTGGTTTAGATTGATTAAGAAAGGTAGACAACGTCATTGAGTACTTTCTTGATTATTTAGACCTACAAAATGACATGTTTATGATAATTACCAAAATACTTTTGAATAAATGTACTTACCTTTTTGCATGATAACATCTCTTTCTTGTTGTATTCTTATGCATGATCTATTAATGACCTTTTTCTTTTTCTTTCTAGATCCCATAGAGGGGAATTGAAAAGTTTCATGTTCCTTAGCTCTTTCATTTGGGTTTTGAGTTATGTCATTGCACTTTTGATGACTAAAATGTTATTTGTGCATTTTACTTGGATTAAACCATGCTGATATATGTCTCATAGATGTTTTCTTTGAGCTAAGGATTGATTTGAATTTGGAAATTGAAGAAAAAGTTGCATGTATGTCTTTTTTAAATCTTCTAGTTACACATTGATTAAACATTATTTGTTCATCTTCTTTAGCTGGTAAATTTTGTAGTGAGGTTATGTAGTCAGCTGAATCTAGGAATTCATTATAGGAAGTATTAGATGATTTCAAACCACCTCTAATAGAAATAAAAATGACTAATTTAGAAAAAAAAAATTGAATTTTTAATTTACTTCATTATAAAGTGACAATTTTGAAAATTACTAGTAGTTTGATATTTGGCAATGATAAACCCAAGCATGTGTTGATTTTTTGGATGCATGCAACCCTCTATTATTTGAAATAATTAGTTTATTTTTAGAAACATATAATAAATTAATACTTGATTGTAAGGATATTTTCATACCATTTTCATGAGAATAACTCACTCTAACTTCATCACTTTCATCAACCAACATAGTAACATCATATGTTATTTAATAAAAGTAATTTAGTCAATATAATCTAGAAAGTGATCATTGAAAGCATTAGATGATTTACAGTCATCTATAATAGATATAACAATGTTTAAGAATTAAAATATTTTAAGAATTCTAATGCTTCATTATAAGATTATAGTTTTGAAAACTATTAGTACTTTAAGCTTTGGCAATGACATCCACAAGAACATCTTGATGTTCTAGATGTATACAACCATCTATAATTTCAAGATAATAATTAGTTAATTTTTAGAAATGTAAAATTATTTAATACTTAACTGTAAGAATATTAAAATTATCTATGGTACCATTTACAATGACAAGAACTCCCTCTAACTTCATAATTTTCATCAACCAATGTAGTAACATCATTTGTAATTTGATAAAGTCAATTTAGTTATTTTTAAAAATATATATAATAATCATAAAGAATTACTATTAAACTCAAATCACAAATGAAATGTACAAACAGTTTGATCTTGTTGGTCTATTTTGTCTCTCTTTAGAAGATCTAAAACTTTCATCACATGTTTGCATGTGTTTCCTCTTTTGGTCCACTAGCAATCACAAACATGTAAATCGGATCCAAATTCCTTGACGAGGTACCATTTTTTCGATCAGTTTAGCTTCTTATTTTATATGTATTAGGAAGATCATGAGGGTAGTAATCTGTATCAGTTATTTCTTTTGATATCTCTAAAGAAGTTATGTAATATCTTTCCTTTTTGAAGTTAGTTAAGAATGGAGATAATTGTATATATCTTTTATTTTTATAGTATGTTTCTACCCTATGGAGAAGCATATGAATTAGCCAATCTATTATCCTTGTACATTTCTTAGCATGATCACTTAAATAACGGCTCTTAATGTGAAAATGGTATGACTCTACAGTTGTATTAGTTTCTTCATTTGTGTGAGAGAAACTTCACAAAGTTTTTTCCCACATCTCTACAAAAAAAAAAAAAACATATGATGTGGGTAAGTGCACCAAGTTGTGGTGCCAAAAATATGACACCAAATGTATTTTTTTCTAATTTTACAAAGTGTGTACGTGCTTTGAAAAATGAATTTTTTTAATAAATGGGCTGCAAACCCGTGGCCCATTTTATCATTTCATTTGCAATTTTCATTTCTCCCAAACAACATGCACAAAGATTGAAGAAGTTGAAGACTTTTGTCTCTCACCTTGTCAAAATGCCTCCTTGTCACTGAAGTTCAAGATCGAGATCACGTTGTAATGTCTACTCTTATTTTTGCATTGTTTTATATGTTTTTGCATTATTTTGTAAGTTTTTACATTGTTTTGTAGGTCTTTTCAATTTTTCTTTAAATTTGTTTATTTATTTAGATTGCAATTGGTTTCTTATCAAGAAAATTGAATAATGGACTATTAAATCCCCAGCTAGATCAACAAAACAAAAACCCTCCACAAAATGAAAATTAAAACACTCCACAACAAGAAATTCTGCAACCTACACCAATTGAAAGACCTCCTCCTAGCACCCAAGAAAACATAATGAATGAAATAGAAAGAGCGAAAAATGAATTAGAGGCACTCATTGGTAGGTTGAAAACTTGTGGACAAACCAATCTGATGAGAGCACAATTGGCATTCTCCCTCGAGTCCATTATGACCCATGTAGCTTCTGTTAGTAGTCAGTTGGATATTTGGTGGGTTAAGAGGGATGAACAAAGAGGATATTATGCAAACAAATTATCATATCACAATGTAAAAAAAATAGAAAAAGGTAGCATTTGTGCATTTTTTAAAAAGCCTGGTGAATAAAATATTGTTAGAACTCCAACTAAAAGATTCTCCATTCATTGGTGCATACATGATGGTATTAGAAATAATTTTTGGGATAGATGGTAGATGGTCTTTGATGCCCCTCCTTGCAATAACCATGAGGTTCCAATGTATTTATTAAAAAAATTGTATTGTGAATTTGTCCTTGAGGAGATCCCTAATTATTTTGATATATAAGAATCTTAGGGTAGAGGTGGGGGGTCATCATTTGAGAGGTTGGAGGCACGTCATGACCCTAATGTAGTTAGGACACTTGTTGCCAAGCCACAAGGTGAGCATGTGATTATTCATCTAGTTGTGAAGGAACATGTAGAGACCAACACTCTAGGGACTATTAATGCTTTGATTCAAACCCTCATTCATTGCATGAGTTCATTAGTTGAGGAGGAGCCTTCTATGTGTCGCGATCACATTTGCACATCATGTGGATCCTTATGCACATTTGGGAGTCATGCTGGAGATAGTATGGATGATGGGCTAGTCACTGATTAGCTCCTGAATCAGACATTTGGCATTGACACATAGGTAAATTAAAATTATAATAAACTAAGTTGATCACATTTCATATGTATAGTGAATGACTAATTAATTAGCATGTATTGACATTCTTCAAAATTCAGGGTAAGAGTGTTGCTAGCCCTAGTAGAGATACTCTAGCCCCATTTTTCATCCTGTCAATGAGTCTAGAGGTATGTATCGATTTGATCATTTAAATTAATACATATATTTATTAAGTAATCATATGAAGGATTGAAAAAAACATTTATGCATATGCATCAATTCTCTACAAGACCATCAACATTCACTAGGGACTCCGAGTGTAGGCGTGATACGAGCTTTGTAGGGGTACATTTGTTTCATGTTAATTTAATTCATTTGATTGTATTTGTTTCATGTTTCATGTAACTTGTATTGTATGACATGTAGGTCTTGACATCTGAGACTCCTCATCTTTGCCAGTCCATCAATCATGGTGTTGCTGCAGCAATGGCTAGTTTAGAGCCATTGATTGAGGTATGAAATTTTTTTCTTGATTTTAGTTATTATTTATAATATTTAGTATCAAAATTTCTAATATTATTTATAAGTGATTATATTGATTGAATTGTTGTAGGGCTTTGTTACACCCAATCATCCACAAGCCTTTGAGGCAGACGTACAAAGTGACTGTTTGATGGTTGTAAGAAAATAATTAATTTTATGTCTTCATATATTTTATTTCAATGTATAATAATTATTGATTCATATCTACTTTGTTTGTATCAACCTGAGTTAGAGAAGAGCCTAAACAAGAGGAAAAGCAAGTGTGTGAGGAAGACCCCATCATCCCCATCATCTCCCTCCACACGACAGCCAAAGACCTCTAGGGATTTGTTTCCTTCCCCTCGTGGGAAGGAAAAGATATAGTTGATAGACACACATGTATAGGCATTAGTGGACATATATGTTGGATTTTATGTCAGTGGACATATTTGATATACATTTGACGTATACATGACATTTTATATTTGATGTATGGCATATATTTGATGCATGAAATTATTAGATTTGTGACATTATTGGTTAATATATGATATGTTTGTTCATGTATGACATTATTGGTTATCATAATATATTATGGGTATGTGCAGGATCATGGTGTGCCAAAAAGTGGCGATGTGAAAAAGAAAAAGTTTGAAGACGTCTAAAAGCACTTCAAAATTCACTTTGACTTTTTTTCACCTATCTAGGTACCAAACCTGGAAAGTAAGGCCCAAGCCTTATTAGATATCCAATATGAGATCGGATATCCGATTTGATATCGAATATTTGACCTCATATCAGATATCCAATCTGAGATTGGATATCTGATTTCATATCGAATATCTGATATTGGCAACACAAACACATTGGAGGCAAAAATAAATTTTGGTGGGAAAAATGAATTTGTGAGTTATATGACTAATTTGAGTTATGAAATATGTAAAGATATAATATATAATCTATAAATATATAATATGACTAATCTATAAATATATAATATATATATATATATGAAATTATATTATATTATATTATTATTATTATTTAATATAATAATGTAACTATTAATATATAATAATATATTATGTTATTATTATTATTATTATTATCTAAAAATATAATATATATTATTTTATTATATTATTATTATTTTTGCTATATTTCTATTAAATATAATAATGTAATATTATATATATATATATATAATTATCATCATCTATAAATTATAATCTATAATATATTATTATTATTATGACCTATGTTATTAATATATATATATATATATATATATATATATAATAATCATATATATATATGATTATTATACTATATTATTATTATTTTTACTATATTATTTCTATTAGAATTGTTTATATGGGTCAAACGAGGTCATAGGTCATTCGACACATTCCATCATGACATATGTCCATACGGGTCCTAGGACCCCTAGGGATATATTAGAATAATTTATATGAGTCGAAGGGGGTCACAGGATGATCTATGACCCCTTTCGACACATTCCATGACGATATATGTCTCTAGGGGTCCTATGATCCCTAGGGATATATTATAATTATTTATATGGGTCAAAGGGTCCTGTGACCCCTTTCAACACATTCCACGATGACAAATGTCCATAGAGGTCTTAGGACCCCTAGGGACATATTAGAATTTTTTATATGGGTCAAAGGAGATCATAGGACAACCTATGACCCCTTTTGACACATTCTATGATGACATATGTCTATAGGGGTCCTAGGACCCTTAGGGACATATTAAAATCGTTTATATGCATCGAAGGGGGTCACAGAATGACCTGTGACCCCTTTCGACACATTTCATGATAACATATGTCCCTAAGACCCCTAGGGACATATTAGAATTGTTTATATGGGTCAAATGGGGTCATAAGATGACCTATGACCCCTTTCAAAACATTCAATGATGACACATGTCCCTAGGGGTCCTAGGACCCCTACGGACATATTAGAATCATTTATATGGGTTGAAGGGGGTCATAGGATGACCTATGACCCTTTTTGACACATTCCACGACTACATATGTCCCTAGAGCTCCCTAGACCATTAGGGACATATTAAAATCATTCATATGAGTCAAAGGGGGGTCATAGGTTGACATATGACCCCCTCTGACCCATTAAACAATGACATATGTCACTAGGGGTCTTAAGACCCCTAAGGACATATTAGAATTATTCTTATGAGTCTAACCTATGACCCTCTTCAACCCATTACATGATGACATATGTCCCTAGCAGTCCTAGCACCCCTAGGGACATATTAGAATCATTCTTATGGGTCAAAGGGGGTCATAGGGTGACCTATGACCCTCTTCGACCCATTACATGATGGCATATGTCCCTAAGGGTCCTAAAGTCCTTAGGAACATATTAGAATGCTCCATATGGGTTGAAGGGGGTCATAGGTTGAACTATGACCCCCTTCAAATCATTAAATGATGACATATGTCCCTAGGGGTCCTCGAAACCCTAGGGACATATTAGAATCATTTTTATGTGTCAAAAGGGGTCATAGGTTGACTATGACCCCCTTTGACCCATTAAATGATGACATATGTCCCTAGGGGTCCTAAGACTTCAAAGGACATATTAGAATGCTTAATATGGGTTGAAGGGGGTCATAGAATGACCTATGAACCCCTTCAATCGATTACATGATGACATATGTCCTTAGGGATCCTAGGACCCCTAACGACATATTAGAATCATTCTTATGGGTCCAAGGGGGTCATAGGTTGACCTATGACCCCCTTCTACCCATTACATGATGACATATGTCCCTAGGGGTCCTAGGACCCCTAGGGACATATTAGAATCATTCTTATGGGTCAAGGGTAGTCATAGGTTGACCTATGATGCCCTCTGACCCATTACATGATGACATATGTGCCTAGGGGTCCTAGAAACTCTAAGGACATATTAGAATACTTCATAACCCTTCAACCCATTAAATGATGACATATGTCCCTAGGGGTTCTAGGACCCCTAGGGACATATAAGAATCATTCTTATGGGTCAAAGGGGGTCATAGTTTGACCGATGACCCTCTTCGACTCATTACATGACAACATATGTCCCTAGGGGTCCTAGGACCCCTAGGAAGATATTAGAATGCTTCATATGGGTCAAAGAGGGTCATAAGTTGACCTATGACTCGCTTAGACCCATTACATGGTGACAATTGTCCCTAGGGGTCCTAGGGACATATTGGAATCATTCTTATAGGTCAGACCCATTATATCATGACATATGTCTTTAGGGGTCTTAGAACCCCTAGGGACATATTACAATCATTCTTATTGGTCAATGGGGGTCATAGGTTGACGTATGACCCCCTTTGACACTTTAAATGATGTCATATGTCTCTAGGGGTCTTAGGACCCCTAAGGACATATTAGAATTGTTCTTATGGGTCAAAGGGGGTCATAAGTTGATCTATGACCCCTTTCGACCCAATACATATGGGAATCATTCTTTGGGTCAAAGAGGGTCATAGCTTTACCTATGAACCCCTTTGACCCATTAAATGATCACATATGTCACTAGGGGTCCTAGGACCCCTAAGGACATATTAGAACCATTTTTATGGGTTAAACGGGGTCATAGGTTGACCTATGACCCCCTTTGACCCATTACATCATGACATATGTCCTTAGGAGTTCTATTTCATCATGTAATGGGTCGGAGGGGGTCATAAGTCAACTTATGACCCCCTTTGACACATAAGAATTGTTCTAATATGTCTCTAGAGGTCCTAGGACCCCTACGGACATATGTCATCATTTAAGGGGTCGGAGGGACCTATGATCCCCTTTGATCCACAAGAATGATTCTAATATGTCGCTAGGGGTTGTAGGACCCCTAGGGAGATATGTCATCATTTAATGGGTCGAAGGGGGTCATAGGTCAACCTATGACCACCTTTCACCCATAAGAATGATTCTAATATGTCTCTAGGGTTCCTAAGACCTCCAGGGACATATGTTATTATGTAATGGGTCAAAGGGGGTCATAGGTCAACCTATGACCCCCTTTGACTCAAAAAAATTCTAATATGTCCCTATGGGTCTTGGACATATTAGAATTTTTTTTTGGGTCAAAGGGGGTCATAGGTTGACCTATGACCCCCTTCGACCCATTAAATGATGACATATGTCATAT
>CM053785.1:210030155-210212655 GCA_028749045.1 Cupressus sempervirens | reverse complement strand
AAATTGATTCTAATTAGTCTGAGAAGGTCAGTGGACCAATTTAAGGATTTAGTTGTTCATAAATGAATTTTTTTTAGTTGGACCCACTTTGGGCCCGACTGATTCCATCAGGTGAATCTGAGTTTTGTAGAATCTTGAAGGTGCCTTGATGATGTAAAGATGGGGAACTAAGTGAAAAGAGCATAAAACTGAAGGAGAATAAAAAATAAGAGAAATCAAGGAAATATATTATTAGAATTTCATTCACCTTTTGATAAAAACTTCAAGTCAAGGCGGCATGAGTAGGCACTCATGTGAATTTTAAAAGCCACAGTCTTTGAGGAGAACCTAGTGAATGAAGGTAGCAGGCCAGTGTATCTTCCACATTCAATGAGAACCAAGGCATGGAGCAGGTCATTTTGAATAAAGGAAGTCTTGAGCAATGGGAGAAGGTTGGGGCACAATTGAGAAATTAGTTATAGAGATATTGGGACATAGGAATGCAGCTTAGTGCAAAGTAATTAGGGAGACATTTAATCAGCTATACAAGGAAGTTTTCTTGAAGAGATTGGAGTCAAAATTCACAAATAGTTTTGAGTGTGCTTTGTTACTTTAGATACTATAACCTGAGGAGCGTGATGCTTGTCTAGCACTTGGAGCAATAAAATATGGACTCCAAAGAATCAATCACTTATAGAAATTTCTCGTGCTTGGTCTTCAACTAAACTATGGATGATAAGACAAGCATATCATGCACAAATTTTGTAGATAGCGAAAGCATTCATGGCCACATAACTAAAAAGACCTCCCATGGCATCAAGGTTGGAAACCACCCAATCTAAAAGGAGGAGGTGTTTGGAGAAGAATGACCATGCTAGGCAAGAAGCTGCAAGCTTTGAAATAAAACAAAACAAAGCCTTTTCTCCTGTTGGCTGCACATAAGAGGTTTAGTCCTCTACGTTTGAAGAGCAGGGGAGCGGCTAAGACTTAAGATGAGCCCATGTCAAGAAAATTGGGAGGTACTTTAGTTTGAAAGCACTACTATGAACACAACAGAATTAGCACAGATAAAAGAAGAGCATGCCAATCATAAAAAATGTGGATCAAAGAAGCTTGCTTAAGATCTCACACCATTGAAGACAACAAAGCAGCGCAGTCAAACAGAGGGAGTTCACGAATGAAAGAATCTGCATATTAAAAGGCAGAGGTAGCAGTTAAAAATGGCATGTGAACTGGAGTGGCAAGGGAGACGCCATCAATAAAAGGAGATCCAACGCCATGCAAAGAAAGAACGGAGCCACCAACGCTGAAGGAAGAAGTTGCCAAGGCGTCCAAACCCACGGCTAATATAAGATTAAGCTACCATTAAAGAACAAAAGTAAAAGCCCGTAGGAATCCACAGACAAGAAAAGGCGCACGGCATCCCAGGGTGGGTTTTAGGCAAGAAATAGTTCAAGATTATGAGCAGAACCCACGCATTGGCAGCAAGGAATCCACACCAGGCATTTAAATAAAACTTCAGCGGCATTATTTAAAGCAACCCCAATCAAAAATGAAGGATTGGGAGGCTTAAAAAAGGATTGTGGTTCTCTATTGAGCATGGGAACAGAGCAAAGGTGGTCATAATCCATGCCAATTTTTTTACAGGCATGGTCAAAGGTGAAACCTATAATCCCATATGCCTTGCATGGAAGTGTATTTTGTATGTTAAATACCATTGCACACAACTCTAATAATGTCCTAATGCAAAGAGCTTTTGGAAGCTCACGTGTATGCGGGACATCTCAATTCAACCCAAAAGATGATGACATCAGCCAAGTTCGATTAGAGCATAATTTTGAAGGCAAACACAATTAAAGACTAATTATGTCATCAAATTGAATCCTGCTAGAAAAGAAAAAAAATTCAACTAGTCGCTATGGCGCTAGCCAGAAAATTTAAGAAATTCCAGCTACCGACATAGCGACTAGCTGAAAATTTTCAAACCCGGCGAGAAGTTAGTAAAGCATCGTGGTTTCCTCATGCAGGAGCAACAGTGAATCGGAAGGTGACAAGTGGCAGTGACAAAATGATCAGATAATGATGTGGCGAGCAAATTTCAAGAGTGCACCAGATTGCACCACGTGGCAGATTCGACTGTTCTCGCTAACTCGCCAAGCAGAAGATGCACGAGATTTAGCATAGCGAGTTAGCGAGAAAAGGACATGTGGCATCCATTGTATAGGCCCGAACTAATCAAAGTGCACCATGTGGCGTGGGTCAAAATCAGTTTGACCCTGGATTCAAAGGGTAGGAAAAAATTTGTAGAAAATAAAAAATAAGTTTTTATTTACTTTTTTGGGCAGTGGGTATGCACGTTCAAAATTTTCAAAGAGAGACATATTCTAAATTTTATACTTTAGAATTTTTCAAATGTGAAAATTTAAGAAATTCCAGCTACCGACATAGCGACTAGCTGAAAAATTTCAAACCCGGCGAGAAGTTAGTAAAGCATCGTGGTTTCCTCATGCAGGAGCAACAGTGAATCGGAAGGTGACAAGTGGCAGTGACAAAATGATCAGATAATGATGTGGCGAGCAAATTTCAAGAGTGCACCAGATTGCACCACGTGGCAGATTCGACTGTTCTCGCTAACTCGCCAAGCAGAAGATGCACGAGATTTAGCATAGCGAGTTAGCGAGAAAAGGACATGTGGCATCCATTGTATAGGCCCGAACTAATCAAAGTGCACCATGTGGCGTGGGTCAAAATCAGTTTGACCCTGGATTCAAAGGGTAGGAAAAAATTTGTAGAAAATAAAAAATAAGTTTTTATTTACTTTTTTGGGCAGTGGGTATGCACGTTCAAAATTTTCAAAGAGAGACATATTCTAAATTTTATACTTTAGAATTTTTCAAATGTTATAAAAAATTAAATGTGCAAACATGAGTTTCTAGCAGAGGAGTCATTTTCAAAATGAC
Source organism: Cupressus sempervirens (assembly GCA_028749045.1). Lineage (NCBI taxonomy): Eukaryota > Viridiplantae > Streptophyta > Pinopsida > Cupressales > Cupressaceae > Cupressus > Cupressus sempervirens. The sequence continues at coordinate 210,209,716 of CM053785.1, read as the reverse complement.
TTTCAGGAGGTTTCCAAGAGGCCAGATAAGCGATGTTATATATTGCCGGAATCGAGAGAAGACAAACTTTCCAATTCTGAAGTTGGTTTTTGCACAAGTGTCAATTAGTTTGAGCTACATGAGGTTTTCCATTGGGTACCTGAATTGCAACCATATTCAGACCAGGAAGTTCATTTTTAATTTTTTGTCAAGATTATGACCTGAATATCAGTAGAAGGCAATGGAAAATGTAGTAAGGATCAAATTTGTTCAGATTTACTCAGTAAAAAGTCATCTTCACTAGCATTTTCATGGGGCAATCAGATATTTTGGTGATTCAAAAAGCTTTCATCATTAAGCAGAGATATTTTGCAAATCAGTTGCAGATAATGATGAAACAAGATTAGATCAGAATGGGAGATGGAAGAAAGAAGTTTTTCAGTTACAGAGGATTGCATTTCAAATGGACACTTGTCACGTGAAGATCAGATCCGAGATTCTTTCCTTTGCTATATCTTTATATCTTTCATTGTTTCAAGGGTTCCAATTTTTTGTTACTGAGAGACCATTCTTCAGCATTTCTTCTTGTATTGAACAACATTTTGAGTTTTATGCAAATAGTTCATGTCTGTTAGGTGATTTATGAAGTATTCTATACATCTTTCATGTATTTGATTTCAAAGAAAGCAAATAAAGAGCGAAAATGGTTTCAAATTCAGCTTGAATCTTGTCTCCTATTTGTGGATCTGTAATCTTTTCTAGTTTATGATCAAAGACCATAGACTAGGTTGCATCTCATTTAGTGATGTATGTGATTGAAATACCTTGCTTATGGAACCAAGAGCCATGTAACTGCTTGGTGTTTATCACAGGGTTTACTAATTTCATGATGGGATATTCTGAGTATGAGATTCATTTTGATGCAGATGTCAGTTCACAAAGTGAAGGATAGATCAGGGATCTTGATGTAGAGATATGTCTAAGATTTCCAGGAGATGTATGGTTATAATTCATTTAATTGCCCAATAGATAAGGCACTGATCACATATAGGATGATTAAATTTTGTTTCTTATACCTGGGTCTTGCTGTCATCAATCTATTAAATCATTTTCATTTTATGTTGAAAGGTATTCAAAGTATAACCCGCACTTAGCTTTCCAACTTCATGAGTCATGTCCTTAGCTATTTCATGCTTGTGATCTCCTGGTTAAGCATAGAAGAATTATGGGTTTCATCTGCTTTTATAGATCCTAATATGGTTATTGCACTGGTCACATAGTCAAATCTAAAGAGGTTCACCCGCCTAGGTTTTGCAAAGCCTGAAGAAGAAGAAGGGTCATGCCTTATAGTTGGCTTGGTGTCTGAATGGGCATGTTGCAAATGGAAGTTAGCTAACCCTAGATATGTTTTGTTCTCATCAGGGTAATTGGAAATGGGTAATTGTAAATGAAACACTGCAATTGGGACACTGAAATACCAAGCCCAAAAATTCTATTTATTACCAAATGGATAATAAATGTACATATGTCTTTAGATATAACATATATTTAATATAGTTGGTTCTTATTAGATGGAGTGGGTTGTAATCAGTTGTGGCCAACTGTAGACAACTATGGATGATGGTATGTAATTAATTTATCTATACTAACATCCCCACATAAATTAATTACATTAACTATTCTAAATATCCTCCCATAATCTAGAAAAGATTGGTCTTGATATAAAGCCTTGTTACATACCCATTTGCAATCACATATTCCCTAAATACAATGGATCGGTACACTAGAATCCCCTCTGAATGACAACTATGAGACAATCACATGACTTCTCATAAGCCCAAAAGATGTTTGATATAATGATGGTAGACTTCAATGTGTTTTTATGATCATCAAACACTGGCTTCTTGGACAATGAGATGACACTTTGATTGTCACAATTTAAAGTAAAGTAGGCCTTGCATGGTGATTCTTAATGAGTAACTAAACAACCTTTAGCCAAGTAATTTCTCTAGTTGCATCATTTGTCATAGTATATTCAGCCTCTATAGTAGATAGAGCAATTGTAGATTTCTTTTTACTACACCATGAAATGAGATTAGAGCCAATATAACAACATGACCGATAGTTCATTTGCAGTCATCTACACATACTCTCCAATTTGAATCTCAGTACCCTATAAGTTGTAGATTACAATGAGATGAATATAAATCTCCATTTTTAGGATAAACTATAGACATAAATAACAATTACATGCAAATATAAACAATATCAGAAAATAATTAATCGCACAAAAGAGAACGCAAGACACCAAGATTTAATGTGGTTCACCCAATCCCAAGCTATGCCCACCAAACAACAAGTCCAATATTATTACAATCCAATGATTATAACTTGATTACAATCCGCAATCCCTTATGGCTCAATACTGCCGCAAGAACAAATTTTTGCATCACACCTTATGAAATATACCTAACCCTAAGCCCTTTTATACAAGTATTTTTGCCGCTTTAGGGTTATAATTAATTACAACATGTTGGCCCAAAATTCTTGATAAAATAGGGCCCAAAATAATTATGAAGTATGTAGAATACTTCCCTGATCAGTCACCACAAACTAATACCCATTATTAAAGTCCCTTGCATACACATTAATATTCTTTTGGCTACTACCCATTGTGGGACCTTAGGAGAACTCAAAAATCTTGAAACAACACTAATTGCAAAGTAAATACTTGATCAAGTGTAAGCCAAGTACAAAAGACTACCAAACAATTGCTTTATAAGGTAGGATGAAGATGTTCACCCTCCATGTTCTTTTTAAACTCTAGACTCAAAGCAACTAGAGGAGACACACTTTTACAATCTTCCATTCTAAACCTTTTCAACAAAGTGTAAAATATACTTTATTTGAGAAAGATAAATCCTATCATCCTTTTGTCAGACTATTATGCCAAGAAAGTAATGTAGAAAACTCACATTTGTCATCTCAAATGCATCTTGGATTTTTAACTTTATATCACTTATGTGATTCATGTTAAACTTTGTAATGATAATACCAAAGTCTTATATATATATATATATATATATATATATATATATATATATATATATATATATATATATATATATATATATATATATATATATATATATATAAGCTAGTGACAATTGCGGTACAATAGGAAAAACAATTACTTTGTATTTATATTTTGATAAGGTTAAATTATAAAATTGTTAATTAATATTTAATTAGAGTTATATAAAGTTACTAAAAAATTATGCTTAAAAACATTTTTTTTAAATTTAATATATGGAGTTTAATTTAGATTAAAAAAATTAATTTTATTTTTGGGATATTGTAATGTAAAATATTATAGTCAAACGTAGATATATGGTTAGGGATAAAGTTACCATTATAGTTGATGTTAACCTTAGGGATAGAATTAGGGTTACGATTAGCATTAGGGTTAGGGTTGGAGTCATGGTTAGGGTTTAGTTATGGTTAAGGTTAGGGTTAGAGTTATGGTTATGGAACTTATTATTGTTAAGGTTCAGATTAGAGTTTTGTTTATGGTTAAGGTTAGGGTTAGGGTTATGGTCATGGTTAAGGTTAGGGTTTGAGCCAGGTTAAGGTTAGAGTCAAGGTTAGGGTTTGAGTTAGGATTCAAGTGAGGGTTAGGGTTAGGGTAGAGGCCAATTATGGTAGAGTTAGATCTAGGGTTAGAGTTAGGGGTAGAGTTATGTTTATGGTTAAGGTTAGGATTAGAGGTATACTCATGGTTAAGGTTAGGGTTAGAGTTATGATTATAGTTAGGGTTAGGGTTAGGGTTATTGTAGGGTTAGGGTTAGGGTTATTGTAGGGCTAGGGTTAGGGTTAGGGTTTGTGTCAAGGTTAAGGTTAGAGTTAGGATTAGGTTTAGGTTTTGAGTTAGGATTAAAGTTAGGGTTAAGGTTAGGGCTAGGGTTAGAGTCCAATTATGGTAGAGTTAGATTTAGGGATAGAGTTAGGGATAAAGTTATGTTTATGGTTAAGGCTAGGGTAAGAGTTATGCTCATGGTTAAGGATAGGGTTAGAGTTATGGTTATGGTTAGGGTTAGGGTTATAGTAGGGCTAGGGTTAGGGTTAGGGTTAGGGTTTGAGTCAAAGTTAAGGTTAGAGTTATGGTTAGGCTTAGGTTTCAAGCTAGTATGAAAGTTAGGGTTAAGGTTATGGTTAAAGTCCTATTATTGTAGAGTCAGATTTAGGGTTAGAGTTAGGGGTAGATTAATGTTTATCGTTAAGGTTAGTGTTAAGGTTAGGGTTAGGGTTAGAGTTAGAGTTAAGGTTAGGGTTAAGGTTATAATTAGGGTTAAGGTTTGTGTTAAGGTTAGGGTTAGGGTTAGGGTTAAAGTTAGAGTTAGGGTTAGCATTAGGATTAAAATTAGGGTGACAGATAGGGTTTGAATTAGACTTAGGGCTAGATTTAGGGTTATTGTTAGGGTTAGGTTTATAATTAGAGCTAGAGTTAGGGTTAAGGTTAGACTTACAATTAGGGTTAGAGTTAGGGTTAGGGTCAAGGTTAGGTTTAGAATTAGAGTAAGAGTTAGGATTAGGGTTATGGTTAGAATTAGGGTTACAAATATAGTTAGGATTAGAGTTAGAGTTAGGGTTAGGGTAAGGGCAAGAATTAGGGTGAGGGTTAGAATTAGGGTTACAAATATAATTAGGGTTAGGCTTAGGGTTAGAATAAGAGTTAGGGTTAGAGTTAGAGTTAGAATTAGAGTTAGAATAAGGGTAAGAGTTTGAGCTAGAGTTAGGGTTACATTTATGGTTAGAATTAAGGTTAGGGTTAGAATTAGAGTTAGAGTTAGGGTTAGGGATAGTGTCAGGGTTAGGGTTATCATTAGGGTTAGGGTTAAAATTAGAGTTAGAGTTAAAATTAGAGATAGTGTTAGTGTTAGTGTTAGTGTTAGTGTTAGTGTTAGTGTTAGTGTTAGTGTTAGTGTTAGTGTTAGTGTTAGTATAAAAGTTAAAGTTAGAATTAGAGTTAGAGTTAGGGTTACAATTAGGGATAGAATTAGGGTTAGGGTTAGGGTTAGGGTTAGAATTAGAGTTAGAGTTAGGGTTCAAGTTAGAGTTAGAGTTAAAGTTAGAGATAGAGTTGGGGTTAGGGTTAGACTTAGGATTAGGGTTAAAGTTACCTAGTTAGATTTAGGGTTAGGGTTAGAGTTAGTGTTGGGATTATGATTCGAATTAAGGTTAGGGTTAGAGTTAGAGTTTTATATAGTGTTAGGGTTAAGATTATGGGTAGGTTTATAGTTAGAGTTAGGGTTAGGGTTAATGTTAGGGTTAGTGTTACAATTAGAGTTAGAGTTAGAGTTATAGTTAGGGTTAGGGTTAGGGGTAGGGTTAGAATTAGAGATAAAGTTAGAGTTAGAGTTAGATTTAGGGTTAGAATTAGGGTTATAATTCATATTAGCATTAGAGTTAGAAATAGGTTTAGAAATAGTGCTAGGGTTAGGGTTGTTAGGGTAAGAGTTATAGCGATAGTTAGGGTTAGGGTTAGAGTTAGGGTTAGAATTAGGGGTAGGGTTAGGGTTAGGATTAGAGATGGAGTTAGAGTTAATGTTAGAGTTAGAATATGGTTTAAAATTAGGGTTAAATTTAGGGTTAGAATTAGCATTAGAGTTAGAATTAAAGTTAGGATTAGAGTTATCGTAAGGCTCAGGGTTAGGGCTAGAATTAGAATTAGGGTTAGAATTAGGATTAGAGTTAGGGTTATAAAGGGTTAAGGTTAGGGTTAGGGGTAGAATTAGAGTTAGAGTTAGAGTAAGAGTTAGAGTTAGGGTTAGGGTTAGCTTTAGTATTAGAATTAGAATTAGGATTAGGGTTATAATTAGAGTTAGAGTTCAAGTTAGAATTAAACTTAGAGTTAGGGTTTGTGTTATTGTTATGGTTATTTTTGTATTGCTAATCATATTATATCTAATGTTAGTGTCATTATTAAACTTTACCTTAGTGTTAGGATAACTAACAAGTTAAATTTTAATGTGTGTTAGTTCTATTATTGTGTCCATGATTAGTGCTATTGTGATACAAGTTATTAACCTTTTTAATAATGTAATCCCTCCCTCTCCCATCCTCTCTCTCTCTCTCTCTCTCCATCTATTAATATCTCTCCCCCATTTTCTAAATACACCCTCTAATATCTCTCTCTCTAGTCTCTAGGTATGCCTCCTAATCCCTTTCTCTATTCTCTAGATACACCCCCTTATCTCTCTCAACCTTCTCCATAGATACTCCTCCTAATCTCTCTCTCCCTCTATGCTCTCTAGATACACCCCTAATCTCTCTCTCCCTCTCTCTCTCCTTGCTCCCTAGATACACCTCCTAATCTCTCTCTCTCTAGATAAACCCGCTAATCTATCTCTCTCTAGATACATCATCATATGACTATCTCTTTCCTTATCTCTAATATCTATCTATCTCTATAGAAAACATATCTCTATAAGAACATAATATTACCTCCCTCTTGTCTATAGATATGCTCTCTCTCTCTCTCTCTCTCTCTCTCTCTCTCTCTCTCTCTCTCTCTCTCTCTCTCTCTCTCTCTATATATATATATATATATATATATATATATATATATATATATATATATATATTTTTTTTTTTTTTTTTTTTTTTTTTTCCTCACTTATTTACTAAATGATTAGTGTAGTCATATATAGAGTAAGAGTTACAGTTAGGATCCAAGGTTTACATTTATATGACACTCGATGTTATTATTAGGGTTAATAAGTGGTTAAATGTTACACTAAAATAAGGGACATGGTTAAGGGAAGTATGCGATTTAGGTGTAGTGTTGGAGTATAACTATGGTCAAATTTGGGATATATATTATACAAATGACTCAAATAGTGGACAAAAATTAATTCATGAAAGGGAGATTATAAGTCCCAACATAATAATTTAGATGATGTAAAAAGTGTGAAATAACATATAAGAAACAATTTTATGGAAATTATTTCTCCATGATGATGTGAGAACATTATATATTGTTGAATTTTCAATAATGCTAATACAATTTTTATTGCAATGATTAATAATTGTAATCAATAAATATGCTTATGATTAAGGACTTCTATTTAGACTTATGATTTTCTTTCTTAATTAACATATCTAGCAACCACATCCATTGAGAAACGTTATGTATAATAATATTAAAAAAAAATTGTTCTCTTCTTCATGAAAGTTACATAGAACAATAGGGAAACAAAACTACCAATCTAACTAATTAGAAGTAAAATTTATAAACTAGAGACAAGAATGAACTATATACAAAAAAAATCTCTGTAATGGTGTAAATACATGTCACGTTCTTCAATGATTAAGATTCTTTTGTGACCTTTATTTCAATAATGATTGTGAAAATCTTCTTTCATCGTTGAGGGAAACCCATCTACCTTTGTAGATGTGTTACACATGAATTTTTATGCATCTTCTTTATGCATTACTTCAATGTCCTCAACATAGTCGATTGGAAACATTTCATTCTCCAAAATTTAATTATAGTTGTGTACGTCTATTTAATTATTTGTTGGCATTTTTCAAACTTGATCTCAAAGAAATCATTTGAGGTCATTAAAATAGTCAGGCTAATATCAAATAATCTTTGATTCTCTATTTGAGGCATCCATAACTCAAATAGTAACCTACAAACTTATAAAAAAACATGAACACATAGAAATAATCATAATGAAAAAGTATTAATAGTTAACATAAATTCTTTCAAATGAACAATGTTCAAAATTACATAAATAAAATTGGTTAGAGCTCTGCAATATTTTTTCGATTTTCTTGCTCAAGAGATATTTTGAATTTTGGATGAGTGTGGATGCTCTCGAGGGGCTAGGCCCAGCCTCAAATCCCTGCCCAGACCTGATTCTCATTCTAACTATGATTGGGGTTACCTAGAGGAATGTTGATGCCATTCATCCTATTGGGGGGATGCTTGTGTAGTCAATAGCTTTGCCAATGGGCTGCCAAGAGATTCAAATGAGCCTTTCTAGGGCTCAATTGGTGGGCCAGGAGATTCAAATGAGCCATAACAAGGCTCTAGGTTGGAAGAAAGTGGTCCTTGGTGAGAAGGAGGCCCTCATCTTGGTGGAAGCTCCCAAAGTGATTAGGAGTGTTTGGATAGCTTGTTTGACAACGTGTCTACCAATTTACAACTCTGCCTCATTGGTAGATTTGTTTCCTTCCACCCATCAATTGAGATGGTCTAGAAGTGGGTGAGTCAAAGATGGAATTTGAAGGGAAGTGTTATGGTCTCGGCTATGTTGGGAGGCCTATTATAGTTTATATTCAAGGTAGTGGAGGATATGAAAATGGTGATGGTAGGCTCCTGGTCATATGGAAAGCATAGCTTGGTGGTGGCTAAATGGCATCTGACATTGGATCTGGCAAAATAACCGAATAAGATGGCTCCAGTCTAGGTCACATTACTAGGCCTTTCTCTTGAGTTCTAGTATGAAAGGATCTATAAATCCATTGGGGATTTCTTTGGGTACTTTGTGGTGGTGGATATAGATCCTAACTTGTCTTTATGAGGTTCAATGCTAATATGTTAGTGGGTACTTCGTTACCAAAGTCTATTATTCTAAGCTTGAAATGGGGTAAGAAGATTCAATCGATTTTTTATGAGAATGCAGGTGTGTTTTTTAGAAATATTCATCTTTTGGGATTTTTGTTATCGTCTATAAGAAGTCAAATAGAATGGTTGAGGAGAAAATTGAGGGTAATCTTGTAACGGGAGCCACTCGTCCTCTTAAGGTCTCAGAGGTGATGGACAAGCCTCTTGAGGGAGACAAGGAGTTGACTCTCTCTCCAAGGAGGGAACTTGAAAAAAAGAATCCTTAGAAGGATAAGGATAAGGAGCTCACTCACCCCCTTAGGAGGGTGTTGAGTGATAACCCTCAAGTTGGGATAGGGAGGGTAAGAACAGAGGAGCTAGAGGGGATGCCTGGCTTGGTTTGGGGGTTAGAGTTACTCTACACATAGGAAGGGGAGACAGAGGGTTTGGAGGAAGGAGAAATTGATTCTTTCCCCTTTTTACAAGGTATTGAGGAGCTTCTTAATACCCCTTTGAGAAACTTGGTTATTAAGGAGGTCTTTTGAGGGGGCACTAACAAGGCTGTGGAAAAGGGAGAGGTGAATGACAGGGTAGAAGGATAGGTTACTAATGTAATTCATTGGAATGAGGAGGAGTTTCCAAATAATATGGTGGATCTAGCCCAATTGGACAATAAAGAAGAGAAGTGGCAAGCACAAAGAAGATAGACAAGGGTTTCAAGGAAACCTGAAGTGATCGTGGAGTTGAAGTTAGATGTAGGAAAGTCAGGTAAACAAACTAAGAAAGCCAAGCAGTTAGCTAGGGAGGTAGCAAGTGGCAAGCATACCACTTTGGAATCCTTAACAAAAGGTAGGAAAAGATTTTTCTTCTTGTAATATGAGGGGGTCAAACAACCCTCATAAGCAGTTTTCCCTCAAAAAATAGTCGGCAAACTAGAAAATTGATATCTTGCTCATCCAAGAGGTTAAAATATCTATAGTTAACTTGGTGAATATGCAAAAAATTTGTTTGGCTTGGGGTAAAAAAATTTTATAGTGAAAAAGAAGGTGCTTCAGGAGGGATGGCAACCTTCTGGAACCTAGACACTGGTAATGGTAGTCTTATCTGTAGCTCAAAGTTCTATCTTGTTACTGAGCATAGGATAGGTGATAGGAAATGGAATATTATTAATTTTTATGCCCCTAACATGAGCAATGGTAGACATTTCTTATGGGAGGAGTTGTCATTTTTTATTTCTCAAAACAAGAATAACTTTTGAATGGGAGATTTCAACTCAGCCCTATACCCTTCAAAGAAAATTAGAGGAATGATTTATTTTATTAATAGTATGAAGGATCTAGCTGAATTTATAAATAATAATAATCTTTTGGATATGGATATGCATGGAGTGAAGTTTACATGGTCAAATAATAGAAAAGGGGTTGACCTAATCCAAGTCAAACTGGATAGACTTTTGGTCTTGGCAAGGTGGGAAGGATTAACTTTCTCCTCTCTTACAGGACTACCAAGGACAATTTTAGATCACGCCCCAATCATTTTTAATTGGAAAGAAGATTCCTTAGGGGGCCCAAGCCCTTTTAGATATGAAATTATGTGGCAATCCCATCCTAATTTTAGCTCTAGAGTGGCTGAGTGGTGGGGGATAAGAATATAAGGGACAATGATGTATAGACTCTCTATTAAACTTGACAATGTAAGGAGAAATGTGGTGCCCTGGAAAAAATGGCATTTTGAGGACATTATTAAGACCAAGGTGGAGGTGGAAGGGAAGTTAGTTGAGCTCTAGAAAGTTATGGGGAATGGCATATCGATGGATAACATGATCCAAGAAGAGGGGAACTACAGGAAAATTTAGAAGGAAACTTTGAGTAGAGAGGAGATTTACTGGAAACAAAGATCAAGAGAGTTATAACTTAAAGTGGGGGATAAGAACACTACATTTTTTCATAGATCTGCTTCAATCCATAGATAAAGAAATACTATTGATAGAATTAAAGATGACAATAATGTGAAGTTGAACAAACCTAAAGAGATAGGGAACTGAGCGATGGCTTACTTCAGTAATTATTTCAAGGAAGAATAGAGGAACTTTAGAGAGAAGGATCGACAATGGTTGATTGAGACAATGCCCTTGGTGATCTTAGATGAAGAGAATGAAGAGCTTGTGCAAATGGTGGCTGAGGAGGAAGTCCATAGAGCTGTATTTTCCATGAAAGCTTATAAATCCTCTAGTCCTAATGGTTTCCCACCGTGTTCTTTTAGCACTTTTGGGAGATTATAAAGTTAGATCTCATTCAGGTGGCCCATGAATTCTTTAGGATTGGGAAGCTTCTCAAATAGCTCAATAAAAATTTCATTGCTCTAATTCCCAAGGTGAAAGACCTGAAAGTTCTCTCTGACTTTAGATCGATTAGCCTTTGTAACACCACCTATAGGATTTTCTCTAAAATTTTGGTGAATAGGTTGAAGTTGCTGCTACATAAGTTTATTGGGAAAACCTAGAATGGGTTTGTCCTAGGATGACAAATCTTGGATGTTGCAATAATGACACTTGAATTTTTGCACTCTATGGAGAAAAGTGATAATCTTGGTATGGCCTTGAAACTAGACATCTCTAAATCTTATGATAGGATCAATTGGACCTTTGTGTACAAAGTTATGGAAAGGATTGGCCTAAGTTAGAAGGTTATTATAATGGTAAAATCAATGGTGGAAACTGTTAACTATTGTGTGATGGTTAACGGGTCATCTTGGGGAAACTTTGGAGGGGAGGGGGGGGGAAGAGAGGTCTTAGGTAGGGTGACCCTATCTCTCCCTACCTATTTTTTATGGTGGCTAAAGTTCTAGGGAGATCATTCATGAGGAAGTGGGAGGGGGAGATAATCAAAGGGATTAAACCTGCATCCACTTTACCTCCTAAAATGATCCAACAATATGTCTGTGATACCTTCCTTAGTGGGGAGTCCTCAGTGGGTGAAGCAAGAGCTTGGAAGTTGGTGCTAGTGATATATGCTATGAATGCGGGACAAAAGATCAATTTTGACAAAAGTAAAGTGTTCTTCTTTAATACCCCTCCAGACCTTCAACAAAGGATTGTTAATATTCTAGCTCTTAATGTTGTTGACTTACTAGATACTTATTTGGGTCTTCCTTTAATTGTGAAAGAGGTTAGTATTAACTTATGGAATAACATTTTGGAAAGAATGGAGAAAAAGCTGATTGGATGGAAAGGCAAAATTTTGAGTAATGTAGGTAAACTGCAACTTCTAATCTCCTCTCTCCAAGGATTACCAATTTACTTCCTATCCTTATTCAAAATTATTCAATGTATGGCTAATAAATTAGAAAAGATTCAGCGTAACTTCCTTTGGTCTAGGGGAAGAAAGAAGATAAGAGTAAATTTGGTTATTTGGGATATAGTCTGTAAACCTAAGTATAGGGGAGGATTGGGAGTGAGGAAAATGATTGGTCTGAACAATGTGCTTCTCACAAAGATGGGGTGGAATCTGATGAAGAGAGATTCTAATTGGTGTAATATAATGAGAGCTAAGTACCTTGGTAATCTTAATTTCTCTCACTATACCTAGAGAAATGATCTTCTTATGGGCTCTAAAATTTGGGGTAACATCGTGAGAGATAAAACCCTTATGAAGGAGGGAGTAAGGTGGCTTGTGAAGAATGGTAACTAGATCAATTTTTGGGAGGATCCATGGCTTATAGATAAACCTTTGTCAAAAACAAAGTTTGGGTCTCTCTGATATAACCTCCAAAACATGGGGGCTAGAATGGTTGCATATTATATTGGCCTAGGAAGAAAATGGAAGAAGATGAGGTTGCAACGAAATGACTTGATAGGAAGGACCCTGACTGATGAGATGAATTCTTTGCTAGAAGAGTAAGGGATCTCGAGAAGAGATAGGGAGGGCCACCTTAGATGGGGAATTCTTGGTTAAGTCTACCTACAAGCTAATGTTTGATAAATTTCTTGAACCTAATGATTGGGGAAATGTTTGGTTTAACCATTTAATCCTAAAAATCAGCATCTTCTAGTGGACCACTATCCATGGGAAAATTCTCACTATTGACAACTTGAGGAAGATGGGGTTTCAAATACCTAATAGATGTTGTATTTGTAAGAGGGAGGAAGAGAGCTTCAACCACCTATTCCTACATTGTAGCTTTGCATCTAAGGTGCGAGGGAAAATTCTCTAGGAGTTAGAGGTGAATTGGGTGTTGCATGAGGAAATGGGGCATTTGGTGAACTGGTAAGGCCCCTTCACCCACCCCCTACTTATCAATTTGTGGAGGATTATTCCCCCTAGGTGTGTTGGGGTATTTGGAAGGAGAAAAATAATAGGGTGTTCAGAAATGAGGAAAGGGAGGTGAAGGTCATGGTTGATATGGTATTCAAATTGATAGTTGATAACATTAGGTGCAGCAATTGGAGAAAACCAACATTCCCCCCTTCTACCGTGGAGGTTAGAATTGCAAAGTGCTGGTTATTGATGGATGGGATTATGGAGATTGACAACTCTAATCTTATGGATAGAAAGAGAACTTGATGGAAACCCCCACTTACTAACTGGGTCAAACTTAATTTCGATGGTGCCACCAGAAAGGAAGGATCAATGGGGGGAGGGATTGTCAGGGACTGTAAGGGAAGGATGCCATTGTCTTATGCCGGCCCATTAGGAAATATTTCAAATAATGTTGCATAATTGATGGCTCTGTACTAGGATATAAAAATTTTCTTGAGTGTGGCATGGCAGGATGTGCAAATTGAAGGTGATTCTAAAGTCATTATTGAGATTGTTAAAAGCAATATGAGGGAGGGATGGGCTATCAAAAGTATTATTGATGATATCAAGTACCTATTAGCCACCCTCAATAGGTTTGATTTGAATCACATTTTTCAGGAGGGAAATAGTGCAACTAATGGTATGGTGGCAATTGGCTTAAAGCTGGAAGGGCTAAGAGGTTGGAGGAATTTGAATGCTTTTCCAAATTTGGTGAGGGAGTTAGTGAATAAAGAAATAAATAATGATGAATCCTAGCTAGTTATTATGTATAATGCTATTGTGCTGGTGGGGAAAAATGTACTTGATGCTTATGTGGTAAGGAGAAAAGTCTTGGGTACAGGCAATAATTATAACTCATGGCCCAAAAATTGGAAGTTTGAAATGGGGGATTTTTTATTCATTTCCCTTTATGGAGCATCATATGCTATGCAGAGAATTTTTTTTTTTTATAGATTTGTGGCATGTTGGGAATGATGGAAAATATTGGGGGAAAGATTGTGGTGGCTAACTCATGATCTTTCTCACCAATTTGGTAGGTTCTATTATTACTATTAATTGTAATTATCATCTCCATTTAAGGGTTTATCTTTCTAAGAGTGAAGTATTTTTTAGGGACTGAGATTTGAATAGAGAGAGAGGAGAGAAAAAAATTACAGAGATGAGAGGTGACTTGATGTGCATTAAACTGATTATGATCAATGATAGTGTTAGGAAGCCCTTGGTCTAGTACATTCTGAGGGAGGGCAGTTTTGTCTTATTCATAGAGACTCTCAATGGTCATGATGAGAATTGTTCTATGTAGTTTGTTAACTCATCGAAGAATCGCAAAGTGACAATTAATGGTATCTCATTCCATGTTTCAAAGAAGGTGATTGCTATGGTGATGGGCATGGAGATGAGGGTAAAAAAATGCCATAAAGTGACATGGGTGACTAATGAAACAAGACTACAACATTTCTTTGTGGAAAGTGAGGAATTAGTTCGGCACAGAGGGGATTTCATGAGGGAAAAACTACTTGACTTGTGGAATGAGGTTTGTCTAATTTTGATGAAATATCTTACCATGGAAGGAAGGTATGGAGTTTTCTACTACTACCATTTTCCTCTTCTTAATAATTTTTGACACTATGATTTTCTTTCACTTCCCTTCTTCCTGCTGCATGATCTTGAGGATACTGTTGTTGATGTGAAAGATAAAATGAGAAGGGGGGTTAATTTTACTATTCTACACTAGGGTTTAATTTTTAGGTTGTACCAATTTCACCTTGCAATGGTCCCCCTTAGGATTGTGGAAGTTGATATTCCTATTCACCCAAACCCCAGGCCCCAAATGGCCCCCCATAGGATTACGGGTCCTAGAGCCCCTAACCCTCAGCCCTCTCCTAGTGGGTCCCCAGTGAATCCATTCCCCAGGGGAAAAAAAGGAAAAGGTAACAAGAAAATGTAGATGATATTAGGGGATGAGGGGAGAGGGGGAAGGAGGAGGTTGGCTAAGTCTTAGGCTAAGAGGAAGTTAAGGGAGGGAGCCTCACAAGAGGAGGAATTTGATTCTGAGGATTTAGGCTACCACAAAAGAAGAATGAAGGAGAAAACTGTTAACTTTGGAGTGGGAGGTACAGATGAGGTTGAAGAGGAGATTTCTAATTCCTCCAGGTTGAATTCATTAATGACAAGGAGAATAAGGAGGTGTCACATGTCTCAGCAATGGTTGTATCCATGTGTGTGGACCTAACAAAAGATCAATTCCCTAAAACAATGGATAGGAAGCCTTCCCCCGTTAAGATATCCTCCCTTGTTAAGTTAGGTTCTAAAAAGGCCACTAACCCCTTGTTGTGCAGGATACTCAAGCTGGTAGGGACAAACATCTGTGCAATTCAAATAAGGTTGGTAATGAGTTGTGGGAGAGAATCCAGGTGCTAGAGGAAAGAATGGGATTGTTAACCAAGTTTATAGTTAAAGTCACTCATGCGACAACTACCACTCTATGCCTATTGAAGGATGCCAAAGGGGACTTGCCCAGGGAAGACTCCAAGCTGCTTTTTGACTTCTTTATGGAAGACTAGGTGAATGTCCTTCTGGGGAAGAAGGAGGTCAAGAAATCTTAAGGGCTTCCCCCTTCTTTTATTTTTGCATGTTGTTAATCTGTTGGTTTACAGACTTTTTCAGTTTTAAGGCTATCACGCATTTGTTTTTGTTAAGTGACTTCGGCTTGTTAGGAGGCATTTTGTTTAAAGCCTGTAGTTACTTTTATAATTATTGTACAAACTTTTGTTGCTTGTTAACAGACATTTTGTTTAAAGCCTATAGTTATTGTAATAATTATAGTATAAACTTCTATTTTTGTTTTAAAAAGCATTAGGGGTTAGTTATGTTTTGATGGTTATTTGTTGGTAGTCATCTAGCTAGTTTGTAATGGGCCAGCCCCCTTGTTTTGGCTGCTTTTATTTCAAAAACATAAATAAAAATAAAAATTATTTCAAATAAAATAGTTAGATTGTAATGTTTGCAATATGGTGGCATTACCTTCCACTTCTCAAACATTAGAAACATAAATATTAATTTTTTTTTTTAAATTATGAAAAATATTTAAATAAAACACATACATAATCTAATTAAATAATGAAAAATATCAACTAAATATATGATTCGTTTATTTTAAATTAATCATTAACTTTAATAAAATACAAATTTTATTGATAAGGTGACCTTTCCATCCACATTAATGATAAAATTTAATTATGAAACATCAAAAATATAAATATTTTTAAACGTGCAAATATAAAACTATTATGAAACATACATATCTAAAACATGCAAACCAAGAGAATTTTGAAATATGCAAATCTAAAACTAATATGAAACATGGAAATGTAAAATTAAATTGAAACATGCACATTGAAAAATCTGCAAATGAAATGTATTATCAAATATCTATATCAAATAGATTTTGAATCAATTTGAATTCTAAATCTAAATCAAACATACAAGGCTAAACTATATGAAACTTATTGAAATTGAAATCTAAATCAAAGGAGAATATTATAACTAATTTTGAAACTAAATCTACATTTAAATCTAAATAAATAATTAAATCTAAATCTAAATGCAAAACTAAAATAAACTAAAATAAAATAAAAATAGAAATCTCACATGCAAAAAATTACTCCAAAACTTTAATCTACAAGTCAAAAACTCTAATCTACACCAATAATCTCCACCTCTTCCTCCCTGTAAAAACACAAAATGAAAATGAAATGAGGAGCATTTATTTTATAACATATGAGAGACTCCTCATATCCCCTAATAGATGTCTTTTGACATTTCACGAATTTGCTTCAAATTCCCCCACTCCCCACAAAAAATAAGTATATTGAATGTGCATGCAAAAATATATTTAACAAAAAGAAAATGTTTTATATTTAAAAATTTAATGAAATTATTTCAGCCCTATGCTTTTGGCCTATTTTTTTTGGGTCCTATTGTTTGGCCCTATTTTTTGGGTCTTATTTTTTGGCCCTTGTTTTTGGGGCCTATTATTTCGGCATCCATTTGGCTTAATATTATTTTGGCCAGCTATTATTTTGAGAATGTTTATTTTTTAATTTTTAATTTAATAATTTAATAATGATAAAATATATATTAAATATATGATTCATCTACTTTAAATAAATCATTATCTTTTAATAAAATACAAATTGTATTGATATGGTGGCAGTGTCATCCACACTAATGATAAATTATACTTTGAAACATGAAAATATAAATATTTTGAAATATGCAAAAGTAAAACTATTATGAAACATTCAAATCTAAAACATGCAAACCAAAACTACTTTGAAATATGCAAATCTAAAACTAATATGAAACATGCATTTTTAAAATATGCAAATAAAAATTACTATAAAATATATAAATCAAATATATTTTGAATGCAAATCTTTAAATCTAAATCAAACATGCAAGACTAAATTATTAAATGCGAGCCTAAACAATTTTGAATAGAATTCTAAATCTAAATGAAACTAATTAAAATTAAAATCTAAATCAAAGTAGAATATTATAACTAATTTTGAATCTCAATTTACATCTACATCTAAATATAAATAAAAAATAAAAATCTCACCTACAAAAAAATTACTTCAAAACTTCAATCTACTCCTTTTCAAAAACTCCACTCTAATCCTCTAGTAATCTCCACCTCTTCCTTCTTGTAAAAACATAAAATGAAAATGAAATGAGGAACCTTTGTTTTATAACTTGTGAGGGGCTCCTCATATCCCCCAATGGACATATCTTCACATTCCACGAATTTATTTCAAATTCCCTCACTCCCCACAAAAAATAAGCATGAATGTGCATGCACAATTATATTTAACAAAAAAAAAAAAAAATTTGAAACTATTTCCACCCTTTTTTTGGGGCATATTTTTTGGTCCCTATTTTTTTGGGCCTATTATTTCGGCCTCCATTTGGCTTCTTGTTATTTCGGCCAACTATTATTTCGGGAATACTTTTTTATTTTATGATTTAATAATTTAATATGTAATTTAAAGTTTGTAACTAATCCCTTTTCTTTTATGTTGACAAGGAGTCTTGACATTCTCGTGCTGGGCATTTGTGCTGCCATTGTATAGAATGCCTCTTGGCGTAATTAACTTTTCTCTCTCTATCTGATATATCCTTGCACGGTAGGTCATTCTTGTTTTCAAAATAAAGTTAGTATGTTGATTTGTGAGGGAGATGAGAACCCATTTTTAGTCATATACCAAATAAAATATAAAACATATTGATATGAGGTTGCCTTTTCAATTGATCTAATGGGGTTATAGATTGATCAAACAAGATAATAATTGGATTGTTTCCACTATCCACTACATAGACGAAGGAACCCACCAGATTTTCTAGGAGAATTAGAAGGCGAAATGATGCATAGAGAGGCAAAATTTAAAGATTAATATGTTGAATCCTAAATTAGGCAAGCTAAAATGATGGCAGTAAAAATTGAATGTGGAGAGATATACGTTGAACTATATGTAGGGGCACAAATCTAAGATGAATACATAATGCAAAAAAATACAAGAAAAAAAATGGATGGGCTTGCAATGTTTGTATATTCACAAGATTTGTCTAAGTCAATCTATGAACTTTTTATCTCCATTAGCCATATCTAAATGGGGGCTAATTTAATCCTAAGGTCTGGAAACATGTTAGAGGAAATTTTTTGAAGGGGAGGATGCTATTTGTAGGTAGACAGTGAGTGTTTTTAGTTATCAATGGAAACCTATGCAAGTAAAGGGGCAATTATTTTCTAGAGTCTGCACTTGCTAGGGCCTGCATTGATGATTAAGGCCTAGTCAAGTTTTTTAGGTATCTTTTGAGGATGCTATCATCTTCAAGTCATTGAAAATAGTAAAAACATGGTTGAGATAGATTCATGTAAGGAGGGTGCTACTGCTAGAATGGGCAGTTATGACTTGTGGATTATGGGGATTGCCCATGCAGATTCAAAATTGATCATAAGAACATTTGTGAATAGGAAAGAGTATCAATTGGGAAACATGTGTAAAGTTTTAATGGCCATTGTTCTAGTTTGAATGAGAAGACATACGAAAGTAAGGGTTCACATAGGTAAATTGAGGAAATCACATATAAAATTAGCACCACCAGAGATAGGTATGACATGCATTTGGGAGCCTGATTTGTTTGAACCACCATTCTTGATAGGGTCAAAGATAGTTGGGACCACTATTTTTTTTGCTAGGTGTTTTTTTCCATATTCACATAAGTATTAGTTGGAGGCACTCTCCATTTTGAAGCTCACAATTTTTTTAAGGACTATTTGATATGATATATCCAACATACATGGGGCATTGTGAATTCTTTGTATTTTTATATACAAACATATAGAATGAAGATGTCCAAAGTGCCCTCTTATAGACAAGAGAAAGCTCAAATTTGTGGGACCTTGGGAGTCAAATTGGCATAGGGGACTAAAATTTGATGATGTGGACTTGATAGTGTAGACCCCAACAAATGAACCAAAGGCATACACATGACATGCAAAATGAGGAGGCCATCTTGGTGAGGATGACACATGTCAATGTGCCATGGAGTTGCAATGAGAAAGTGGGCCTAGGAAATATGATCTTAGGATTGTGATGACATAAAAAGTGGTAGTGAGATGTCTAGTTTGACAAATGACGCATGATAGAGTTAGATTTGATTAAAGATTGATCAAGATCACCAACTTCACGATAGCCCATCATGTGATGCATGTGGGTCTGGTTGATTGAGAAGTGATGAGGACAAGGTAAGCAATGGAGTGTTGTCACATGGTACATGCAGACAAGTCAACCAAGTTTGACTATCAATTGGAAGGAAGAATACAAATCAAAAGCCTAGGTAATTTCATGTATTAGATGTATTGGGGTTTCCATGTGAGCACATGAAAAAAAGATTTAAATACTCAATAAGAAATATTGAAAGGAGTCTAAAATTGAAGTGGGGTTGCAATGAAATGTGAGCGAAAATAAAATTTGGAGAATAAAGTTATTAAAATAATGACTTGGGTTAGTTTGTCCACCCACATTTTTTTGTCTCCTTATTATTGAATATGGCTAGTTTATAGGGTTTCAACTAGGGTGTGGTGGTTGCTATTTTGTAGGGTAAACCTGGTGCAATTTTAGGAGCCAAAGCCTACTTCACACAACAAGGAGATAGTTGATAATTTGTACTATAGTCATAGCTAAGGGCATTAACCATTACCATCTAAGAACATAGATAGTCATGACAAGGATATATAACTTATGAGAAGAGGATGCTCAAAAGGAAGAGATCTTGTTAGAAAGACATCTACCCTCAAGAGGAGTGTATGAAAACATATACAAATTCATGAAAAAAGAGGGGAGGAAGAACAATAATTCACATATTCAACCCCCTAGATATAAGTAGAATAGAGATCCTTGTTTGAAGCATGAAAAACTTTAAAATACATAGTAAGGAAAATGTTTATAATGAACATAGTTTTGTAAATAAATAAGAGGTAATGATTAAAGACATGCACCTATTATTTATAGGAGATATTTCTGATTAAGACACAAATTGTTATAGGAAAATAATGTAACATGATAAAAAATTCCACTATACTAAGGAAAGTCAATTCTTAGTAAAGAGAAATAAAAAGTATGCAAAAAACCCTTCCTTCCCAAGAACAAAGGAAGGAAGAGAATTCTATTATGGATATAACAAAATATTGTATGATATAAAGATGAAATGTAAGCAAAAACCATAATCCATCCATGCACAAAACAAAAAAACCTTATATCCAAGAAGAAGTATCATAGAATAATGCAATGCCATAGAGAAAATTAAAGCAAGAAACATCATAGGATATGTAATCCCAAACATCATAATATGCTAGAAAAGATATCACATATGAAGTAAACTATGGATGATTATTAAATGAGAAGAGTTAGAATCCAAGGCATGAAAAAGATATTGTCAAGCAACAACAATCATGTCATACATGAAACAAAGCATTACATACCCATAAATAAGAATGTACCATGAAATAATGCAAATATATAGAGAAATCAAAGAGGGAGATGAAATGATACCATGTTATTCCTACTTGGTTATAATGAAAAGAAAAAAAGAGAGATAAAAAATCCATGAGATAAGAGAGAAATAAAATCCAAAATATGACTTAAATAATACATTCTTTATAAAAAAGGTGCACTCACAAGCATAAGATTACACTCAAGATGACAATCCCTATGTAAAACAATAAATGCATGCAAGAGAGGACATAATATTATAATAGAATAAAAATTGATACATAATATTGGGGCTCATTGCATTGCACAAGGACGCATTATATCTTTCTAAGGGGCTTCAATTTATGTAGATATGTAATTTCAAGCAAACATAAGATTGCACTCAGGATGTTAATCCATAAGTAACAAAATAAATGAATGCAAGAAAAGATGTCATCATATAAAAGGAAAATAAGTCATAAATGAGATAAAATGGATCGATGATATAAATATAAAAAGGAAATAGGGCCCTTGACCCCCAAGTGAGGAGACAAAGGAAATGACTATTATGTTTCTCACAAAGTAGGACAATGAGCCTACAAAAGATAGGCTAACAATGTCACATAATTAGGAGAAACATAATAGGGAACTAGATGCATCAAGTAGGATGATCATGGAAAAGATACCATTTTTCATTGCAATTCATATGAAGCGTAACATAATTAATGAATTCTTTATATTGAAAATAAGGATGAAGCTTAGAAAAAGAAGATCTCTTAGGCGTAATTAGATCGAAATGCATAGTCTCATGAATAAAGGTGTTTGATTAACAAATTCAAGGATGTATGATTTGTATAGAAAATTAAGGTTTTTTAATCTTGAATAGTTGGGAATCCACCCATAAGGTCAATGTGATTAAGGTCCTTATGGTCTAATGCTAGATTTGTGAAAATAAGGTCACAATGATTTTCTTTTTCAACAAGACCTAATTTTGTTTAAGATATGTATTGAAAGGAACAATAATAAGTATCAAGGGTGTGGTTTTATATTTCTAAAGAACTCATGAGAGAAGGATAGAAAAAAATAATAAATACCTCATGTATAAAAGGAATAAGATGTATGCAAAGTGGTTGAATAGTAGGAGAAGTAACAATGCTATCATCTAAAGGTGCAAAAGTTACCTCATGAGAAAGGGAATAATCCATGTGCTCATCTAAGGGTTAATCTAAAATAGTAGCATTATTCAAGGAGGGAAGAAAGAACACATTAAAGGAGGATCAACCATGAATCAAAAAAAATTCACGAGGGAGAAAGTAGTCAATATTCCTATCCAAGGGATCATCCTAAATAGTAGCACTATCAAGGTTAGGAACATCATGAATCACTAAAGGTTCATCAACATTATCTTTTAAAAAATTATCCTAGGGATGAGAATCAATAAAAGAAAAAACTAAGTTCTTATCATATGTATGAAATGGAACATCTTGAAGAACATAAATGAAACCTAGAAACAAAGATAATAACCCCATAAAAGGAAATATGATGACTATAAAATATATGCAATTGAAAAATGAACTAGATTTTTTTTTTTTTTTTGTATACAATGAAAATATATGAAATGAAATCTATATGAAAATAATGTAAATGAAAAAGGAGCTATAAATACCACTAATGCAAACAATAGCATGCAAAGTATATGTAGATACACCAAGAATAAATTTAACTCCAAAATTAAGAAGAGGAGACTTGTTGGGTTCACCAAATTTGTAGGGGGGAAAATGAATCCACTAACCTATGCAAAGATGGAGGATAAAAACCATGATTAATGTAGGCCCTATTAGCACAAGATCAAGTGCCAATTCGTAACCTAATGCAAAAGGGTGAATTGCTTGGATTTACTTTTTCCTTACCACCATAAAGAGAGGGTTTTACAAAAGTAAGTATAAAAATATACATGTATATCTAAGTAAAAAAGGAAAGAAAACTCACCTTGAGGCATCCAAACTTGAAAATGGTCTATCATATGTTGTCAGAAACTACTGAAACTAAAAATTTGGACCAAAAATTATGAGATCTACAATCGTGAAACATATTTTGGATATATGAAGTTCTGCAAAATGGATATTGAAATGTATTCTCTATTTTTATTTTTGAGATATGTAGCCTACAAGAAAAAGGGTTTTTTGTTTTTTTAATAGTGGGTTTTCCTTGGTTAAACCCTAGTTTAGGAACTAACCTTGAAATTGAAATTGAAACCAAGAATTCTAGCAAATAGTCAAAATAGATTTAACATGAAGTAATATAAATCTATGAATATGCTCTTGAATTTAGAAAACAATCAAATATGTTGATCCAATATCCTTGACTCAACTTAAAATACCATAGGAAAGAGTAAAAAGTAAATCAAAACCTTTGTGAATGAATGTGCTTGGAGTTCACCTTAGGTATGAGTGTAGATCTTGGAGAGATGAATGTAGAAGATGCGACAAAGGATCCCAAGGGTATGAAGGGAGATCTTGAATTTTGAAAATGCTATGAAATAACTTTCATGAATTACTTCAATTGCTTGAATACTTGATCTTCAATGGAGAACTTGATTGAATACCTAGAATGCTTGAAGAATTGAATGCACATGAAGTATAACCCTAGAAACTTGATTAGGAACTTACTATGAGGTATTTGACTTTTCTTACAATAGTGATATGAGATGTGATGTTACCTTATAAATATGTCATGAGATATGTTTGTTTTGATATATTTTATGTGCTTCCATATGTGGATTATAGATTTTATGGTTTTCTAATCCTTCTAACCCATCAAATGCTTATACTATTATAAGATATATTATGATATTATGTGTAGATATACATATGCACTGGTTGGTGATGTAGGTGTGTGTAGGAAGAGGTATAATAGCCTCTTTAATATGTATTGACTTGGAGATGAAACCATTGTCCACATAGGAATCTTGAGCCTAGAATTCCTATTAGAAGAGTTTGATGTAGGAGCATTAAGAGGTATAAGGGCAATCCTGTGTCAACCAAAAAAATGTACTTAGACTTAGTTTTTGTTTCATGTGTTTTCATTTCTGGATACCCATTTGGGTCAAATAAAGGTTCCAAC
Organism: Cupressus sempervirens; assembly: GCA_028749045.1. Taxonomy (NCBI): domain Eukaryota; kingdom Viridiplantae; phylum Streptophyta; class Pinopsida; order Cupressales; family Cupressaceae; genus Cupressus; species Cupressus sempervirens. The sequence continues at coordinate 210,185,666 of CM053785.1, read as the reverse complement.
TCTCACAGTTCCACTATTAGTGTTCTATGATATAGTATTTGAACACCTTGGGATACGTGTAAATGCCAAAAAAATAGGAGTATGTAATTGAGCCATCATTTTGGTGAACTAGAAGGTGTAAATTGGTTGGATAATTGTAATTGTAATTTAGAGCATTCTAGAAAAAGAATCAGGTCAAAAGGCCCCACGGTTTGAAAGTTATCACAGTTTTTCAATTTTTGGAGACCTCTTAAGAAGGCTTCAAAGTCAGGTTAGGGGCATTAAATGACCTCAAATAGGGCCAAAAAATGGGGGACGTGCAAAGCTGTCTATCGGGCTATAGAGCGCTTTGAGAGCTTTTTGAAAATGTAAACGGTTCGTCAATCGGAGCTACAGTTCAAAAGTTATGCCTCCCGAAAGTTCGATTACCATTTTTGGATTCTTCTAATTTTGTGTCGACTTCTAATGTGACTTCTAGAGCCTTCTATTTGGTCGGTGGATGCCAACTAGAACTTTCTAGAATGTATTCCTAATCCTTAACCTCCAGGGTCTATTTAAGAACATTTCTGGCATTGTAAAAGGCAGTTCGGAGTGGAGTTTGAGAGAAGGTACTGGGAGAAGAATTTATCTCCAATTTTATGCTATTGTAAGCCCATAGGGCATGTTTTGAAGTCTATTTTCTCTGTACTTAATGTATTAGCTTATTTACAATGTTAATAAAATTTCCCTTTCCTGTTGTGTCCATTCTGTGCTTGGGTCATGTCCCCATCAGAGTTAGTTACCCAAATTAGGATGTTTGGGATTTTGTATTTAATTTTTGTTGTTGTTGGTTAAATGATGTGCTACCTTATCTGCATTGTAAATTTTAGCTTAATATATATGTCTATCTGAGTATATATGGGTGTACACATATATGCTTGAACACACACACACACACACACACACACACACACACACACACACACACACATACATATACATATACATATGCACATACATATATGTGCATATATATACATATGCACACACATATACATACATGCATACATATACATATAGATATATGTGTGTGTGTGTGTGTACATACATGTATGTACATATATCTATGTACATACATATATGTATATATATAGTAGTGTTGTGTGTATGTCAATATTGGATGTAATTCCTTGCACAAATAAAAATTGAAAAATTATTAATAAAGTAAAAATACATAAAATAGCTAAAAGGTAGGTTAAGAGAGCCAAACCTTGAACCTACCAGTCTTACAAACTCATCCAAACTAGCTTACCTTCACAATTCTTCATTCGTCTTATTGTACCCTTGAGCTCAAAACTTAACAAATATCTAAAGTAGACTAAGTATGGAAAAAGATCACACTCAAACCCTTGACCCTTGAAGCAAGATGACAAGAACTCAACCAATAAACTACATGATGTCTTTGGGATTTAAAATCCTAATGACTCTTAGCAAATAAAATCGATTAGGATATACTAAACAAATATGGGAAATGAATAAATCAAACCTTAGAAAATCATTGTTGCAACCAATGCAACTATTCACAACCACAATATTTATCTCTATAAAATAAGGCCTTCCTAGAAAGAAGATACATAAATATCAAGCCAAACTATAGTAAAAACTTTGGTTATGGAAATATAGACATGTAACAAGGAAAATAGCTTGGAAATCTAGAAGGAAGTAGGAGGGACTAGATCTATCAGGACTTAGGAGATCAAGGGACTTGAAGATTTGTATCAACAACAAATCCTCAATCTACTATAGGAAACAAGTAGGCTATGATCATCTCCTCCCATGCTAAATTTATATATGAAAAATTTGAAGTTTAAACAAGGCATAAATATGTGTGTGCAAGAATGTATAATATGTTTGTGATCTTGTGTTTAAATATCTATAGTGATGGGAAAATTTCGGGTGCTGATTTCTTCTTTCCTTATGATATTTTTAGTGGGGGCTTTGAGTCTGAATAGGTTTCTAGGAATTGAATCCCCTTGAATGGGAAGTACATAAAGGTCCTATCCTCGAGGATTCAACCTAGGTGATGATATAGAACCCTCATGTGCTGAAAATTTGTGGGAATTTAATTCATAGAATCCTTAAAATATTTTTTAGCATTCTGGAATAAATGCGTAGGTATACTGTATTTATGCATAGTTATATCAAGCCAATGCACAACTCTTCTTGCACCATGTTGTCAGCCATCTACCTATTTGAATATTAATAAAATGCACCCTTCAACTAAGTAGATGTGCCAAAATACTTAACCTATGTGTCAAAATAGAGTATGTGCTACTCTACTAAATAAATGCACCAATAAAATTAACATATGCGCCACCAAAATGAAAATGCTGGTCTATTATTTATATGTATTATTCTACATGGTGAAAGCACTAAATTGGCATTTGTATAATTAAAAGGATAAAATGCCCTCCTCTATTGAATATATGCACATATATTACAAATGCATAGTAACAATACTTATATGCACAAGAATAATGATCATATGCATAATTTTATTATTTTTTGCTCAATTTGCTAGTTTTTTTTCTAGCGATTGGTCATTTAGACTTCTTTTTTGTCCTATTTTATTATGTAATTGTTTGAGGCACATTATTGGTTGAGGATGTAAACTTTTCCTTTGGTTCTTAAAGCATGTTTGATATTCTGTGTTTGAGTAGGGTAGAAGCCCTAGGCGAGTGACTCACCATAGGTGTTGGGGCCTAGAAACTATGGCTTCTAGGGATCCTATGGTTGGAGGTTAGAGCCTTGTGTAGGATGACTCCAATTGTGAGTTAATTAATAAGTGAAAACATAATAATAAAACAAATTGTGTTGGGGTTGGGTTTCATATACACTAAACAAGAATTGTGGAGGTATTGTTGGAGTACTCAAGAAAGGGACATCCTACTTGAAACTATAGGTCCCTAATCCAGGTGGTTAAATCCCAACATTACTTGGTTGTACCTATCCTCATTGGAGTACTTAGGGAAAGGAGTTATGTGCAACAAGATGACCTTAAGCCCAAGTTGTTGATCCCAACACATTGGGAAGGTACAATGACACTCACCTAGATGAAGTTATAACCATTCACTCTTTCTTTTTCCTTGGTAGTCCTTGGTGATCTATGGATTTTACATTTTTCTTTACTATTTTCTTCTTTTGGGACTAAAAGCCTTAGTTTCAGTTTAGGCCCCTTTGGATCATGGTTTTGTCTCCTAGCTTGGGGGATGTTTCTTTAGGGTCCACATGGTTGGGTGGCAAAAACTTGAGGCTTGTTTGTGGCTTAGCAATGGATTTATTCTTGAAGATGCTTGGATAATGCTTATGTTACTATGAAGATGTTTCATATTATATTGCACTTGATGTAATCTTGTAAATAAGAAATTATTGATGAAGAAAGCAGAGTAAAGGGAATGAGTAGATAGGAACAATGAATGCACATGGGGATTTGTAATATGAAAAATGGTAGGTTTGTTATCTCTCTCTTGAAAATATAATCTTGATAAATTCTTTGTGAAAATCTCTTGATGTTATGTTTCAATCATTCAATAAGAGTCATGTTTCACTTTGCATCTATGTTCCTTATTTAATATGTAAATCATGTTATTATTAATGCATGGATATGAGTGCATCTTTAAAGTAGGTTATATGTTTTAAATTAACCAACTAAGATACTCAAAGGAAATTAATCTAATGGTTAAAATGTTAGGGAATCTACTAGACACTGTATTGTTTTAAAAAAACAAAACAAAACAAGCTTGCACCACATAGTTGATTTAGGCTTAGTCTTGTCAAGTTTCCTAGTGGGGCATTACAACATATGCTTAATGTGTATACGAATGATGTAATAGCTCTTAGATTCTTATGGATGAAAAATGAGGCAATTTGATGTGCTTATAAAGGATTTGGAATAAGCTTTCTCTTGCTGACCAATTAGGAAATCAAAATAATTTCTCAGATCAACCTTGATACAAGGGCTAGAAAGGGGACCCAAAGTAGATCACATGTTAGGGAGGCACTATGTTGCTAACCAAGATAGGGACACATTATGTCCCTGACTAGGGATAGGGATGAACTTCATCCCTAACCTTAAGGACCAAAAATTCTTGAAATTCCCCTTTGGTCCCAGAACAAGTGTTGATTTTGAGAAATTAGGTACAAATCTCAAGAAGAATCCCATTTCATTGTGGAAAAGATTTTTTTGTGGTTGTAAGATAAAAAAGGTGGATCCAAGTGGATAGGTTGTACCTTGAGGTTTTTGCCATAGAATAGGAAGACCCATTTGGTCCTACCTCAATTCCATCTATTATTATCATGGTCTGCAGAATAATATATTTTATTCTTAAAAGACTACATATTTACAACATTTTAATTTTAATAAAATTGTACTCAGTCTGGATTCACCAAAATGTAATAGCAAGAATTCAATTTTTCTCAAGTTCAACCAATTAATTCCTACTTTAGTTATCCTAGGATCAAGGTAGCTTTTAACACTACTTAATACACATAAAAAATCAAGATAGATCTTAAAGTAATTTAAAAATAAAAAAATAAAAAAATTTATTTGATAGATACATTAGAAAATGGAAATTAGAAACAAAATTTGAAAAGGAGATTTAAAATAAAGAATGAACAAATAAAAGTAGCACTAAAAGCTTAAGTCTTTTCCTTGGAGGTGAACACACTTATCATGTCATTTGTTGACCTAGAACCCTATATAAATTTTAGAAATTGTGTTGTTTAGGTTAACTAGCTCACTTGAAATTTATTCTATTAGACATGATAGCACACTAATAATATTCTAGATAGGAAAATTGATAAATAAGTATAGTGAATGAGAATATCTACATTACATTAAATTAATATACATAGATAAATAGTGAACATGAAAGAACTTGTACAACTTTATGTTATTGAGTTAAATATTAGAATACCCACAAATATAAGTCTATAAGAAAAGTGTTAGGCACTATTTTAAAGCTTTCATTTAGATCAACTCCTTATAATGGTCTTTTAATTTTCCTAGAAAAAAGATTTATAAATGATATTATATAGTGACTGATCCCAATGACGATGACCCAGTTAATCCACGCCCGGGCACTCTGCGCCACGCTGTCATTCAAACTGAGCCACTCTGGATCATTTTCCAAAGAGATATGGTCATTCAGCTAAAGCAGGAGCTTATTATGAACAGCTATAAGACTATTGATGGTAGAGGAGCCAACGTTCATATAGCGAATGGAGCTTGCATTACAATACATTATGTGAACAACATCATCGTTCATGGAATTCATATCCATGACTGCAAACCAACGGGAAATGCAAATGTGAGAAGCTCGGCAACCCATTACGGTTATAGAAGTATGAGTGATGGAGATGGGATGTCCATATTAGGATCAAGCGAAATATGGGTAGATCATTGCTCATTTTCAAGCTGTACAGATGGGCTGATCGACGCCACTAGAGAGTCCACTGCAATCAACATATCAAACAGCTTTTTCACTCACCATGACAAGGTGCCTAACTACTTATTTCCTTGGTCATATCTTCATTTTTCTTTACAGTATCTTAGGATAAGGTACTTAAAGCCCATTATCAGACATAAATCATGAATTGATGCTGGTTACTATTAAGTTATCAATAACAAAAGCTATTGCTTGAGTTGAACATTTAGTGTTGTTTTGCAGGTGATGCTCTTGGGACACAGTGACGACTATACTGAAGACGTTAAAATGCAAGTGACAGTTGCATTCAACCACTTTGGAGAAGGGCTTGTTCAGCGCATGCCCAGGTTTGGATAAAATCTTTTGTAGAATTCTCTACTACTTACTAAGCTAGATTTATTCTGCCTGTTTGCTATCTAACCTTAAACCTTAGAAAAATGTGTTATTGTGATGCAGATGCCGACATGGGTATTTTCATGTGGTGAACAATGATTATACCCATTGGGAAATGTATGCAATTGGTGGCAGTGCGAACCCCACCATTAATAGCCAGGGCAACAGATTCCTAGCCTCTGACTCCCAGAAGGAGGTAAAAGATTTATATACATCACGTATCTTGAATCTTTAGTATACAAAGGATGTAGAGTAATTATAGTAAGGGGAATATGCAGGTGCCAAAGCATGAAGATGCACCAGAAGCCACTTGGAAGAACTGGAATTGGAGATCTGAGGGAGATCTTATGTTAAACGGGGCGTTCTTCAGAGCATCAGGAGCAGGAGCATCCTCAAACTATGCAAAAGCATCGAGTGTGGCGGCAAGACCATCGTCAATTGTGGGCTCAATCACTGCAACTTCGGGTGTTCTCACCTGCAGAAAAGGTTCCCGCTGTTAGACCAAAATAAACATGCATTATAGACAAACTGTTAGGAATCCCTCGATTCTATAGTTGACCAGCGGGAACACAACGAATGATGAATCTGTCTCTCTCCGACAGCATGATCCTATATAGCCAAGGGCTGGTAGTTATTAAGCCAATAGGCTTATATGTGGGAGCTTTGCTCCCGGTTTTTGCAAATTCCTACCGGAAAATTGTCAGCCTCACTGAAAAATTTTGCCCTCACAACAAATTCCGATCCCAATAATGTTTCTATTCTTATCCTTTCATTTCTTTCCTTGAAATGCCCTCCTCCTCCATCGCTGTCGCGTTGTTTTTTCCTCTTTCCTCTTTGGTAGCTGTTTCACAATTTCATTGTCTTCATTCCGCAATGGTCATAGTAGCTATCAATTGAAAGCTTTATTTTGTTTTTTCCTTTTACATTCAGCATTTCACCGATCAAGGTTTGATTGATCTCAGTTATAATCTGTTCAACGTACCCATTTCCCCATTTTTCCATCCGTCCAGACTCTGTATTTCAACAACAATCGCTTCAGCAGGGCATTGCCGAAAGAATTTGTTACGAATTTGCTTTCTGCTACAACTCAGTTGTTCTATCTTCAGCACAATTATCTGACCCAGGTTAGCATAAATCCTTCCGCAAAGCTTTTCATGTAAGTTATCTCTGCAATTGCGGGCTTATTGTGCAGGAAAATATGCTTATTTGTGGGCGCACCCAGGCATTTTATTGTTTTTTCATTGTTTTTTGGTTCAGATGATAGGTTTGTTGGGTTTGTTACAGATTGATCTCACCCGCTACATAGATGTAATCCATAGATCCATAGATGCAATTTAAAAATTAAATAAAAGTATCATATTTTTATTTAAGAAAATATTGTGGTCATGAAGGAGATTGTATTTGCATGGCAAAGGACATGTATATATTGTTTCATAAACTTTGATTTCAAGGTAAAACTCTAGACAGTTCGACAACTGTGACTGCAAAATTTAAATACCCAAAGGGTTCCACGGGATGGAATGTAGCAGGATATATTGTGGTTAATCTGTCAATCCCCTTTCAAACTTTTTCTAAAGCATATGTGCAAATGTTTTAAACTGTGTTTTTGTCAATGCTGATCAAACTGGTCCAAATTGTGAACAGTCACAGTGATATTCGAGTTCACTTAGGCCCCGTTTGGTTGGAGAAGATGAATTTTTCTCATAACCAGGTTATCTGATAACCGGGTTTTCGAAAACCTGGTTATGTATTTTAGGAAGATAGTTGGACCGTTTGGTTGACACGGAAGATGAATTTTCAAATCCATATTCTGGGTTTGGTTGCCAATTTAGAAATTGGAATTGGAACAGAATATGACTAGGAATATCTTTTTGTTGCGTTTGGTTGTTCATTTTCTAATTGGAATTGGAATTTGATGTAAATTTTTTTAATCTTATTTAATTAGTGAAACACAAGGATTAGAATGAGTAAAGTATTAATATTTATGATTTAATTTATTTATAATTAGAATACATTATTATTATTTTTTATTCTTGAATATTCACAGTTTTATTTTGTTAGTCAATAATAAATAAAATGATTATTATTTTTTATTTTAATTCTATTTATTAGCAAAGAAAAGTAAAAAATAATCATACATGCAATCATTTGTACGAAGTTATTTTTTGTCCCATTGTTGGAAATTGTGATCATATATATTATATATTTTTGAAAAATTGTGTAAGACAAATTTATCGTCGAATTGAATTTATTGTCAAGTTCATCCGAACTTCATAATTGTCGAACTCGAATTGAAACTTGAACCTTGTGACTTAGCCGCTAAATATGTGTGTTTGTGTCCTCTCTCTATCCCTCCCTGTGTTTGTGTTCATCCACGTGATTTGGCAGAAGGATTGGACACAATAAATGTTGTTTATGCAGATGAATTATTGCCTACACTATATGAGAATTCTCGCATCTCTTAAGACTAGTTGCCGACACAGAGAGGGATTGTGAGGCGTGTTGTGGCTCTTGGTCGGTATCTTCAGAATCCATTGGCCATGGTTGCAACATTATATAGTCTTGGCAAAGAAATATTATCATTGAAGCTTCATTCACTGGAACATTTCCTTACTCCAGATGAAAAGTATGAAGTTGTTGAGCAGGTAATAGTTACAACAACCAACTGTAGAGGCTATGAAGCGACTTGTCTTTATAAATGCTATTGGTTTTTTTAAGGGTTAGAGGGAATGGACAAGCAGCATCCGAAAACCATGTTATGGATCCATTGGATGATACTAGAATTCATCCAAAGTCATATGAATTTGCCAAGAAAATGGCTAAGGACATATATTGTGAAGAAGCTGGACATGATATAGATGATATGGATGAGGAAACACAAGAAATGGTTGTTGAGCATGTCAAAAAATATCCTGATCTGTTAAATGCCCTTGATATTGATGAATATGCTAGAAGTGTGGAGCAATGGACATCCAATAAAAAGCAGGAAACCCTTGCTGACATAAAGAGTGAATTGTTACATGGATTTCAGGATTTGAGATCGCCATATAAAGAGCCATCCCAGGATGAGGAATTTTATCTGCTGACTAGAGAAAATGAAGAGACCCTGTTAATGGGAAAAATTGTCCCCGCAGAGTCCAAAATCATCGTATAATTTGTGATCTGGAATCAAGCTTGATATGAATAATATTGAAAGAGGAGCTTTCTGATGATCTAGATATAGATCCTTTAGAAAAAATTGCAGAAGACAGCATCCTTACCTGTTGGGTGAAAACTATGACAAAAGTGAAGTACCTAGTTGAGTTAACTTGCAAAGAGAGTTCACTAAAGAATGATAACTATCAAGGTGAATAGGATAAGGATAAGGAGGTTAAGGATCCATATTTTGCGGAAGAGGATTCCATTTCACGAAGTGAACAAGAGAATGAAACCATTAAGTTCCTAACAGATAAAGAGCCAGGGGAGAGTATTATCCGTCCAAGCTTGAAAGGCCCTACTCACTTGATTCTAACACTGAACATTTTCAATGGAGTTTATGCACACAAGGATATTGTGGAGGGAGGAAAAGACCAAAAGTATTTTGCTAGCTATCTTCGACTTGGAAAATACTTTCAATTGGGGAGGAGACATTTGAAGATCTTGATGAGGTCATAGACAGATATATATTCAAGAGAGGATAAGATATTTCAGTATTTCGTTCTACTGTTTGGTGAGTCATAAAACACACATTAACAGACACCTTTCTACAGATGCAGGAACACACAAGCTCCTCTCTCTCTCTCTCACTCTCTCCCTCTCTCCCTCCATCCCCCCTTCTTATCCCGCACTCTCTGCCCCTCTATGTATCTCTCCCTTTTAATAAATTTATTAAGTTAGTTAATTATTCAACAAAATATGCAACTAAAATTTTACGTGAAATATTATATAGGAAAAAATATACCATTTTACATTCACATACATTAAACATTTGATGATAACTTTAACAAGAAAAATGATGCTTTGTTAATAATTGCTCTTAAAAAATGTGGAATTTTGGCAACATAGATTTTACATGCAATTTTAAAAAAAAGATCATGAAAATCATTAATCATATAAATCATATTTTAACATCATGAAATTCTAATAATGAATTTCACATAATTACTACAATATGAAAACTTGCTAACTTGATAGAACAATATCCATGATTTGATGGTGGTGTGAAAACACATCGTTAAACACAAAAATACTGAGAAATCCACGATGTATGCCTTTATGCCCCACATTCGACAACACACTGTTACATACGAAAACACTGAAAAATCCACGATGTATGCCCTTATGCCCCACATTCAACGGCAACCCTCTCATGCTGCTCAATCTTCCCATTACTATTTGTATTGTTAGATGGTCAATCCTGCATATATGAACTAAACATTCTTGAAAAATTAAAACTTGATTTTTTTTTTAATGGAATACACCAAGGAGTGGCATCAAAAATATTGATCATTTACAAACACAGTAAACAATCATCAGATAGCTCATTTTTTATCAGCATGTGTGGTCTTGCAATATTAGCAAATCAAGAGCAATAAAAAAATACAAGAGAAGGACACTTTATCAATACCGTTGACAATCTTGTCAAGAAGCACGTACATAGGAAACCAAATTGTGGAAAAAAAAAATAAGAAATTTTAAAAATATCCAAGCAAATTAGGAATATACATATGACATGGGACAAAATCATGACTTTACAATCATCTACCAAAAATCCTCAATACTTTTGATAATCTTATCAATGAGAACATACATAGGAAATCAAATAGGGACAAAAAGACAAAAAAATAAAAACATATGCAAGCAAATTAGGACTATAGATATAACATAGGACAGAATCATGAACTATACAATCATCTAGCAAATCACATTTCTATATGCTTTCAAGTTCTACAATTGAGCATTCATCATTTGCCACTCCTTGTGTATTCCACGTATGTATGGTTCAAATATAACTCTAATTAACAATGCAATGAACAACTATACCAAACGTTTAGGAGATCATAAACTACGTGTTGTGAGAGATCAATGCAATACCATTAAACAAAGCCAACTAACCCTCTGGAATTATTTCACATGCCAATCATGTGAATGCCAATGAAATGAACAACTAAACTATGTACTGACCAATGCCAATCATGTCAATGAAATGAATGACTAAACTATGCATATATCAAGTATGTATACATACATACATACATGCGTGAACATACATATGCACAGACATATATACATACGCACATACATACATGCATACACATGTACATACATGTGTACATACATACGCATGTACATACATACATATGCACATACATACACACATACATACATACATGCTTAGCAAAATAGTAAAAATGTGCTCAGTAATGATTTCCAATATAGTGTTGTGACAGATCAATGCAATACCATTACACAAAGCTAATTAACCATCTGGAATGACTTCACATGCCAATCGTGTGAATGCCAATGAAATGAACAACTATCCTGCGTATTGGCCAATGCCAATCATGTCAATAAAATGGATGACTAAAATATGCATAGATCAAGTTTGTATACATACGTACATACATGTGTGTACATACATATGCACATACATACATACATACGTACATACATATGCACATACATACATGCATACGTACATACATGTTTGTACATACATACATACACATATACATATATACATGCTTAGCAAAATAGTAAAAATGTGCTCAGTAATGAGTTCCAGTATAGTGTTGTGAGAGATCAATGCAATGCATAGATCAAGTATGTATACATGCGTACATACATGTGTGTACATACATATGCACATAATACATACATACGTACGTACATACATACATCTGTGTACATACATACTGTTTGTTTCAAATCTATTTAGCAAAATAGTCAATATGTGCTCACTAATGAATTCCAGTATAGTGTTGTGACAGATCAATACCACTGAAATGGACAACTAAACTTTGTAACAGTTTCTTGCCACTAATGAGTTCTAGTATAGTGTTGTGAGAGATGAATGCAATACCATATAAATAGAGCCAATTCATAAGCTATGTATAGATCAATGGAAATCATGGCTTTTATCTAGACATAATCAATATGTGCTCAATATGTGCTCAATAATAAAATTTACAAGTATATCACTAGCTTTTATCTATACATAGCTGACCTATACATAGTTTATCATGGTTCTATTTCTATCTGCTATCTGCTTAGCATAGTCAATAGATGTGGTAACTATTTGTTTCAAATCTATTTAGCAAAATAGTCAATATGTGCTCACTAATAAATTCTAGTATGGTGCTATGAGAGATCAATACCAGTGAAATGAACAACTAAACTTTGTAACAGTGTCTGGCTGTTTGTGTCAAATCTGTTTAGCAAAATAGTCAATATGTACTCAATAATGAATTCCAGTATGTGCTCATGTGATTACTTGTATATATCATAATGCCAATCATAATAGCAAAACATGGCAATCATGCTTTTATCTATACATAGTTGACCTATACATAGTTTATCATGGTTCAAATCTGTTTAGCAAAACAGTCCAATACATGCTGTAACAATTTGTTTAGAATCTGTTTAACAAAATAGTAAATATATGCTCACTAATGACTTCCAATATAGTGATGTGAGAGATCACTACTTAAATAGTAAAAATGTGCTCAATAATGAGTTCCAATATAGTGATGTGAGATTAATATAGTTTCAGTTTAGTGCTATTAGAGATTAATGCAAAACCATTGAATAGAGTAATAATGCAGCATAAGTCATTGCAATCCAGTCAGTAGCCGAAATAGCTAAATGGTACCAAATGTCATTGCAATCCACTCCACTCTCTCCACCTCATCCATCATCAAGAACCCTTTGGCTCTTTCATGTTGAAGCACGAAGGTATCATGTGCTTTCACAAAAATTGCTCGACTCAATTCAGGGACAGCTTTGAGAGTAGTATATGCAGCAGTCAAAATATTATCATCTTCAGATTTATCCACTTTTACAATCTGAGGCTTAATGAGGCCATCTTTCAGTTCCTTCAGAGTTTCGCATATCACATCCAATGATGCAGCCAAAGATGTCTTCTTCCTCTTTCCCCTCCTTGATGATGATGGTGGAGGAGTCCCTCTAGCACTTGCACTCGACTGATTGGAATGATATAACTCTTCATCAATATCTGGTTGGCTGTCAAGAGGTGTACCACAATTGGTATCATCCTCATCAAGCACATTAAATGCATCGTTCATAGGGTTCCCTTCTTTAGCATCAAGGGGTGTTGTAGATGCGAACCCTTCAGCAATGTCATTACCGACAATTACAGCCAACTCATTGAAATATTGGAAAGGTGACCTCTTATACATTTTTGCATTTTTGAATTCTCTCCTCTACATATAAGCATTAATAGATGGATTAGGTTGTAAGTTTTTCATTATTAAAATAAGAAGGGAAAATTTCTTCAATGAAAAGAGTACAAAGATCATCCTACCTTCAAAAGGTCATCCCACACTGAATCCTCAGCATCCACAGTTTGAGTTTCTTCATTCCAAGCTAACCCACTTGTATTTTTCAAGTCCTTCATTACTTTATATCCTACTTTCCATGTTTTTATCTTATTCTTAAAATGATCTCGTGACAGATTCGAGTTCATCGTTGCATTGAATGTCCTCTCTATCGCAGTCCACGCCTCTTTTTTAAACCCACCTTCACCTTTCCGTCCGAGATGGACTTGTTCAAGGAGCAAGTCTAAAAACTTGCGTTCCATCGATTTTGTCCACATTTTCTTCTTTGAAGAAGAAGATTTGTTGCTCACAGTGAGGGATCCATCTATATCACTCAAAGTAATGGGAGAACACATCTGGTTCACATGATCAGATCCGTCCATGCTCATCATGAGCTCGGTATATGCCATTGTGTACTCCTTCCTGTATTTCATTTAAATTTGAAGTAGAAAATCTTTAACTATCAATTTGTAATACGTCATAATGGAACAAGGCTAACATATTGAATAGGTAAACGTATTACAATTTAAAGTAATCATACAACTAAAATTGAAAGTTATTGCTCTTTAAATTTAAATGGAATGTAGCAAGCAGTAACATCAGAAAAATAGGATTTTCAACGAATTCGTTGTTCTCTTCCTACTAGTGGGCTTATGATCTTCATAATTTGGTACTCCTTTCTGTATTTCATTTAAAATTGAAGATGATAAACTTTAAATATCATTTTTTAATACATCCTAATGCAATGAGGCTAACATTTAATAAACTTGAAAGAATTTAACTAAAGATGATACACATTTTAAGCAATAATTGATGATAACACATCAACATCAAAAAAACTACCAGTAAGACAAAATGGTGATATCAATGGCAAGTAAATAGTCATGAGCCCCATTATGAAGCATGTTATTGTACTTTCTCAATGCAAAGATGTATAATAATTGTGCTTTCTTGCATTTAAATCAATGTAATCTATATTTCAAGTTAAATTGTGTATTGTAGATATGATCAACAATTTTTGTACATAATGTAGGTGTGAAATTGAAAGTTAATGTTCTTTTTATTTAATTAGAATGTAGCAAAGACTGATATCAGAATAACAAAATCACACACCATCATTGTATATGCATACATCAATTTAATCATATAAAGCACATTGCCTTCTAATAAATCATTTATTCTCGAGATCTATAATCTTCCCACATCCTATTTGCTATATCTTCTCAAAATTGGTCCCACTCATTTCTATCCTCCTGAGACAACCCATATGTCTCAAGCAGTGGCACCTCTATCCCATCACGATCATCTTCCTCTTCAATAGCTTCTTTCGATGGAAGGCCATCCTCTATCGTAATGAAATTGTGAATTATGCAACATGCTAAAACAATATAGGATTGTGTCATGATATCATAAGACGTTGCATGTCTTAAGATTGGAACACACTGCTTCAGAATACCAAATGTACGTTCTACTGCATTTCTAAGAGAGGAGTGTCGATGGTTGAACAACTCATGTGTAGAGTTTATTGGGTTTTCTCTTGACCACTCTTTCAAGTGGTAGCGTGTACACCGATAAGGAGCAAGAAATCTAGGTGCATTTGGATATCCAGCATCCACGAGATAATATTTTCCTATATAAAGAAAGTATATTGTCAATACTTGAACCATTTAGCATAACCTTGAGTATATTAAAATGTGATTTGGCTTACCAGGGGGAACTACAAGTGGATCTGATCTGGAAAGAGCTGAGGCTAGAACACGGCTATCTGCAGCAGAGCCTTCCCAACTAGCAAGGCAATACTGAAACTTACAACCAAAGGAGCAGACACCCATAACATTTTGCGATAGGTTCCCTTTTCTATCACGATATTTACCTTGTATGTCGACATCAACTCGCACTGGAATATGGGTACCATCGATGGCTCCAATGCAATCCTGTGGGATATGATACACTGATCAAATGTATGCTCAAGTAATAATAAGATAAGGACAACATTCTAGACAATAAACTTGTAATAATGTGTGATTTACCTTGAAGAATGGTTCAAAACGATCCTTCCCACTAATTTCAGGAGGAGTGCCTGGACTAGGTGGTATGAAGTAATCTCTGTGAAGGGCTAAGATAGCCCAAAAAACCTTGTGGAAGTACCGACTGACTGTCTCTCCTGAGTGCCCAAAGTTATGGGCAATCTTGCGGTTCCTTAGATTGTGCCCAAGGGTGTGGAGGAACATCACTAGTTGTTCCTCTAACTTCAAGTGGATCGTATCTCTCAAGCTTCCTTTCAGCCTCAAAATATGAGCTAGAGAAAAGAAGGCTGCCCTACTCATCCGAATCTGATCATGACAATCCACCTCATTCGAATGAATAATGTCTCTACAAAAGGAATTTCCTTTTCTTATTAGTTTACCCATTTGACTACCTTCTCGGGCTACCAGTACTTTGGCTATGCCAACAAAAGCAAAAAGAATTGTGAGAATGCAGGTGTATGTGGTCTTCCTAACTATGCTTCCTTGGACCTCTATACTCTCCATAGGATCCATCAGTGACCTGAAAGGTGGACAATTTAAACACTATCAGTTATGAAATATCAACTATCACCTATCGAGATACAACATGATTATTTGCTAGCCTCATTGCATTAAGAAGTCAATTATTTATTCAAATACAACAAGGAGTACCAACTACTGAGGATCATAAGCCCATAAAGAACAAATTACAATGTGTCATTATACTCCATGTAATCTATCTATACCAATGAAAGCATAATATTGATTCCATTTGTCTATATGTATAAACACATGTATGTATATATGTATGTGCACACACATGTATGTATGCATGTATGTACGTACACACACATGTATGTATGTGTGTATGTACATACAGACACATGAATGTATGTATGTATGTATGCATGTATGTACGTACACACACACACACATGTATGCATGCATGTACGTAGACACACACATGTATGTATGCATGCATGTACGTACACACACAAGTATGTATGTATGCATCTATGTACGTACACACACACACATGTATGCATGCATGTACGTAGACACACACATGTATGTATGCATGCATGTACGTACACACACAAGTATGTATGTGTGTACGTACATACACACACATGTATGTATGCATGTACACACATGTATAAATGTACAGACACATGTATGTATGTACACATACACATGTACAAACTATAACTTGAATTTGGGCTTTTATGAATGTGTTTTAATAAATCGTCGGGTCCGCTGAAACTGAGGCTCGTCTTTTAGAAGATGAAAAGTAGCATAGTTGACAATGGGAATAGAGTTTCTTTCTGCATTGATCTATGCATAGTTTGAAATCATGGCTTTTATCTATACATAGTTTATGACCTCATAAGTATGTTGAATGATTTTGCATGGATCAATACATACTTGATATATCCATAGTTTAGTTGTTCATTTCATTGGCATGATTCACTTTGATTAATGGTATTGCATTGATCTCTCACATCACTATACTGGAACTCATTGGACTATTTTGCTAAACAGATTTGAACCATGATAAACTATGTATAGGTCAACTATGTATAGATAAAAGCATGATTGCCATGTTTTGCTATTATGATTGGCACTATAATATATACAGGTAATCACATGATCACATACTGCAATTCATTATTGAGCACATATTGAGCACATATTGATTATGTATAGATAAAAGTCATGATTGTGATTGATCTATACATAGTTGATCCATACATAGTTTATGATTTGGCTCTATTTAATGGTATTGCATTCATCTCTCACAGCAGTACACTAGAACTCATTACTGGCAAGAAAGTGTTACAAAGTTTAGTTGTTCATTTCACTGGTATTGATCTCTCACAACACTATACTGAAAGTCATTAGTGAGCATATATTGACTATTTTGTCAAACAGATTCTAAACAAACTGTTACAGCATATATTGGACTGTTTTGCTAAACAGATTTGAACCATGATAAACTACATATAGGTCAGCTATGTATAGATAAAAGCCATGATTGCCATGTTTTTCTTGATTCGCACTATGATATATACAGGTAATCACATGAGCACACACTAGAATTCATTATTAAGCACATATTGAGCACATATTGATTATGTATAGATAAAAGCCATGATTGACATTGATCTATACATAGTTGATTCATACATAGTTTATGACTTGACTCTATTTAATGGTATTACATTCATCTCTCATAGCAGTATAATAGAACTCATTACTAGCAAGAAACAGTTAGAAAGTTTAGTTATTCATTTCACTGGTATTGATCTCTCATAGCACTATACTGGAATTTATTAGTGAGCACAAGTTTATGACTTGGCTCTATTTAATGGTATTTCATTCATCTCTCACAACAACATACTCGAACTCATTACTGGCAAGAAATTGTTACAAAGTTTGGTTGTTCATTTCACTGGTATTGATCTCTCACAACACTATAGTGGAATTTATTAGTGAGCACATATTGACTATTTTGCTAAATAGATTTAAAACAAATAGCCAGAAACTGTTACAAAGTTCAATTTTTCATTTCACTGGTATTGATCTCTCACAGCACTATACTCGAATTTATTAGTGAGCACATATTGACTATTTTAAAAACAGATTTGAAACAAACAGTTACCACATATATTGACTATTTTAAAAACAGATTTGAAACAAACAGTTACGTTTGAATGAACCAAAAAAACTTAAAAAAATCCAGTATGCAAAGGTGGGTGTGAGAGGAGAACCGTTTACCGCCGCCGCTATTCAAAGTGGAGAAGAGAAATCACAGAAAATGCCACGGCCATAGGAAACCATGGCCACAGAAAACCCACAAACCAGAAACCCTCGCAAACCACGGCCACAGAAAACCCACAAGCCCAGCAAATGCAGCAAACCAGAAACCCTCGCCTTCGCACAATAGAGCACGAAAACAATACAATCGTCGTCTTCCAAAAACCCAATTTGTTCTTCCAAAAACCTAAGGCAGATTCGGCAGACCTGACGATTTATTCAAACGCATTCATAAAAACCCAAAACCTGGTTTTCATTTCAACTTCCACCTATTTCTTGGAAGAAATTTCTTCCAATTTTTTAGCGAAATTGGCAGACGAAACCCGAAATCGGGTTATGTGTTTGATGAACCAAACACCACCGTTTTCTTCCATAACCCGGTTTTGGCACTGAAAACCCTATTCCGCGCCCGGTATTCCTGTAACCAAACAGGGCCTTAATGATGGTAGAACCTTATGGCAGTTTAGATCATTGAAGAATATGATATTTCACTGTGGCACAATTGATAAATGGCCACTATTACCAATTCAATGAGGTACTCGCATTCAATTAGAAGTTTCATTAGTTAACATGGATAGTTTCAAGGAATACAGGTTAAAATACCACAACGTAGATAACAAAGATCCGCTTTGTTCGGTTTGATTTTTTTATTACTTTCTTAAAACGACAATAAAGCAGAAGAAGATCTGCTTTATTCAGTTTCATTTTTTTCATTTCTTTCTAAAAGCAAACAAATACATGATTTTTATTAAATAGAGATTAGATAAAATATGATAAGATTAGATGACATTTAATAAATATGATAAGATTAGATAAAATATTGAAATATATTGAAGCATATGAAAGAAGAATATATATAAAAAGCTATAAATATAGGTAAAAGTCATTACATTGAGTTTATATGGATAAAAACATTGTTCTTATTGTTGATATTTATGTTATATTTTTTGTTATATAAGTAGATTTCTAAGTGCTTATTTGATTACTATGTTAAAAAAAAAGATTATAGATAAAACTTTAAATTTAATAAAAAATTACATTTCTATGAATCTATGAATTGTATAGTATTTTCTAAGTTGTGACTATTGATTCTTCTATATAATTTCTAGAGTGATTGTTCAGAAGGAGCTAATATTAGCTTCATGATTAAAATAGATAGTAAAAAAATGAGCTAATATAAGCACACCACAATTAGATTGTGTACATAGGTACTAAATGGATTCATTCATATATTACAGTTAGTCAAACATATTTATATTCTCATTTGTGTGGACTTAACTCAGTCATATATATTAGAGTTAGTTAAACATATTTTCTACCATGAACAAGGAATTGAATCAATTGTTATTATATATAAATAAATATATTACTGACTTGTTAGTTTTGCTAAAACAAAATGTACAAATAAAAAATATAGATAAATTATATTTTTATATGAATTTATACATTGAACTTCAACAATATATCACAAATATATTTATTCAATAGTTATTGTAGTTTTAATATTTTATTAATGTTTCAAAATTTAATTGTTTCATTTAGATATTGAATATTTAATTTCTAGTTTTAAGGATAGAATATGCACATATGTACTATTTTTATTTTATTTTATATTTATTTAAATGATAAAATATTTTTAATGAAATAACATACTATTATGCTCAAAATATTCACGGATATTTTGTCCAATAAAAACTTTCCTTAATGGCGAAAATCATTGTGCAAGATTTTTTTAATTGCTAAAGTTTCTAATCACATTTCTTGATCTAGAGTTTTTCAATTCTTCAAGTGCAACATATAAGCAATTTGTACAACATTACAAAAAAAAATCCAAAAGTGGACATCTGTTATAGCATATAGGCCAAATTGTACATGTCTGTTTGCATGGTATTGACATTTCATAGTTAAGATGTTAACCAATGTTCTGTAAAATGATATTTCCTTTTATCCTTTCTTGATGATGGTGAAGAAGTCAATTTGGTGTTGTCAATTCTACAATAAGTAGGAGCTTTTCACCATTTATTTCTCATTTTAATATTTAAAAATTCATAGTTTCACTATCAATTTACAGGAGACTTTGTTAAACATAATGGCATTTCCAAATTCTCAAACGGAGCGAGATAATAGTGCATCTCCTCCCTACCAGCAAAGGAGATTTGTCAATCTGGTATGTTCATTTCGTTACCTCTTTTCATTTACTCTCTCTCTATCTACATATGTTTATAATTTCATACATTCATGTCTTTAAACTATTTCTTTACCAACATGCAAATTTTTCCTTCAATGTTTTAAAAAAAAATGTCCTAAAATGTATTGTGCAAGAGACTACTTCAAACATATTGGCATCTCGAACGTCTCCACAATGGGTACCTAATCAAGCATCTCCACCTTATCAAAAATCACTAAATGTGACTATTGTATGTTAACATCTACCTCTATCTCTCTATTGCATGTTATTCTACTTATATTTACCTATATTGTTAGATACTATATTTCCATGTTTCTTCATAAACAATTATTTTTATGACTGTACAATATACATATTCTCCTTATTCATACCTACATTGTCATTGAATAGGACACTAGATCAACCATACTCAGCTCTCCACAATCTCAACATGGAGGAACTATGACTGCATCTCCACCCTATCAACATCGAAGAATAGCCAATATTGTAAGTTCAACTTCCATTATCTGACTATGTCTCTTTATATTTATAGCCATCTCTAAAATTACATGCTTAAATCATAAAATGACACTTATGTTTTAAAGAAAACTATTCAAACAACTTCTATGTAGGAAACTCCTTCAAATGTATTTTGTAATGTCCCCATTCTTTTGACAGGCCATTGAGAGTCAAATTCTAGCCATCCTCATTCGCTAGGCTAGAATTAATCAATTAATAAAGGGGATAATTAAATAATGCATGACTTAGCCCAAAAAGCTAATGTTGGGAGATTAAAAATTATAACTCAAAGATATAACTTAAGTTGGGGCCCTTTCAAGTTATTAAGTCGTTTCTCCTAGGCAACTAAATGTGGGGGTCATTTAATAATTAATACAACTTATAATATTTTCCTAAGTTTCCAATGAGGAATCTTCTGTAGGCTAGAAATTTTATTTAAAGGCTTCGAATATGGGTTTGGAGGATTCATTGAGCCAAGTTATTATTATTTTACAATCTGCAATTTGTGTGCAACTTCTCAGGACGAAACCCCTGGAAGGAAAATCTTCTGGACGAAACCCTAGGAGACTCAGCAATCTCATTACAGCAATCAAGTGCCTTGAATTACATACAGAGCGGACTGCTGGTAATGAATTTCAGGTGGATAAGGGAAAAAGAATTATTCAAGAAATAGTTTGAAGGGTTTAGGAGCAACTTAAAATAAAATAGCAGCACCTGTCGTATTTTATCTAAACTTCTAAGCGCATCAAGTCTACAAATCTGATTGATATGATCTTCACAAGGGTACTTGTTATTGTTTGATGGGGCCGGTCCTGGTATGATCATCTCATGCTATTATTGTTTATTTGTCTTTCCATAACAAATCGCTTATAAATAGCAGGGCATTTTCTACTGTGAATCTCTATAAGGGAAAGTTCTCTTCAAGCATGAAATTAATATCCATATTCTATCTGCAACTTTCTAATTCAATTAAGAGTTGTATTTTGGTTTTTGAAATTTGTGTGGGTGTGAATTCTGCAAATTTTGTAGCGTAGGATATTTCAGTTGTATCAAAGCTAGAGATCTTGCTAGCCTGTTGAGATTTCAACGTTGCATGTCAGTTTAGTGAGTTTGCATGTCAGTTTTGACAACTACCCAAATCTTGCATGTCATAATTTATGGTTGCATGTTGCTTCTAATCAGTTGCATGTCAAAATTTATGGTTGCATGCTACTTCTAATCATTTGCATGTTAGTTCTTGGTGAATTTGGTGGTTGCATGTCAAAATAAAGGAAATCTATGCACAGATATAACACTAGAAGTAGATCTGGGCATCAAGAAGAATCAAAAATCAGACTAGCTGAAGGTGAAATGGGTGAGAGAAGAGATGGATCACCACCTAGAAATTTAAAAAATCAAATGGATCAGTTTTTGACAACCTTTGCTCAGTAGAAACAACAGATGATGCAACAATTCCAAGATCGAATGATCATTGCTATGGGTCAATTGAGGATGGGTCGTTCTAGGTCTGAAAGATCAAGTAGTGTACCCAATTGGGCCAATAGTAGACATTAAAATTAGGATAGAGCAAGGTCTAATGCTATTAGAACAACAACTACACGATCTGATAGACCCCTATGCCCTACCTTCTTGCCTAGACAAAATGAAGAAGAGACAATACCAAATCAACCAGAGGTACAAACCCATATAACTAATAATGTGTTGGCTGCATATGTTGATTATATGGCACTTCTAAAACAGGTTAGAGAGTTAATGAATCTGAATCAGTTTATGGATCAGTGGAAGGAGAAAGCTAGATTCCACATGAACAGACAAGATAGAAGGCCTAGAGGACAGGGTAGATTTGGTACTCAGCCAGCTGAATATAAGGATGCATTGAACAAAATCCCTCTACCTACTTTTGATGGTAGTGGACAAATGAGTGCCAGATCTTGGATACACAAACTTGACACCTTCTTGTCTCTCAAACTGATGGAAGAAGATAAGGCCATTCAATTTGCCACAATGCATTTAGAAGGAGTAGTGTATGAATGGTGGCATCATGGGCTAGTCTCTCAAGATCATGCACTGATTCACTCTTATGAAGAATTTGTTAACAAATTGATTGCCCGATTTGACAGAAAAGATGTGGAAGTCTATTATAGGGAGTTGGCTCAGCTTAAGCAGACTAGTCATGTTGAAACATACATCAATGAGTTTCAAAAAATTGTTGTTATGGTCCTTGATATGATAGAAAGGCATGTTATAATGCTATTTGTTGAAGGCTTGAGTGACAGATTGTGTGGGTTGGTGAAGGCTCACAAGCCTAGCACATTACACGATGCCATAGGTCTAGCATTGGATTTGGAGACTGCACCTCCCTTCCAACCACAAAGGAAATTCTTTAGCAGTTCACAGTCAAAGCAAAAGAATTTCAGACCACAAAAGAACTTCCCACCAAAATCAAATCAGGAGTCCAGGAATGAACTTTGTAGGAAACAGTTATGTTTTAATTGCAAAGAACCATGGGAGCCTGGTCATCGTTGCCTTGGTAAAGGAAAGGTGCATCTAATTGAGGTTATTTCTAAAGATGAAGAACAAGAAGAACAGGATCATAGCATGGATGAGTGTTCTAATCAAGGAGATCTGCCTCAAATAGTTTTGGAGGACTCAACAACTAAGGAAACTCCATGCATTGTTACTCTATCTGGAGTTCCTCATACTAGACCTTTTAGACTAAAGGGGGTTCTTAATTGACAAAGGATGGTGTGTTTGGTTGATAGTGGAGCCACACATAACTTCATTGATGAAGGGTTAGTAATGAGGCGAGGGCTTCAGGTTGAGGAGTTTTTGGGATTCAACGTCATAGTGGCTGATGGTTTTCCATTGACTTGCACTAAGCTAATTCCCCAGCTCAGTATACAATTTGGTGACTACACTTTGATAGCAGATTTCTATGTGATTAATCTCAGTAATTTAGATGTTTTTTTGAGATTGGAGTGGTTGGAATCACTTGAACATTATGTTCAAGACTTTAAACAGATGCAACTGGAGTTTATGGTAAATGGGAAAAAGACAATACTTAAGGCAATGGCAGATGGTGGACCTAGGGTGGTGTCAGCTAGGAAGATGGAGGCCTTATTCAGGCATGGTGATGTAGATTGGGCAGCATAGTTTTTCATTTCTTCTAAACTGGACTCCAACAGAAAGCTAGATTACCATGTGGACATACAAACAGTGTTAGATAAACATAGTGCAATTTTTGGAGACATACCTCCTGGTAGGCCACCAGATAGAGGATTTGAACATGTGATTGAGATGGAAGAAGGTTCAAAACCTGTGATCACCACACCTTATCGGCACCCCCGTCACTTTAAGGAGGAGATTGAGAAGACAATTAAAGAGCTTCTTAGTATGGGTCATATCAGGCCTAGTTCAAGCCCATTTGCCTCATCGGTAGTTTTGGTTAAAAAGAAATATGGGACGATGCGCATGTATATAGATTACAGGGCATTGAATAAGAAAACTATTAAAAATAGGTATCCTATACCTAGGATCAATGAGTTGATTGATGAACTACACGAGGCCGTGTACTTCTCCAAAATAGATCTACACTCTGGTTATCATCAAATACGTGTCAGAGAAGAGGACATTCACAAAACTGCCTTTCGATTCCATTATGGGCATTTTGAGTTCTTGGTCATGCCCTTTGGACTCACAAATGCACCGGCAACATTTCAGTCTTGTATGAATCATGTGTTTCGAGAACAACTAAGGAAATTTTTTTTGGTTCTTTTTGATGATATCCTTATCTATAGAAGAACTTGGAGTGACCATTTGCAGCATTTGGACATGGTATTGGGAATTATGAAGGTACAGTCACTTTATGCAAAAGCCTCCAAGTGTGAATTTGGGATGACAAAGATCTTATATCTGGGGCATATCATTGGCGCTGATGATGTAAAAGTGCATCAAGAGAAGATTCAAGAAATTTTAGATTGGCCACCACCTAAAAACATATCTGAGTTGAGAGGATACTTAGGGCTATGTTCATATTATAGAAGGTTTGTGCATGGGTTCTCTCAATTAGCTTCTCCACTGACTAACTTGACTAAGAAGGGTGTGTTCTCATGGTCAAATGGTGCATAATTAGCTTTTGATAAGCTTAAGGATGCCATGAGCTCATGTCCAGTGTTGGCCCTACCAGATTTCACATAGCCATTTGTCTTAGAGTACGATGCATCTAGGCAAGGAATTGGTGCAGTGTTAATGCAGAAAAAACATTTGATCGCTTACGAGAGCAGAAAATTGAGGAACAATGAGAGACTTTATTCCACATATGATAAGGAAATGCTAGCAATCATGCATGCGCTGGCCAAGTTTAGGCAGTACTTGGTTGGGACTCATTTCATAGTGTGTACAGATCATAACAGTCTCAAGTATTTCTTGGAACAAAGGGATTTGAATGAGTGACAACAAAAATGGATAAGCAAGATTCAAGCCTATGATTTTGATGTAGAGTATGTAAAAGGAAAGAAAAATATTGTTGCAGATGCTCTCTCTAGGAAACTTGCCCTTTGTTCCCTCACAGAGATCGCAGCTGACTAGAAGACACAATTATTGGTTGAATATTCAAAGAATTATTTTTCTTGTGAACTTGTTGATGGTAAGGTGCAGGATGACAGATATGCAATGATGGATGATATTATCTATTTTAAAAATAGAATCTATCTTGTACCTGGTTCCAAATTGAAGAAGAAAATATTGGAGGCATTACATGATTCACCTATGGCAGGACACCCAGGTTTCTTCAAAACCTATCGTCATATTTTCCAAAGGTTTACCTGGAAAAGATTAAAGGATGATGTACTCCAACATGTTAGAGAATGCTTGATTTGCCAGCAAAATAAGTCAGGAAGCACATTTCCTGCGGGTCTACTACAACCCTTGTTGATTCCTAAGCAAAAATGGGAAGGGGTATCAATGGATTTTATCACAGGACTACCACGTGTGCAGGGGAAAGATTGTATTTTTGTGGTAGTTGACCGGCTCACTAAGTATGCACACTTCTTTGTTGTCCCTACTGACTCCTCAGCATTTTAGATTGCAAAGTTATTTTTCAGGGAGATCTTCAATTTGCACGGATTACCCAAAACCATTGTAAGTGATAGAGATAGAAAATTTATGAGTATGTTTTGGCAAGAATTGTTCAAATTGGTAGGAACTGAATTGACACCCAGCACCAGCTACCACTCTCAAACGGACGGGCAGACAAAAATAGTTAATAAGTGGATCGAAGGGTATTTGCGAAACTATGTGTCAGGACAACAACGTACTTGGGTGAGGTGGCTCTATCTTGGTGAGTATTGCTACAATACCACCTATCACATGTCCATTGGCATGTCACCTTTCAGAGCTTTGTATGGATATGAGGCTTTATCATTTATGGATTTAGCATTTGATGACAGTAAGGTCCCACGAGCTAAGGAGACTGTGCAGAGCTATCAGGACATTTTCAAAGCACTCAAAGATAACATAAAACATGCCCAAAACCAGCAGAAGATGTATGCTGATAGGCACCGAGTTGAGGAGACTTTCAAAGTGGGAGACTTAGTTTTTCTACGCTTGCAGCCATATAGACAGTCCACAATGAAAATAAGTGGGGCAAAAAAGTTGAAGCCACATTTTTATGGGCCCTACAAGATTTTGAAGAGAGTAGGAGAGGTTGCATATGAGTTGGAGTTGCCAAAAGGCAGCAAAATACATAATGTACTTCATGTTTCCTGCCTCAAGAAGGCTTTAGGTCAACATGCAGTTGTTTCTCCTGAGTTGCCACCTTTAGATAAAGAGGGGAAGTTGGTTTTAGTCCCTAAAGGCATTGCAAACTAGAGAGAGAGGAGGTTAAGAAATAAAATTGTCCGAGAGTATTTAATCAAGTGGAAGAATCTACCTCTTGAGGACGCTACTTGGGAAGGAGAAGAGATATTGCAGCATCCTAGCTTGCAATTGCTGGACGACCAGCAATTTCGGGAAGAGAGGACTGTAATGTCCCCATTCTTTTGATAGGCCATTGAGAATCAAATTCTAGCCATCCTCATTCCCTAGGCTAGAATTAATCAATTAATAAAGGGGATAGTTAAATAATGCATGACTTAGCCCAAAAAGCTAATGTTGGGAGATTAAAAATTATAACTCAAAGATATAACTTAAGTTGGGGCCATTTCAAGTTATTAAGTCGTTTCTCCTAGGCAACTAAATGTGGGGGTCATTTAATGATTAATACAACTTATAATATTTGCCTAAGTTGCCAATGAGGAATCTTTTGTAGGTCGGAGATTTTATTTAAAGGCTTTGACTATGGATTTGGAGGATTCATTGAGCAAAGTTATTATTATTTTACAATCTGAAATTTGTGTGCAACTTCTCAGGATGAAACCCCTGGAAGGAAAATCTTCTCGATGAAACCCCAGGAGACTCAGCAATCTCATTACAGCAATCAAGTGCCTTGAATTACATACAGAGCAGACTGCTGGTAATGAATTTTAAGCAGATAAGGGCAAAAGAATTATTCAGGAAATAGTTTGAAGGGTTTAGGAGCAACTTAAAATAAAATAGCAGCACCTGTCATATTTTATCTAAACTTCTAAGCACATCAAGTCTACAAATCTGATTGATATGATCTTCACAAGGGTACTTGTTATTGTTTGACGGGGCCGGTTCTGGTATGATCGTCAGATGCTATTATTGTTCAGTTGTCTTTCCGTAACAAATCTCTTATAAATAGCAAGGCATTTTCTACTGTGAATCTCTATAAGGGAAAGTTCTCTTCAAGCATGAAATTAATATCCATATTCTATCTACAACTTTCTAATTCAATTAAGAGTTGTATTTTGGTTTTTGAAATTTGTGTGGGTGTGAATTCTGCAAATTTCGTAGCTTAGGATATTTCATATTGTCTTCTTCAAAACTTGATCTAATGCAAACTCCCAACAAAGTTCCACAACTTCAGGAAGGAGAGGATTCCACTGTGGTAAGTGCAACTAACTTTAACTTGTTCATTAGGCCTCTCTCTATTCCTCTCGGTAAAATCATATACATGTCTCTCCATTTCTAAGTTTTTTAATCTTAAAATTAGCATGAAATGCATATATTTGCCATGTTACTATCTACATGAATCTATATTACCTTAGTGATTTCCTCTAAATTAATTCCCTAATTAATTTCTTCAATATTATCTAAAATGAGTTTCACTAAATTATTGAAGGCTAACTTCAAACTATCATGCCTATTAAGAATATGCATATATTTGTACACATGTATAACCATGTCAATCTATATAAGTAACTACTACTTTATGTAAGGTTACTATTATCATATTTTCTAAAATTGATCATAAATTTACTATTATTAATAATCTCTTATGATTTAAATTTGAAAAGTGAATCATGTATATACACACAATTAATTTATATTACTATTTTAAACTAGTAGTCTTACGTGAATTGAAAGTAATAGAAATCATATCTTCTAAAATTGATTATTTCATAAATTCATAGCCATCCTTAAAGACCTATAAAATTTATACAATAACAAGTTAATTTGAAAATAAAGGTCATACTACTAATACAATAAAAATGCAATTACAAACATCTTATTTTGCTTATTAAAAATAGACATGTTTCTATATTTTCTTAATTTTTTTGTATTTAGATGTCATCTTGTACTTTTTCAATTACAAGTATCTTTATTCTGACTTAGAAAACAAAAATATTAAAAGAATAGAAAGAAAATATCACAAGATCTTATTAAAATCTTATAGATAAGATAAATTTTAGAAAATTATTTTTACATTATTTTTTCATATTTTAAAATATCTTTAAGAAACAATTTTATTTCTATTTCATGTCTTTAATTCTATTAATTAATTGTTCGACATAAATTAAATCATTTCATATTTATAAATATTAAGATTTGAAAATAAAAATGCATACTAATAATACAATAATTAGAAATATCTTATTTTTCTTATTAAAAATTGACATGTTTCTATTTGTGTATTAGTTTTTTGTAATTAGTTGTTTCTATATTGATTTTAGACTTTTCAATTACAAATATATTTATTCTCCTTTAGAAAAGAGAATATATTTAAAAAGTAGAAAGAGAATATCAAAATATCTTACTTTATTTTTTAATGAAATTATTAGAATAGTATATTTTCATATCTATTAATATAAATATAATAACATAATATTTCTCTTATATCTATAAATTATTAGTAAAAATTTTCCAATTTATTTCAAATGTTTGTAAATTGCAACTATATTAATAGTTTTTTACATATTTATAATAATTATTAAAAATATTTTTAAAAATATATTTAAAAAATAATAAGTATTCAACAATTCTTATTTACTATTATTAATAATCTCTTATGATTTAAATTTGAAAAGTGAATCATGTATATAAAACAATTAATTTATATTACTATTTTAAACTGGTAGTCTTAGGTGAATTGAAAGTCAAAATTAGTCAAATTTTGAAAGTAAGTCATAATGTTAAAGAATTGTTTCAATTTATTCATTATTCCTTTTTTTTTAAATAAATTTTACTACAAGGTATTCAACATGATTATATGATAAGACCAACGTTTAGTAAAAATCCAACAATATGAAATAAAAAATAAGATTCACGTGATAGATAAGGAATTGTATAATTTAATTAATTTCAAAGAATTATAATTGAAATATTTAAGTAGCTTTCTAACATATTAATGACAAATAAGACTATATTTTTGTCACAGTTTTAAATAGTTCTAATAATAATAGACGAAGCAAAAAAAAATGGGCTAATTATTATTTTATTTCACATTAAATTTTCAAAAAAAAATCTTTGGATATAAAACTGAACTAGTTATTATAAAAACTAACACAATATAATTTTTTTGTGAACATTAATATACTACGGTTCCAATTTTATTACAATATTTATATATAAGTATAAGATGAGTCTAAAAGTTCATACAATTATATTATGATTATGAAATAAATTTGTTGTTTTCTGTTAAGAATCAATGTGTCTATTTGTTTCATCAAAATTTGTTATTTTCTATTAAGAATCAATGTGTCTATTTGTTTTCTCAAAAATAATTTATCAATTATGTGTAATGACCTTCCAGACAATCTTTTATCATATTTTCTAAAATTGATTACTTCATAAATTCATAGCCATCCTTACTATAAACATTTTACTTAACTACATTTTCTTTCTAGGCCACTAAAGCTGAAGTTGTGTTGACTACCAATGTGATTCGTTTCATCAATATTGGAGGCTATGTTACAGCACCTGTACTCTAGATGTTATCTTTCAAAAAAATAACTACCATTGAAGATGAAATGGACCGATATAAGATTGTCTTGTCTGATGGCAATTACATGCAATTGGCAATGCTACCTCAAAAATGCAATGACCTTCTTTTCTCTAATAAGCTGAAAATAAAATTTGTAATATCATTGACAAAATATGTTTGTCGGCCCAGTTCAGATTCCAGGTAGGCCATGATATTTTTCATCTATAATGAGATTCTTACTTATTTAACTTTCATTTCATATATATGCCTAATTTTGTTTTTATACCCAAATTTAGGATCATAATCATCTTCAACCTTGACATCATTCACGAAGAGTACAAAATTATTGGGAGGCCTAAGTACCTTTACAAATGTCAAGAAGAATAGATGAAAGAAGACAAACCAATTGTGTCACCCATGAAAATCACTAAATATGGTATCCATGTACCTCACAAGGAACTACCATTGCCCCAAACTATAAGCCCGATCAAGGATTTGAATCCTTACCAAAGTAGGTGGACAATCAAAGGGAGGGTTACAACAAAAAAGGAAATGAGACAATTTAATAACTAGCAAGGTAGTGGACAAGTTTTCAGCTTTGACATTTTGAACAATGAAGGCACAAAGACTAGGATTGTTTGCTATAATGAGGTAGCTGATTGCACTATGATAGATTGCATATAGGTGTTGTCTATACCATTTCAAAGGGTTTTGTCAAAGATGCAAATATCAAATACAACAAGCTAAACAGCCACATTGGAATCACTCTTGACCACACATCTATTTTGAAATGTTGTGATGATGAATTTCCTATTGGGAATGTTCACTACAACTTTAAGCCAATTAATGAAATTGCAAACATCAACACTAATACTTTGGTTGACATTATTGGAGTGGTTGTTACTGTTGGAGACATTTCAACAATAAGATTAAGGGATGGAATTGAGATCCTCTGTAGGACTATAAAGCTAATCGACATATCACTCTTATGTATTGATGTTACTTTATGGGGGCCAATTTTTCATAAAGAGGGAGATGAAATCAAACAACTCAAAGAATCTAAAAAGGTACTCGTCATTGCTATTAGAAATGGCCGTGTTGGTGAATTTAAAGGAAAGGTCATAAATAGTACATCAACAATTGTACTCACCATTGAACCATCCATACCAAAAACTAAATCCCTCAAATCAAAGATAAAAGTAGATCAGATTGACACACTTTCATTGCCAATGTTTTCAACAAAAATGAATTTTTCAACTACTTCAGCCATATCTCTACAATCTTCAAAGATTATAAAACAATTGAAAATCCGATTGAGGTTACAATAAAGGGAACTACCAAATTCATCAAGGATGATTCTTTTTGCTACCCAGCATGCCCACTTCAAGTGGATGGGAAAGAGTGCAAGAAAAAATGTGTTGAGAATCAAGATAAGACGTGGTTTTGTTCAATATGTTCCACAAATTTTCTAGACTGCAACTACAAGTACATCTTGCAGGTTAAACTACAAGATCATACAAGTTCCATTTGGACTGTTACTTTTGATGAAGTGGGTACTGATCTTCTACAAATTTCAGCAAAGGATCTCTACATGTTGCAGTATGATAGCACAGTTGACACAACTCCTAAATTCATCCTCAAGTTTATGTGTTTCAATAGTTTCATTTTCACATTCTTATTAATGATTGAGATCTACAACTCAGAAACTAGACTAAAGGCTACCATTGCCAAGGCTACACAGAGTGAACAAACTATACCAGAAAATACCACACACTCTACATTACCAAGCCTCAATATTCATGACTTAAAAAGGAAAAAACATAATTAAAACACAGTGTCTTCAACAAATACAAATAGTAACTAGACTTTGTTCCCTTCACAGGAACAAAGAGTACAAACATTTGATCCAACAACTATTTTCACAACAAAATTCTCAAAATCAATGAAAAATTTTAGAGAACGAATTGATGCATTATCAAAACTAAAAACATGCATCATTTGTAATGAAAGCTACATAGGTATGTCCATACGAAAAAACACAACCCAAACCATTTGTTCTATATGTTTTGCGGAAAAAGGGGTTCATTGATTCTCTTTTGAAAACAACTTAGACCCCAGAAAATAGCCAAACGTCCTCACAAAACTGTCTCAAGTTGAAGAAATGCTCATTGCAAGGGTTACCCCTATCTTATTAGTCACCCATGCAAGAGGAGGACAATACAAATATAGTGGACACACCATTAGTTTCCCACAAGATATTTCAATGATTGCTCATCTTCTACCTAGAAGATTACTAGACATTGAACTTCTAATTATACACAAAAAAAATGTGAAAGGACAAAACTAGGGTTGCTATGTCAACAGATATACTATTCTAGATGCTTTAAATTTCAAAATGCAATATGACCCATACTATAAGGATGTCAATATTGATGTTGATGCACTAAACCAATTGCCTAACACAACAACGGATATATCAAACTTGCTCCATAATTTAACAATAACATCTCTTGATACAACAGTAGCCAGTGAAAATGTTTCTACTTGCACTGATGAAATAGACTACTACGATACATCGTCATTTGTTCCAAAATTGCCTAATAAACAATGTGAGCTAGAAACAATTAAGGAAATGATAGGCATCAAAGCAAATGAACCACATATCCTCCCTTGGCCAGAAATCTATAACTCACCAATTAATGAATACAATACTGAGGGCCTACTGAGCATGGCTTTTCCCACCCTATTCCCAACTAGAACGTCACTGCCACTACAACTGAGAAGCAAACCTGTACAAATGCATGAATATGCATTACATTTATTAAGATATCATGATAAAAAATTTGGGAAGCATGTATGATTCAGATATTTTATTTACAAGTTAATGATGAGACATCGAGCTAGCAAATAGCAGCTGTCTTCTTTAAAACAACCTTACATGGCCATATACCAAAAACTATCCACCTCCTTTATGAGAGTTTACAAAATGTACCTGATAATCAATTAGCAAATCAATTGATGCATTTTGGAACTTCATTACGGGGCACAAGAGCTTACTGGAATAAAAAAAGAATGGGATTATTGACAATGATACACCAACTAGGGACACCTACACTATTCTTCACTTTGAGCTCAGCAAACACAAAATGGGCAGATCTACATGCATTATTCCTACATGATACAGACTCAATAGTACGCTTATCAAGAAAAAAATTTATAGATAATATTTTTGACAACCCACATATTACATCCTTATACATTCACCAAAGATTCACTATATTTCATGAAGAAGTCATAGAAAAATTACTGCAAGCGAAAGATGTTTGGTATAGGTACGAGTGGCAACATCGAGGTTCTGCACATATACATGGCTTCATTTGGCTACACAATGCACCAAATATGGACACAATTGATTGGAAAAACCAACTTGAATTAGATGAGGCAAGAAAATTCTTTGACAGATATGTCTCCACATGGAATCCTCGTACTAAATCTGATAGACAAAATAGATTATACTACAGCCTTAATGATGACCCTTGCATACTAAATACTCAACAAATATTGTCATTAGACCCATTGACAGATTATGAACAAATTGTAAACACTATACAATGACATACAAAATGCACTGAGTCAACATGTCTGGGAAAAAAAGGACAAACTATGCAATGTCTCTACAAAGCTCCATGGGAAAAACAACAAACATCTAGCCAAACATGTGACACAAAAGAAAAAAAAACTTGTAATGCACCTAGAAATGGTGATCGCCTCAATATCCACAACCTAGAAATGCTAGCCATATGGAGGGCTAATGTAGACTACCAACCAGTGACTTCAAGGAAAGTAGTGCTCAACTACATCTCAAAATATGCCTCAAAAATTGAAAAAAAATAGAAACATACAATGCCATTTTTAGAAAAATAGCTGATACAAATGAATCAGATGATAATGCATTAATTGCATATTAGAATTTCATGATGGGTTTCATTGTAGAACGTGATATTGGTGCACAAGAAACTTGTCATATGTTGCAAAAATTGCTGCTTGTAATTTGTAGCCGAACCTTTGTGTCTTTGAATGTTAGCAAAAAAATCTTACATAGAATAAACAATTCACAAACAGAAGAAGAATTGAGTACCACTTATATACAGTCATACATTGAGCGCCCCCAAGACCTACATTTTTTGACACTCTTTCAAATGACCCAGATGTACTCATACTCATCAAAACATAGGAAAAATCAATGGCAAAAAAGGAAAACTAATGCAATTGTCAATGTCTACCCCCTATTCCAAAACATTCCAGATGAAAACAGTGATATGTTTGAGACATTTTGCTGTACAGAACTCTTACTATACAAACCATTTTGACATATCACAACAGAAATTGGCATTACAAAAGACAAAATTGTTACAAATTGGAAATCATTGCAATCAACTCATTACATGGTTTGCCACATTAATAGAGTTCAGAACATACCCACTGTAGAACTAGCAGATGATACTGACAATGATGACCTTGAAAATCTTGAAGACCCAGACCTATACGAATGGGAATTATTATCCCAAATGGGTGCATCCAATAACTTGAACATTAATGACCTTGACATGCTAGGAAAAAGAGATATTGACATTAACTACTCATGGAATACCAACAACGTTTGCCACCAACTAGATGAATCAGCTACGACATTCATCTCAAAGGGGAAATTAGATACAAATAACATAATATCACCTTTCAAAACAACACATCAAAATTTCCAACTCGACAAAAAACAACAACTCGCATTAGATATCATTATTAAACACTGGACAAACAAATCGAAAAATACACCATTGTGCATGATTATTCAAGGAACAATAGGTACTGAAAAGTCTTACCTAATTCATTGCATTAGAGAAATCATTAATACAAGCACTCAAAATGGAAAAAATACATTGTTAGCACTAGCTCCTATGTGTGTTGCTGCATACAATATTCAAGCTACAACAATCCACACATGCTTATGCATTCCAATTAAAGATATGCATCCCTTACAAGGCCAGTCATTAACAACTCTACAAGAAGACTTGAAAAATGTCAAATACGTTCTAATCGACGAAATGAGCTTCTTGAGCCCAAAACTACTATTGAAAATTGACAATTGTCTACATTAGGCATTTCCTCAAAACCAACATGAACCATTTGGTGGAATCTCAATCATTCTTGTCGGTGACTTAGGCCAGCTTCCACCAGTTATGGACAAACCAATTTATGCCTCACACTCAATAGCTCT
Organism: Cupressus sempervirens; assembly: GCA_028749045.1. Classification (NCBI taxonomy): domain Eukaryota; kingdom Viridiplantae; phylum Streptophyta; class Pinopsida; order Cupressales; family Cupressaceae; genus Cupressus; species Cupressus sempervirens. The sequence continues at coordinate 210,150,185 of CM053785.1, read as the reverse complement.
TATGTTGTGGAACACATTTAATATAGCAATCACATTAGATACAATTTTTTGCCAACAAGGAAATATTGAACCCCAGATACAGTTCCGTAAAATCCTACAAAATATTTGAAATGTTGTACCAATCAAACAAGATTGGGAATCACTAATGACTCGAATAAAAGAAAATCTCAATGAAAATCAAAACAACAAGTTTGATCAATCCACCCATCTATTTGCAACCAATAAATACGTAATAAACCATAACAAGAAAATGCTCAAAAACTTGAACCTTCCAATTGCCCATAGCACTGCTAGAGTTGTTGCACACAATTCAAATGAACATATTAAAGATGAACAACTCCCACAAGAGGTGCTTCTTTGCATAGGCCAACAAGTAATGCTAACAAAAAACTTATGGATACAAACTAGTCTTGTAAATGGATCAATTGGACAAGTTAATTCCATAGTTCATGATACACTTTCATCTCCTCCAAATCTACCAAAATATGTAGTTGTAAAATTTGACAATTACACTGGACTACCTTGGGATGCATAAAACCCAAAAAATGTTTTGATCACCCCAATTATAAGAGGTAGTCATATGCAAATTCCACTGACAATGGCTTGGGCTATCACCATACACAAATCTCAAGGACTCACACTAGATAGAGCGACAATAGACATCGAAAGAAGAGAAAGTCAAGGATTGACATTTACAGCAATAACAAGAGTAAAAAAATTGAACAACCTATGAATTCACCAACCATTTCCTTTTGAAAGGTACTACAAGATGGAAAATAATACTTATACAGCTGCTAGGAAAAAAGAGGAAGCACGTCTACAACTATTATCACCAACCTCATTCCCCATTAAAAGCAATATTTCAGCCACAAAGGTAATGAGTCAATTCTCTATATTTAGTCATATGTATAAATTCACTCCTATAACTAAAATAAAAATTAACTAAAAATTTCTATTATGTTTTACTAACTCAGTTCGAAAAACATTGCAGGAAACTAATACATAACCATTCCTCAGCTGGCTGCTGCAAACCGTTTCTCAACAATACATTGAAATCTTCATGGGTAAGTACTGCCAACTTCACACTCGACATATTTCAAGGTATTTAACTGAAACTAATGTTAAAGAATGAAGAAACAAATATTTCTTTCTTTACAAAATAACTCACATGACTATTTCACTATAAAAAAATGCAACCATAAATAATCATTTTATCTAATACTCCAAAGGCATAAAAATTAACAATTGTAAATTTTTTTATTGCAGGTAACTCAAATACAGTCAAAGTCACTGAACTCATTCACTACAACATAAAATGAATGCTCTTATTTTTTGTTCTATTCCATTGCTTTTTAATTATTAACATTGCACTATTAAGTACTCTCCTAGAACAACAATGCAATTTTACTACTCCCTTATTACAATGGTACTCCAAAGTACTTCAAAATTTACATGTGTTACAAAAATATGGCTTCTTACAAACTATTGTTCTTCACTCTATCCAATACAAAAAAAAAAAAAATCTTTTATTTTGTTCTTATTTCGTAATGTATGCTACTTCTTTTTCAAAATATCAAATTTAAAATCAAGCATAACTTGCAAATTTCTACATAATTCAAAATCTATATCTATTTGTCATCTTTTCAAATTAACCAATTTTAATATCATCCTTATCAGCTTCTCGTTGAACGTACTAAAACGTGCAACTGCTAGTTTTAGTTTGTTTGTTGAGTATATAGTTTTCTCTTAAGTTGGAGTATATGGGTCCTCCTTGTATTAAGTTACAAATGTAGTGGAGGTCATGTAACCGTGACTCATTTTTATATTTTAATAAGAATATTCCATAAAAGAAATATATTTGGAAAACTTAAAAATTATTAGTTCGTTGATATAATTGCTATGACATCCCAAAATGTGTTTCTCTTCCTCGCACTTATATTGATTTTTGCATTTTGACTCATCATTTCAAAATAATAAGTATTTAATAAAAAAATGTTTGCGGTGGATTGGGATAAGTCTCAAGTGATATCTATTTTTTCCGACATTACTGCTATTACTAGTAATAATGTTAAAACTAAACACTAATGTACATCAATAATAAATAAATCATTAATAAGATGAGTCCCAAAGCTATTTATAAGTCATTTAAATAATTTTTAAAAATAAAATAATTAGAATAATTTATACTAGCACTTGCACCTAACTGAGGTGCAATAACTATTCCTTGAAATCTCTATCATATATATATATATATATTTTAAATTTATGCTCCTTTTTTCTTTGATGTCTTTCCTCCCTCCCCTCCTCCTCCTTATTATGTCCCCCTCCTCCTCCTTTGTATTCTCCCCATCTTTTTCCCTTTCATTATTCTCCTTCTCCTTTTTGCCGCTCTTCTTCTAGTCTTCCTTTTGCTTTTTTATCGTTTTTCTTCTTTTCCTTCCACTTTTCTTCGTCTTCTCCTTCTTCATAGTCCTCCTCCTCTTCCTTCTTCTTTTTATCCTTCTTATTCTTCTAATTGTCCACCTACTCATCCTCCTCCTCCTCCTCCTCTCCTCTCCTCGTACTTCTTCTTAGTACTCTTCTCCATCATTTTCCTTGTGTCCTACTTCTTTATCTTCACCTCCTTTGTCATCTTCTACTTCCCCTTATTTACATCTTTTGAGTCCATTTCTTAGCCCCATTGTGAAATACAACAAAGTATGACTTATCCCAGAATGTGAACTACTCATTACATCATCGAGGCAAAGTTTCTTCATGATGTAAATGCAAAATGTGATTAAGGTGTTAGACTCACTTTTGTAGTGTCCAAACAAAAGTTTCCAAGCAAAGATTTAATACATAAGGATTATACAAATTTGAATCTTTCTCAACAATATTCTCTTCCACCACATTTACATTTGTAAAATCATTCATATACTTGATCACACTATTATTCTACATAAATATATTATTTTCTCTATTCACCTTGTCTCTCATGCATATGATTTCATATGAGTAAACTATAATTCTCTTTTATTTTCCTTGTTTACTTTGATAATGAACTATATATATAGTTCATTATGTACGGGATTTTTGAATTCTCCTAATTAGTTTTATATATATATATATATATATATATATATATATATATATATATATATATATATATATATATATATATATATATATATATATATATATATATATATATATATATATATATATATATATATATATATATATATATATATATATATATATATATATATATATATATATAATCATTCATATACTTGATCACACTATTATTCTACATAATTATATTATTTTCTCTGTTCACCTTGTCTCTCATACATATGAGTTCATATGAGTAAACTATAATTCTCTTTTATTTTCCTTGTTTACTTTGAAATGAACTATATATATAGTTCATTATTTACAAGATTTTTGAATTCTCCTAATTAGTTTTTTATATATATATATATAACTAATTAGGAGAATTCAAAAATCCTGTAAATAATGAACTATTTCTTCCTCATAAACATGTTATCCAACTCTTCTTGCTATATTCACCTTGTCTCTCATGCATATGAGTAAACTATTCTTCTCTTTTCTTTTCCTTGTTTACTTTGATAATGGACTATATATTACAAAATAGCTAATTAGGAGAATTCAGAGATCCCGTAAATAGTTTCTCTAATTCTTCCTCATAAACATGTTATCCTTGACTCTTTGCATTTTCCAATATTTTTCTTATATTTTTTTCTCAAAAAATGAATAGGTCCCAAAAGGCCCTTGTTCCATTCATGGTTGTTATTTTCTCAATATGCTTTCTATTGGCTTATTCATTTTCAACTATACCAATCAAATTCTTAGATTTCATTGCATATATCTCTTTTCCATATTTGTGATATTCAACTTTCATATTTTTAAAGAAAAAATTTAATACAAATTATTTTATGTTACATTTGTGTCACTGATGCTTGGTAGAGGCATTTATAGATAGAAATCAAGATAATGGTGTCCTCAAGGTTGCTTAATCAACTCCAATTCTTTCAATTTCTTTTCTCATTATGGTAGCATTCTTTCAAGATTGATTTATTGTTGCACTTAAGCAATAAGTATGTTGTAAAATGAACCTTTTAACTTGGTCAATGTGTATGAACCTTCAAATGTAACATTTATAAATACATGCAACTATGAAATAGATTCCATGTTATCACAAGTCAATAACATGAATGTTTTAGATTAATTATAACCTTTTTATATTTTATAGTTTAGTTCAAGAAAAGGCAATAAATATTGTTGATATTTAAATTGTTAAATAATGATATCTATTTCAATCCTATCAATATGAGAAGCAACTATTATGAGAATAAACTAGTGTGGAGAAAATCATACAAATGTTCTTGTAAACCCATTTGTTGTAGATGACTTCCAAACTCAGATGTTTCTTTCTCTCTATAAGATGAGATCCTGGGATGAGGGAATATGCCATTCATATAAATTTTAGGAGGTAACCTTATGGACCTTATGGATCTAAGATATTTTTAAAAAAAGGTTAAAATGATTGTTATGTTTTATTTAATGGTTTTGTTCTATGCATTTTTTTTGAATAGTGATTACGTCCACTCAATTTTTAATTATTTCCTCTATGTGATTTTGTAGAACCATCACATATGACTAACATATAAGGAAATCCATAATAAATAACATGTGTCATAGTAGCGACTATTTCCAATCTAGACATGAGTGTCTCAACAAATCCCTCTATGGTTCCTACTTGTTGTGGCTTTGTTTAAAAGCCTATTGAGTTCACCTCTCGTGATTTCCTTTGTTTTTGCCTTTTAGGGTTGATGTTATTTCCATGTTCTTGCTAGTTTATTTTTTTGTATGAGTTCAAGCCCCATCCCACTTTACTTATTTAGAACAAATGCCTCTATAGCATGAAAATTTCATTGCAGACAATCATTATTAGTCTCATATTTTATAAAGATTATTTAACTATCAAAAATTAATTCATGACTAATATTGAAAAATAAAATAATTCCAACTTCACTAATAAAAATATGGAAATAAATATGTAACACAATGACATATTATTTTTGGACAAATTGTCCCTAGAGAAACCCTTAAGGGAAAACTAGTTTTATAGGTGAGAAATATATTAAACTTTAGAAAATTAAGAGATACAAAGATCCTTGCCTCTTACAAGAAGAACTCCAACAATCTCCCAATTCCTTTCACTAATATTCTCCCACTTCTATCCCCAATGCTATCACTGTGCTCTTGCTAATACTTCATGACTATATGCTATCACTACAAATTCATTTGATAACATTGTAAATGCTTCTACAAGTTGTGTTTTCCAAATTCTTCTTGACCCCATTTTATACCAGTCTCATTGGAAAACCAATAACTGAGATCAATTTTCAATCAACGATTGAGATAAAAAGAAACTTAACAAATTATAATCAATTTTTTTCTAAATGTTTAAAAAAGAGGTTTACTAATAAATATATAATTGTATCTACTCTAACAAATTTGTTTTAAAAAAATTATTTACCAATTTTTAGAAAATGGATGAAAAGCTATCCAAAATACTAAAATTAGCACTCTCTCTTAGTGAGAAAGTTGTTACGTGTGACACCAAACTTATCTCTAAGGAAGATGAATTTTTCCTTCCCCAATGCCTTAGTCAAAATATTCACTACCCACCCCTCTGTAGGTATGTACTATAGTTGAACAATCCCCTACTGTATACAATCCTTGATCAAGTGAGATTTGATGTGACATAAAGGTAGGAAGGAATAAAACCACTCCCAAGCTACCCTTTCTTTAAGAATTACACACTAAATCCAACCAAGATAGGAGAACAACAAGAAATTATAAAGATATCAATACAAAAATGATGAGACAATCTTCATTCAACATGCTAGGCATAAGGCCTATGAGATTACTTAAGAGATCAAGATTAAAAAGCTAAATCTTAGTACTATCCTTCTATCAAACTTCATTATAATTTTTCTAATCCAAGATTTCTAATTATATAGCTTGCAAGACCACAAGTCAATGTATTAGGCAGATTATTACAAAATATAAGTCTTGCCCCAAAGGAGAATTCAATGAGCTTACAATCTAGAAAATTAACTTTTGTGGGGACAATTATAGGTTCTCACGTGATCCAAGAAGAGATTCCCAAGAGTGAGAAAAGCCTCGATGCAAGACAAAACCTCACAAAAGCCAAACCTATGTGTTACTTGAGCTTCCAGGAAACACAAACACCTTGAACAAAGAGAAGGCCAACTCTTGCAAATTGTGGAATTAGTTTTTGCAAGTTTAGGCACAAGATCCATGATAGGTGCACATTAAGGATATAGCTACATGGAAAGAGAAAATGTGAACAATGACATTGACCAATCCTCAAATAGCCAAAAAGAACAATAAAAGTTTTTTTTTTGTTGATGCAAGATTGCCAAAGTACCCAAGATTCTCTTGTATCATGATGTTTATATGTATAGACATATCATGAAAATAAAATTTTCAAATAACTTGATGCAACTTTGGTTGTCATAGTGTATCAAATAATTCTCAAACCTCTAACCAAATAAGACCACTAGAAACTTCCAAATCCATATAGCTTCACATGCTACTATGCTAGCTGCTATTTATTCTAATTCTATAGAACTCAAAGCCAAAAAATTATGCTTCCTACTCAACAAAGAGACAACTCCTAATCCCAAACTGAAACAACACCTTGAAGTGCTCCTCTTGTCCAATGTACTTCCTTTCTAATTTTCTACGGCATAACCTATCAAATGGATTCCCTCACCTTGAACATATTTGACCTTATACACAATGAAGTATGCACTTGGTAAAGATATTTAGAAAAGACCATTAAGTCTACCTTGTGAAAGGATTTAACTAATCCACCTATTACGATGAAACAATACCTGATCTCTAATCTACAACTTGATTTTTCTGAATAAGATTCTTTTGAGCGTAATGATCACCTTGCTTTGATAGATAAATCTTTTTTGCTCCTTATACTTCTGTAGCCTTGTACTTCACACTTTTTCACTTTTATACTTCTATGATACTTATTTGGATACATGATTCGATGCATTACATATATACCAATCCAATTTACAAATCATCAAAGTTGGCTACAATACAAGTTTACACAAAACACACAAAGTTGAACCAAATGCAAGAATTTAGGTTCTCAAGACTAGCTAAATGAGGTTTTGATACTCGACATCCACTATTGACATCATCATGCATTTGGTAGATGTAGAAGCTCGATCTATACTGATCACTTCCAAGTAGTCTGTGCTCAGTCTACACTAGTGACTTGGTGAATACTGTGAAACTTGACATATAAACTGAATCACTTGATTCACACTACATAACTCAGTCAATACTATTACTACGAGCTTGGTATAAATTGAATCACTTGGTTGACACTATGTGGCTTGATCAATACTAGATTCACATCACTAGAATTGTGAACTCATTAACCACTGCACAATTTGATTTGCACTAAGAAAATTGGTAAACACTAAGAAGCTTGATTTATACTTTTTGGTGTAAATAAGTATTTACTTATTACACTTACTTAAGTTTTACTTAGGTTAATGCATTATATAGTTATTTTGCATTATTTTATTATTATTTTAGGTGAGACAATTAGGAGATTTTGTACTCTCATTGAGTTACGCAACTCTAATTATGCACATAGTGTCTACAACACAGGAGTATGCATCATTCACTGAGTTTTTATGATGACAACACAGTTATCTACACTCCTCATTTAGCACATGTCTACACCACTGATTTGTGTGCTACACCATTGTAGGCTTATCCTCACTTCATTGCACTTAATCCCGTGCTTAATGGAGGATTATCCATATCTAGTGGACATGTGCCTGGTTGTATGACATATCATGATGCTGACTTCTATGCATTCTAAAAGCTCTCCTGAGGCCTTTATATTCAGGCACTCCTAGTGTACTCTCATCCAGTTATTGAATGAATATCATCACTCTGATCATACTCTATCTATTTTGGTCTATTGTGTTCTTGTGTTGAGTTTTTTAGTTCTTGGGTGAATTCTAGCCTAAGCCAAAATCTTACATGGTATCAGAGCTGAGTGAGATTCTCATCACGTAGCCATTCGAGACCGTTCATGCTTCAGCACCTCGACACAGATCAGGAGGATTCACAAAAATTGAGAGCGTCTAGAGCCAGATTTGACCTCACCGTTGTGTCTGAAGCGTCGACTCGGTGAAGATCAACTATAAATTTTCCTATATTGGATGAAAGTTTATCGTGCGGCAATTTTTTTTTGCAAATCAAAACTCGGAGGCCCTAATTTGTAGACCAGGTATGATCAATTTTGGATCTATTTAATTGAATTTTAGATTTGAATTATTTTTGTTTCTCTGTAATTCTGGTGTTTTTTTTTCAAAATTATTGGTTATTTTTGGGAAGTATTTCTAGGACAGTTGCCCAGTCAGAGAAAATTTATTGGGTATTTTTTGGAAGTATTTTCAGGATAGTTGCCTAGTCAGAGAATTTTTTTTACTGAACTGGGCAGTGTCACCCCAGCTTGGCTCTCTAGATTTGGTGTGGTGAATTATTATTTTATTGCAGGGTTTAATTATTATTAGCAGCCAATTGTACTGTACAAAGCATACTGCGCATGCTAAACAAATTTTTTGGGAGGTATTCAACCCTCGGCCGAACCAAATATCTGGTGAGAAATTCATCAACCAGCGGCCCCAGATCCTCCCTACACTGGCGTGATCACTTCATTGAGCAAAGTGAGCGCTATTATTTTTAAACAACAACAAACACCACATACCGCCCAATGTGGGATTAAGTTCCCACACCTCCAGCACTGTCTAATGACATTATCCTGTATTTTGACATTCTCACCAACGGAGAGCCTATGCCATGTGCCCTACTCTAAGCCACCCATGCGGAATACATGTGGCGCATTTCGAGTTGGCCACGTGGCATTCCTCAGTATGGTGCAGGTCTGCACCACAAGTGACTGTGCATACAGTCAGTAGTCCTATGCAAATGCCAATCAGAAAATTTGTACATTCAGTCATCAGCCATGGGACATTTTTGTATAATCTGTATGATGATGACATCATCATGATGTCATGCTGATGTCATCAGAGGCGAAGCAGATGTTGATGTCATCCATCCATAAGTTTAAATTTGACACCTATTTGGACATCATTTTAGGGCCAAATTGAACTGCAGTGACGGTCGTATGACTATCAAATTTAACCCCATGATTCCTTGATGTAAACCCTATCCAGATTGATTTTTGGTTTTTGTAGTCCAACTTTAGGAGGCCATATCTTAGACATTCGGACTCCAAATCAGGTGCAATTTTTTTAAAATTGGGTAGAATTTTTTAAATTTTTTAGTGGTGTAGCTATTTTCTATTTTTGGTGCATGGATTGTTCAAATTTTTTATTTTTTGGCGACTGAACCTGCATAATCCTACAGTTTGCAACTTCAAACGCTCCGTACGGGCACATCTAGAGTCGAAAATAGGTTCCATTTTTTTTGAAAGTGCATTTTTTTTGTCTACTTGCTACATCTGGTATTAGATTGTAGTGTTGTGTGGACAAAATTGTCACTTTCAACAATAGGGCTTTTCTTTTCTTTGTAATGCTTCAGAATTGTAGCACATTGTAAAGTTTCATATTTATACTCTATTAAGAGGTTGTAACAAGAAAAATTAGAAGTCCATGAAGGCCAAAATTGGAAAGTGGCCCATTGTAATTGCACTACTGATAAAGTGCCCAAAGCATCTATTTTGGGGGGGTGTTCTTGGTGTTGTGTTCTCTCTTTTCTACACTTTTCTTTTATTTTCTACATTATGGGAAACTTCAAGTTTCCTAAATTAAATCCTCAAAACTATGCTTTGTGGTCAATCAAAATGTTGTATCACTTAATGCATAATGGAGTTTCACAATATGTAGATGGTACTCTTCCTAAACTAGCAGGTGATAATGTTTTTACAAGTGATATTTCAAATTGGGTAGAAATGGATAGGAAAGCCCTAGGTGATATATGTTTGGGGGTAGATGATAAAATCATGTATCAAATCAAGAAATGTACTACATCCAAGGAAGCTTGGGATACCCTCGAAAGCCTATATGGTAAAGTGTCTGAAGAGGATGTGTTCAAAATTGAAGATGAGCTTGTATCCTTAGATCCTAAGTCGTATGACTCCATCCAAGATTTCATCATCAAGGTGAATGAACTAAGGAAAAAGCTTACTAATTGTGGGAGTTCTATCAAAGATGATAGACTGATCTATCTCATTCATAACAATATGACATCAGATTATTCCACATTTGTATCCTCTTTTAACACATCAAAGACTACCTTAGGGTCTGCCTACAAGAAAGTCACTTTTGATGAATATGCTAAACTGTTGGATGATGAAGAAAAGAAGTTGAAATCGATGGGGATTCTCAAATCACCTCAGTCTAAAGCATTGGTGGCCAAAAATGAGGGTTCTCAAAAATTAGCTGGACAATCTTCAAATAAAGGGAAGGGTAAGAAGAAATGGAAGAAAGACAAATCTAAGGATGTAGAAAAGACAATACCACAATCCAATCAACAAGGCAAGTCCTCAAATTCCAACAAGAAAGGGGACAACAATAAGCAGAAGAAGAAGTATTCTTATTGCAAGAAAATGGGTCATGAAGAGCATGAGTGTTATCTCAAAAAGATTGATGAATTGACAAACATCATGAAGAAACACAATGTTTCATTGCCTAATGCTTACAAGGATAAAGGATCATCTTCAGATTCAAAGGGCAAAGGGCAAGCACGCATGGCTAATTCAAACTCTTCAAAATAATGGATATTTGACTCAGGTGCCTCATATCACATGGATTCTTCAAAGGAGGATTTTTCTTCAATGAAGCATTAAAGGGTACTGCACATCTTCATGGGGAATGATAGAAAAATGGAAGTTGAAGGAAAAGGAAATGTGGAAATGGAAAATTTAGAGTTTCAAGAGGTTCTCTATGTTCCAAACCTAAGTTCAAATCTCCTTTCAATCTGCCAAATCACTCACCTTGGAGATGGACATAGAGTTAAGTTCCTTCTAGACTCAGTAAAGGTGCACAGTCTTAGAGATGATTCCTTGGTTGCAGTAGGGAAAGTGAATGATCACAAGAGGTTGTACTCTTTCTCGCATTTTGTACCCAAGTCTTCTCCAAAGGCCTTGTTATCTCAATCTAATTCAAACATGCAATTATGGCATGAGTGGTATGGTCATCTTAACTACTGCTACCTTCAGCAACTTTGCACATACCACATGGTGAAAGGTCTACCTCAAATCAACTTTTCTAAGGGTGAGCGTTCAACAGATTCAGTCGATATGCATCCAGAGGGGAAGTTATAGAGAGGGAAGTCTTCTAGAGCAACAAGTGTTCTACAAATGGTTCACATGGTATTAGCAGGTCCTTTTGCATTAAGAAAGGGTCGCTACATACTTACCTTTGTTGATGACTTTTCAAGGTTCACTTGGGTCTACTTTTTGCATAACAAGAATGAAGTGGCAGAAAAAATTTTAAACTTCAAGGCTCATGTTGAATAGAAATCCAGGAAAGCCATCAAGGTACTTTGAATGGACAATGGAAGCATGGATGTGAACAAAAGACTTAAGGACTTTTGCAGACATGAGGGAATTGATCTTTAGACTCTACTAGCATTCAGTCCACATAAGATTGATATTACAGCTTTGAGGATCCGAACTCTTTAGTCTATGGCAAGTTGTATGATTCATGCCAAGTCTCTAGATCCATCATTAGAAGTCGATGCAATCTCATGTGCCACTCACATTCTTAATCATTCTCCTCATCCAACCTTAGATGGTAAAACTCCTTTTGAGGCATGGTGCGACAAAAAACCTATTGTGACACACTTCAGAGTCTTTGTTTGTCCTGCTTGGGAAAAGAGATCTTCTAGGGGATGCAAGGCATAGTCATATTGGCCTTGTACTTTCATTAGTTATGAAGACAATGTGAAGGCATATAGACTTCTAGACACTGAGACACATCAGATATTTGTGGAGAAGGATGTACATTTTGAGGAAAGTTCAACCAACTTGTCCTCTACTCCTCTTTGCACATCATATAGTGTGGAAACTGATCATGATTTCAGTGATAGTGCTTCAATAGCTTCAGACATGTGGAGTTCTCTCAACAGTTGAAGTGAGAGGTCACTTCATCAGTTCAGTCCACATGCATACATCGCCACAGTGATAGGTCAAGAACAATAGGGTACATCCAGTCTTCCAGATACAGGTTCAGTGACAGATTTGGGGGACAATATTCATGATCCACCTCTTCTTCTTGATGCAGAATTACCTTCTTCAATTTTCATGAGGGTTTCATCTGACTCTCTTATTCATTCTCTACATGATCGATCCTCACATGTTGAAGTGATTGTGGATACTTATGATTAGCAGTTGTAGCAGGGTTTTTCATAAGTTGTAGAGACAAACAATTCTTTGGGACAGGTTCTTCAGCTAGTTGAGTAGGTTTTAGAGACATCACTCATCCATGGGATTCTTTCCATACATAGTGGAAGAATCTCATTTTTACTTTTGGCATTGTTTCTTCCTAAGGGGAGGAACACCATTTTGCAATCTTGGATCAACTTCTTCATCAGAGCAATCACTGTTCGACATTCTTCTTTTGGGGGGGAGCCCATCCTATCTCTCTTCCTCTTCTCATCATTCTCTTATGTATATACTGGATGTATGTTGTAATGGGGGGGTCTTGATTACTCCATCCATCCATGCATCCCTCTTTCTCTCTCTTTTTGGGGGAGGGTTTTTCCCATGTGGTTTTCCCTCTTTCCCCACTTTATGAGAGATTACATTTTCATTATGTACATGGGTACCTAACATGGCCTAGTAGTTGGGACCCATATTGCATTTCATCCTAGATTTCATAAGCTTAAGGGCATTCCCGTAAGTTGCACTTAAGGGGGGGTGTTGGTGTAAATAAGTATTTACTTATTACACTTACTTAAGTTTTACTTGGGTTAATGCATTATTTAATTATTTTGAATTATTTTATTATTATTTTAGGTGAGACACTTAGGAGTTTGTGTACTCTCATTGAGTTACGCAACTCTAATTATGCACATGGTGTCTACAACATAGGAGTATGCATCATTCACTGAGTTGTCATGATGATAACATAGTTATCCACACTCCTCATTTAGCACATGTTGTCTACACCATTGATTTGTGTGCTACACCATTGTAGGCTTATCCTCACATCATCGCACTTAATCCCATGCTTAATGGAGGATAATCCATATCTGGTGGACATGTGCTTGGTTGTATGACATATCATGATGTTGACTTCTATGCATTCTAGAAGCTCTCCTGAGGCCTTTATATTCATGCACTCCTAGTGTACTCTCATCTAGTTATTGAATGAATATCATCATTTTGATCATACTCTATCTATTTTGGTCTACTGTGTGCTTGTGTTGAGTTCTTTAGTTCTTGGGTGAATTCTGGCCTAAGCCAAATTCTTACAATACTAATAATCACCAACCTAGTAGAAACTGCTCGACACAACTAAATAATATCCCTGATACTCAGTAGCAACTGTAGAACTTAATAGAGTCTGAAAAAATTAGTTAATCTATATAGTAAGCTCAATATTTGTTGGTTTTCTGAATAAGTGTGTGGCACTAACAAAAAAACTTGACTGTAATGTCAAGAATCTCTCCCTTGGGCATTAGTGACAAAAATACTTATCATTTAAAACTAAATTCTTAAAAAGTTTCAAAAAAATCTTGTATTCTTCAAACTTTGTCTTCAACTTGATAGCATACTCTATTTTTGAGATTTTTCAAAATTTCTTTTGTAAGAGATTTTTCTCAGAATATTTGTATGTGTATATGTATGATAGTATGATATTATGATGCTCCCCATACATATACATACAATATTATATACATCTTCTCATCTTCCCCCTTTATACATCACATCTTCTCCCCATTAACATATGTTATATACATCTTCTCCCCCTTTTTGATATAAATGCTAAAGGTGTATTCTATATAGGAATACCAAAATGTGACAAGAAATCATAATGTACCTTTAGAATTAGTGCCATTATCTTCTCCCAATTTTCTTGCAACGCCTGTCTTGTGTGCAATGCAATCTGAACTTCTACTGATAGTTCTACCATGTGGTCAACAATAGAGAAGTTGTTATCATGGATGAGCATTTTAGCATATGCAATATGTTTTTGCAATGCATCCATGTTTGGAAGAATCATGCCTTGTATATCTACCATTGTATCTCTTACCCTAACTTCTTCCCTTAACAACTCTGCCTGCATATCAGTTAGAAATCTAATCTTTTTATAGTGAGTAGAACTATAGCTCGGGTCAAGTGACAACTATTGTGCACTTGCCTTCAGATCTTCATCAATTTTTGAAAGTTTATCTTTAATTTCCTTGGTGAAAATGGATGTTTCACAAAGTTTACCAAATAAATAAGTTACATTGTTACAAGAGGTTTCGAATGAGCCTAGAATAGTAGACAATTCTACTTGATGAATTGCAATCTTTTGCGCTACTAGCTCAAAAAAAAAATTCTCAAATTTCTTCTCCGATCTTTGCAAAAATTTCTCTTATTCATTGAATTTTTGGACTACTTCTACTAGCTATGCCAAAATAGGTTGAGAAGTGTCAACCTCAACGCTGAGTGCCTTTGCAAGAATATTCTTTACATCTTCAAGCACTTGAAATTCTTTATTCCTTTCCTCTCTAAGCCTCTACTACTTAGCTTTCTTTTGTTCCAAAGTAGCTCTCCTACTATATGCATCTGATCAAGATTAAGATTGGAGATATTCCAATTTGGGATAACTATATCCTCATCAAGATAAATATCTTCTTCCTTTTCTTTTCCTTTGCTCAAAACTTTTGTGGTCCATTGAGGCTTAGTCTCAACTGTGCTTGTAGTTATTATTTGCATGTTAGGAATAGAAACAATAGTAGAAATAGCAGGACTGATATAAAAAGTAAATACTACACTTATTGAAGAAGTACCTTGTGTGAACAAAATTGATGAAGGAGGAAGTAAGTTGACTACTTGGTAGATGAAGTGCTTGTCACTTCTGTCAATGAAATATTGAGCTAAACAAGTGAAAATATTGGTTGAGTGCTTGAACTTGCAATGTTTGACACAACCAATTCTATAGTAGCTTTCTCTAAGCTTTATGCATTCAATTCTTCACTCAAAGAATGAGGAAGTGAGGCTATGACCATGGCTGCAATCTTCTCATGGTTGATCTCCTCAATGTTCTAAACCTTAGGGAGATCTTCCTTAGTAGCTTCCTATTCCTATTCCTCATCATCTATATTGTCATAATATGTTTCCTCTTCATCATCAATTTCCTCTTCCTTGTCATTGATGTTTACAATAAAATCACTCTTCTTATGAAGATTAGAAATGTTTTTCCATGTGTTGGTGGCATTCCTTACCACATTTTTGGTGTCATTAATCAATATCAAACAAGTGTTATATCTCAAAGTAATTTTTTCTTCATTCTTCTTGATGAAATATTTTATTTCTTTCTCATTCATGCTTGAAATGAGTTGCCTCAGGATCTTCTCATAAATGTCTTTTTTAGTTTTCTTTGCATGCTCCCATCTTTGCTTAATTCTCTCCATTAGTTCATTGGGACTCTATTGTGCAAGTTGATATGGAGAGTATTTCCATTTACCTAGCTTTGACATGATCATGTCTTCAACTGCTGCTTCTCCTATATAGTTCTAATTTCATACCTCAATGATCTAAAATTTGTTATGCTGGCTCCTAAATCTATTTCTTTCAATCTTCCTTGAAAGGTGGGTGGAGGCTTCTTGAAAATCACATCCTCTACTTCTTCACCCAACTTTAGTTTCTTTCTGGATGTCCTCCTTGTAAACATTGTAGTAGATGTCTTTGTTGGTTTGGTTATAATAAACTTACCTTTCTTCTTTGTTGGCTCTTCTTCTTCTAACTTTTCTTCATCTTCTACATCATCTTCCTCTAAGACATCTCCTTTACCTTTAGTCAATAGGAGAGTTCTAGCTTGTTTGTTTCAATTTTTCTATTCTCTTCTTCCTTTGTTGACCACTTGAAGGAGTTTTATTTCAAGTTTAATTCTTGCTTTTGCTTCCTCATATGTGCCAAAATATGTGGCCTTTGGATCAAGAGGTTTGAATTTAAAAATGCTTCAGTAATATCTTTAGTCTCATCAATATGAACCTCATAACCTACAGGCTTGACCCATACAATTCTTGGTCTGACTACTTGTATATAAACTTTATCACAATCAACCATAAAATAAATATCATCTTTGTAGTCTTCAAAAAAATTATTTGGTATCCTGAATATGTTATTCATCTTGTCCTTAAATGCATCAAAATAGTTGTCCATGATACTAACATAGGTTTCTCCCATTTCTTCTATATACTCATTGATTTGATAAAGAATAGGTACATCTTTTCTCCACACAACTGTACCTTTAGATAGGAGAAAAATTTGCACAAAGAAAAATAAATAGGATAAGAGTGAACCAAACTTACAAGGGTTACTCTTTGAATTTCTTATGCTTTCCATATTTTTGTTGAACTAATTCAACATCAACTTGGCAAGGTCATAAGACATGTTGTTCTTGACCACTTTGAACATGAGATCCATAGCTTCACATGATACACTTTTTAGACGACTAGAGTTGTATATCTTATGTACAATGACATGTATACACAACTTTAGTCCCATATCAGTAACACAATTGATCTTCATTCCCCTTCCATCCCATTCGATGAGGGTTTTCGTTTCTAATTCTACCCGACTTAGGGTTTTGGTTGTTTTTTCCTTGGTAAGCATTGGAAGCCCTGTGATCCAATGGATCATTTTCTTTGTTATCACAATAGGTTTCTCCAACCATAACTTCTAATTATGCACATGATTGAGAATAAATCTTATCCACTTAATCTAAAAATCTCATGGTATATGAGGAATGTGAGTTAAACCCTTCACTTCTAGGTGTTGATGCTCCGATTTTAACACACCATTCACACACAACTTCTCCAAGGTTTCATCCATTTCTAGGATTTCTATATCTTGGATAGAACATAAAAAATGTGAATGAATATCATTAATCAATAGTACCTTAGTTGGGATTTGAGATTGAGCTTTGCTTGGATCTAAGATTTTTGCAACAGCCAAAGGGTAAAAGCACAAACCTGTGTTACCTTTTATAAAGGAGAAGTGATATCAGAATTTAAAGTCTTCAACTTTAACGAAATAAAAGTGGCATTTGTGCTTAGAATTTGAAGATGATGTAAACTAATGAAATGTGTAAAATTGGATGAAGTTTATGTCTATAATTTTTTTTTAAAAAATTGAGTGAAAATTTTATTTATTTTTGAATTTTTAAAGTGTATTTTTTAATTTTTTAAAAATACTAAAAATATAGAGTTTTTTCCCGTCAAACAAATATATGCAAATGTTGATATTTTAGTTTGGTTTTGGAATATGTTAGAGTTAACATGTATACCCAGTGCACCAAAAAATTAAAATTGAAATTTGGCTAATATTTTTGAAGTTATAACTGGTCAAAGTCAAAGTTATCAAAAATTGACAGTTTTTTTCTCCTGTCAAAACTTTTCCATTAAATCTATATATTTTTTAAAATAAATTACATATTCTTGAAGAAGACTCTCTCCTTTAGTGCAGCATAAAATAATAATAATTTTTTAACAGGATTTACTATTTTTTTCTTATTTTTGAATAGACATCTTCCTGAATCTTAAGATACCTACTTGTAATATTTTCAAATTATAACATATTATTCATAATCAAAAATTTTTTTAAAAATATATAATCATAATCATAACTCTGAGAACTAAAAAAGTATATTTTTAGTTTTTAAAAAAACTTCAATTTAGTAGGTCAAATTGGCCTTCAAAGTGAGATTTTTACAGAAGTTCTGATTTTTGCTTGTTTGGCTGCCACATAGGATGCCACATAGAGTGTTTGGGCCGAAACTGTCGGCAGATTAAACCGCCAGCGGGTAATGTCACTGTTTGATATAAAATATTAAAAAAAATAAAATTTAAAAAAATTAAATATATAGGACAACAAAAATTGGAAGATGATTTTCAAAAGACATTTAATTTTGAAGCAATTTTCAACAACTATTATGCGGATTTAATCAATATTGCAAAGGATCAAATATTTTGAAGGTGCTTTTTTTCTCATCTACATATTTTTATTTTTATATATTATATATTGAACCATTAGCTGATATTTAGTGAAATCTAAATTTATTTATTTATTTTTCTATAGATTGAAATATTCAATGGGTAGTAAAAGGAAAAGATCAAGGGAATATGATAGAAAAAGAGATAAAAAAATGAAAGGCCATACACAACATAATCAAAACCAACCTACTGAAATTCTTGAATAGGATGAGATTCATGAAGAAAATGAAAGTAATGAAGATGAAGAAATTGGTAGTTCTATTGATAGAGACAAATTAGAAAGCGTAAAAAATTTGATGGATTTGGATGAAGAACTACTTTTTAACCAAATTCCATCTAAAGATATGATAAATGATAACACTATCAAAAAGCATTGTCAAAACATGTGGGATGAATATTTCAAGGATAAAAGTATATTTGGACAGGCACAATTATTTGTCAAGTTATTTAGGAGAAAAGATATGAGACCTGTTTTAGAGTTGTTGGGTGTTGATAACAGGAAAAGCCATGCGAATAATATTAATAAAACAATAGTTGAAAACTTACAAAATATTTATAAAAAAATTGACAACACAACTCGAGGAGGTGATTTGAGTAATGCACACAGAGCATTGATGACTACTATATCTAGTAGAAAATTGACACGTAGAAAATAGGTACGTGCAATTTTTGATGTACTACATATATCTAGAAGAACTATCCAGAGATACATCAAGAGGAGAAATATGCTAGATGGTAACATTGAGAATAACTAGGTGAATATTTGTAGAGTTCCTCAAAAAGACAAGATTTCTAAAGAAATAAAAAGACAAGTTATTGAATTTTGGACCAAACATTCTCGTATTTCTTCCAATAGGCGTGATACTATACAAATTAAAGATCAAGAAATAGGGGCCAAAATTGAACATCCAAAAAAGTTCATAGATATAACTCAAAGTGAATTATTTGAAGCATTCAAACAAGAATTTTCAAATGTCAAAATATGTCAGAGAATGTTTGAGAGTTTACATCCTTCCTTTGTACACATAAATAAGATGCGTGAAACTTGTTGTTGTAGAAATCATGTTGAATTTGGTCTACACTTACAATCATTTAAAAAATTTATGGCAGTACCTTATCCTAATTTGGTCATCCCTACCAATAAAACACAATTTGTGAGGTCCATATTATGTGATAAATTAGAAGATTCAGATGAATTCAAAGTGCAATGCATCAAAAATCAGTGTGAAGATTGTGGAGATTTACACAATTTTTTTGAAATTATGCAAGTTGAGAATATTAATGAATCCACACCAGTTTCATGGATGAGATATGAATATGAGACACCAAAATAATAGAGGAGATGAATCTAAAAAAATTGTATTGAAGGAGAGTGAATTGCATTATGATGAGTTCATGACCAAGTTTTGTCCATTGATATATCCACATATCCAACATTGTCATGGTGCACGATGGCAAGCTAAACAGTTCAGTGATTCCAAAAAAAAATTTCCACTTGGTTGTATATTTTTAGTTGTAAATTTCTCTGAGAATTATACATTTGCACCTCATACAGAGCTCCAAGGCCAATATTATCATTTTGAACAAGTTGCAATATTTGTGCAAGTGACCTATAGATATCCACAATTTGAGATGGATCAGATAGAAAGATTGGATGAAAATGAATGCATCATTAGCAAAGAGGTTCATTGCTATATTAGTGATGATAGAGTTCATGATAGGAGTTATGTGGCTCATTTTTTTGCAATGTTCTCTAAAGATCTCAGAAATTGTGGAATAAATGTTTCAAAGCATTGGATTTGGTCTGATGGATGTGCAGGTTAGTATACATGAAATAGTTACACATTTATTTAACTTTATTTTGACTTATATTTATTTGGACATGTCTATTTCTATTTGATATATGTACATGGATAATTGTAGATACTTATCATGTTTCATGTTCACAGAACAATTCAAATCTGCAAAAGCATTTAATTGGTTAGCAATGCAAAATGCTAGAACCAATGTTAGGTTTCTATGGAATTTCTTTGAAAGTGGACATGGAAAAGGGGAGCATGATGGAGCAAGAGCATGTATAAAATGTGTGCTTTGACAACATGAACTTGCAAGTAAATATATGCATTTTTTAAATGTGCATGTTTAATACTCTAGTATCATATATTTTAAATTTTATATATACATGCATATTGTATGTACATATAGGGAATAGGATAGAGAGTGCAAATCAAATTGTTGAATGGTGCAAAATTCATTTTGCTACTCGAGATACTGAATGTACAATAAGCGTTACTTTTGGGAGGTGAAAGGTGAACTAAGTTATATTTATTTTTAATGTATTTTTCAAATCAAGTTGAGTTTTTAATTAAATATTTATTTTGAAATATGACAATTATTTTTTGTATTTGTAACAGATATAGATCGATCTAATCCTTACAATTTTCAAACAATTCTTGGTATTAGAAGTATACATCAAGTGATGACTATAGGAAACCATAAACCTCTAGTAATTAAAGTAAGAGAGAAAACATGTTTTTGTGATAACTGCATTAAGGACAATCTAGTGAGTGCATGTGAAAATATTGGGAATGGATATGTTTCACATTGGGATTTGAAGGAGATAGTTAGAAAGCCTCCTTTTGAATATGTTGACATTGACATTGACATTCATGATCCTGTATATTTAGCTGATTATGAGTGCATTTTTTATTTAGTTATGGCAAGTTTGTGTGCATATATACATATATATAAATTAATATACATGTATATTTGTTTTAAAATTAATTTATATTTATCTATATTTTTATATACATGCAGGAGATATTTTTGCAGTTCAAGCCTTACCAGATAATGCAAAAAATGTGGACTATTATCTTTTAAGATGCACAAAAGAAAAACACAAGTTGCTAGAAGGAACTATAGATGCTGATCAATAGTCATATCCAATTGGATCAGTTGTTATTGAAGGAACATATTATCAACAAATAAGTGTAATTGATAGTGGTATTGAATTTATTGAATACAAGCTTGAAGAAAATGTTTTACACTACAGTAACCATGTTATAGCAACCAAATTACAATTTGAAGCAATACAAAGAAAAGGACGTCGTGAAAATAAAAAGTGAAAATCTCCTATTGAAGAACATGAAAAACTTCTAGAGGTAATAAAAAGTAGAGAGGATCCTAACAATACATTGTTTGAGAAGCTCTATTTTACCTATGTACTTATTGTGGAGCTCTAGTTGAGCTATGCCTGTATAGCTCTTATACATTCATATGTAATATTGACAGGATATTTGTTTTATAAATTTTTGTACATTGGATCATTTATCTTGGATATGCAAAATTAGACATGTATTGTTATTTTTATTTAAATTCGACATGGATATCTCATTTAAGACCAAGTCTCTTAGGACCTCCCCTTAAGACAATCTATTAGGACCTCCCCTTAAGACCACCTATTAGAACATCCCCTTAGTACCACTTTTTACCTGACCTCTCCTTAAGACAACCCCTTTAGTATTTGTATGTATTTATATGTACATTGTTTATGTTTTCTTACATATGATTGTTAATGTTGTTATGTATTTATGTATATATAATCTTTATATGTTCTTATATGATACATTCTTTATGTTTGTATATAATCATTATGTTCTTGCATTTATTAACTTTTACTAATTAAATATTGTAACATGCATTCTTTAGGTCATATTCTTTATATGTTCTTACATGTATATGTTATATGAACTATGTTACATATTACATATATTATATTTTATTAATTAAATGTTGTTAATTATAGTTAATTAAGAATGTATGTCATTAACTATAGTTATTATAGTTAGATTAAATATAGTTAATTAAGACATGTCATTAAATAGAGTTGATTATTAAGACATTAAATATAATAAGATTAAATATAGTTATTTATAGTTAATTAAGGCATGTCATTAAATATAGTTAATACATGATCTACATTAAATATAATTAGATTAAATATAGTTAATTATACAGTTAATTAAGACATGTCATTAAATATAGTTAATTATACTTAGATTAAATATATAGAACTTAATTATACTTATATTAAGACATGTCATTAAGTATAGTTAATTAAACTTAAATTAAGGCATTAAAAATAGTAACATGTATGTATAAACATGAATATTGAAAACATTTACATATGTATATTAACTTTTATTAATTAAATGTTGTAGTTCATGCATTATTTCTAGGTGATCATAGTCTTTACATGTTCTTATGTAAATGTATATGTTATATTGTTATGTACATTGACCATTAAAATTATATAGTTAATTACAGTTAGATTAAGGCATTAAGATGAATAACTATACATATACATGTAAACTTGAATATTGAAAACATGAATATAAGGCATTAAGATGAATAACATACAAAAACATGTGCATAACACATACATAAGTTACATCAAAGATTAAGACATCAAAAGATCAATAAGATAGATGTGTACATTAAAAAATCGATAACATACATGTGCATATATCTAGAGAATATAATGTACCCATATCAAATGTATAAAAATAGATCATGTATCAAATGTCTAGAAATAACATATATAAAACATCAAAATCTCCATATAAACATGTATCTGGAAATAACACATAAAACATCATTTAGTGTCCATGATATAAACACGTATCTGAAAATAACATATAAAACATCAAAGTATCCATATAAACCATGTATCTAAAAATAACATATAAGACATCAAAGTGTCTGGATATAAAATGTATGCATATGGAAATAACATATAAAACATCAAAGTGTCCATATAAATATATATCTAGACATAACATGTGTGTAATAAAATAAAAGGCCACATATTATCTAATCAGCTACATCCCCCCTCCTGATCCTGGGCATTGTCCCAAAAAGGGTCTATCAGCTGCATCTGAACCTTGTGTCAAATGATAACTTGAACCATTTAATTATGTGTACAGAAAAATTATATCAAGATCTAAATGTATATAAATTTTATATATATATATATATATATATATTTAAATTGTAACACACCTGGGACTCACGACATGTAGGATTTTTTGGTGTCTGCAGATCAACAAAACGTAACATACTATCACTCAAAGCCTATAACACATACACAAACACACACATATACAAAAATTTAAACATATAGACATATTATTTACTATAATAAAAAATAAATCTAAAAATATACAGATATTTACTGTAGCATTATGTAATGCTCTGCCGATCTGACTAATATCTAAATCATGTAATGAAAAAATAGTATCAGCGTCCAAGTCAATAGTGTGAACCTGATCTAAAAGCTTGGAAGTAAATAGACCAAGTTGTCTAGCACTTAGATCCTGAGTAGGGGGGGTGTGGGGTGTTGTAGGGTCCTAAGTAGCTAAGGTTAGTGTTGTAGCCTGGGCCTATGTAGCAGCAGGAGCAATAGTAGGTGTAGGAATGTCCTCCTGCCTCTATGAATCCTCTGGGACCGTTGTATGTGACAAAATATGACTAATCTGAGAGCTCATGTCATGAAGTGGAATCCCTAAGAGCGTAGATAATGCTCAATATGCATCTAAATGATCAGATGCTAAATATGATGCCAAACGATGCAATGCATCCACCTCCAAGATAGCAAAAATCTCTACAGGAGAAGGTATGTCTGCAACTCCATAATCATCATCAACAGGTGTGCTAGATGATGCAGCTATGGGAGCAGTACCTTGAGATCGTAGCATATATCTACCACATCGATCAGAAGAAATCTCATGTAACTATGTGGCAATGGTGGCGATGCTCAAAAAAATCTATGTCCTAATTGTGCCATCAGGAACACTCTCACCTACAACAGCCATCTATGGACCTCTTGGCATAACCAAAAGGTTTGGACCCACCATTTCCCATTTGTTAATGGGTGCATGAGTGTCTGCAGGTCTAAATCTGTCAAAAAGTCTCCCCTGACCCTGCCCAACATGCCCTGGATAATCTGTATAGTCAACATCATAGTGTAAATGAAATTCTACAAAAAAATTGTTTGCATAAATATAGAGGGAACTCATCCTTCTGTGGCCATCTATGATGAGTGGCCAACCAATGAGGATACTTCAATGGTGCAATGAGTGGATTAGTACACTTCGTCACAGAGTAGCCTCTGACTCTACGATGATCTATATAAGATGGAAACATGGATTTCACCATGCCGATGGAAACCTCAGTGTCAATCTGTGTGTACTTCACAATGCCAGTGACACTATGAGATAAAGAAGAATAAAATGTCTCAATGCTCATATCATCAAAAGGGTTGTATGATTCAACTATCTGAATCATACAAAATAACTCCTCTCGCATCATTGTGACCTTCTCCCTATTAGAGAGGGTGGTAGAAGAGGAAAGTGAGGTATCCAAAACCTGCATAACATGAGATAATCTCGCAACTGTATCTCTAAATAACTGTTGTCTATCATGAGTGGAGGAGGTCGATCTGCATGTTGTACCAAACTCAGCACTTTGACCCCCATCATGAACACTGGCATCCCCTGAGGATGCAGGAGCACAATCCCCAAAACTAGATGCCGTAATGTATATATGAAAATAAATATGAGGATATGAATGTGAAGCTACAAGAGTGATAAATATCTAGAGATCTATACATGCATATATATAAAAATATAAATATACAAGTGTATTTAAATTAAATTAATTAAAAGTTAAATTTAAATTGAAACACACGTACATATAAATACACAACATTAAATGTATGGTGCTAAATTCAATCATGTAACATGTATGTATTTTAAAACAAATTATCTTAGAGACCATATCTAATGTACATTGTAACGTGCTCATGCAAATGTGAAAAATAAATATTCGTACATGTACATGTGTATATGCGATAAAAATAAAATAAAATTTCTTGATTAAATGGTAACTAAGTGTACACATGTATACATGCAATTAAAAAATATAATTCTTGACTAAATTTTAGATTTTGATGTAAATGCTTTGATGATTATGGGGAGTGTAGATGAGAGTTAGGACATAGGGATAGAAAAATTTGTTAGTAGCTAAGTAAATGAGTTTAGTTAGCAAATGTTAGTTTACAATTTGGAACTCCTGACTTAATTTAGTTGTTTGAATTAGAGTTAAGAATGTTAATAAAGTAAATGGGATATAGTTTTATTAAGGTTGATAGTAAGGTCAATCTATTATGTGCTAGTAAACATATGAATACCTATTAGAACCTATAATAGACGTAATGACCTAGTAGGAGTCCCTAGGTCCCCTTAACATATATATATATATATGAATAAAAATACCTAGAAATGTATCATAAGAGGTTGTTATGTGTCATTTGGTAATGTAAGAATCATCATTACCTAATAAGACCTATTATATCCTAATAATACATATTAAGACTTATTAGAACCTATAAAAAATAGTATGACCTATTACGACTCCTATGTCCCCTTAAGACACACATGTATTGATAACGTACTGCAAAAAGGAACATAAGTGATCTTAATGTGTTGTTTGGTAATGTAAGACTCATTATTACCTGACAATACCTATTATGTGCTAGTAAATATATGAATACCTATTAGAACCTATAACAGATGTAATGACCTAGTAGGAGTCTGTAGGTCCCCTTAACATATATATGGATAAAAATACCTAGAAATGTATCATAAGAGGTCGTTATGTGTCATTTGGTAATGTAAGAATTATCATTACCTAATAAGACCTATTATATCCTAATAATACATATTAAGACTTATTAGAACCTATAAAAAATAGTATGACCTATTATGACTCCTATGTCCCCTTAAGACACACATGTATGGATAACATACCAAAAAATTTAATGTATAAGTGATCTTAATGTGTTGTTTGGTAATGTAAGACTCATTATTACCTAACAATAACTAGTTATTAAAATGAGCATCATCAATATCTAAGTGTGGTTCATTCGGTTAGTAGAGGGCCTATGTTATGGTTAGAATGTGGTATGGGTTATGATTGTAGTTAATATAGGGTTATGTTAGAAGGTGTATTTAATGTCAAAATTAATTTCACCATAAGAGATTATTGTTTCACCTCTAGATCCATTAGGTTATGTTAGAAACTGAATAATGTCCCCTAAAGGTTTGCTACATTTTTTACTAATGTTTTTCTACAATTTTACCTCATGTTTTTCTATATTTTTTAACTAATTTTTTTGACATTTTTACCTAATGTTTTTCTATATTTTTACCTAATGTTTTTCTATATTTTTACCTAATGTTTTTCTACACTTTTAACTAATGTTTTCTACGTTTTTATCTCATGTTTAACTACATTTTTGCTAACAAATTAATTTAAATACCATTCTAAAACAATCTAAATTAATTAAATTAATTAAAATAATTTAAACATATTTAAAAATAAACAATTTTAAATATTTCACTCACAAAATAGGTTAAAAATAACTACTTTAAGTACAATTAACATCTATTAAAAAAAACATGTTAAAAAATTATTAAAAAGTGGGGAGGAAAAATCCACTAACCAGTTACGATCAAAACACTTGACCTACTCTCCGAGAACCTAGGAACCACAACAATGAAAATGATAGCTGCAAGAGGTTTATGGCAGTTTTATTTTGTCATGGGGTTTTAGCTGAAACAATTTTGGCCGTAATGGTATGAGCCATGTAGGCATGCGCAACTGCCATGTATGTTCGGCCAGAACCGTTACGGCCAAAACTATTTCGGCCGAAAGCTTTTCAACTGAAACACCCAATGATATCACAAAGGGTGACACAAGTTTATACTTCCACCCCAAACTAAGCTTGAAATCTAGTTCTTTCCATCTCGAACTAACATTTCTGACCCTTTCATTGTCTTCCTACTGGAGGATGCCATTGCTCAATAAAGTTTTTGAAAATACAAAAATCTTCAATAGTAATTCACACAGATTACTCAGTTGCACAAAAATACCTCTTCACAAATATCTCTTGAAAATCCATGGTGACAAATGAATTTGATTTCACCCTTTTTAACAAATTTCATCTTCCAATCACCATAAATACTTGGTACAATTTCTTGGTTGATGACAATTTTTCATCCACTTGGCTTGAATTAAATGCTTGGTAAGAACATTCATGACTCAGTGTCCACATAAAACTTAGTAACTCCCGACCTTGCTCGGCAGGGTCTTGCAACCCGACCTCACTCAGTAATGACTAGCATTATCTATGATACTCGGTGATCCCTTTACATCTTGAATGCTGATATGGATCTTTCCTTCTAGCTGAATGGAACTGATGTAAGATGTCTACTTTAGGATCCTAGTTCTAGTTCTACTTGTGGGAGATCAAGTAGAAATGCTTGAGTCACCCAATTCTTGAGTGATATGTGCTTCATTGCTCGGACTTGCATTCTCAAAATATTTTAGAATCCATTGTTATCTAATCTACTTTTTGATGTTATTAGCCTTGTCTTTCTTTTCATCTTCAATTCTTCTAGTATTCGTACAATTTTTGGCAAGATGACCAAGTTCTAAACAAATGAAACATTTTCTGGTGGTTTTTGTTCTTCTCATATGAAGTTTTACACAATTCATTCCAATGTGTCCAAATTCTCCACAGTAATGACATCTGCACCAAGTGTTATAGTCCCAACCAAATATAGCTTTTACAATTTATTTTGCTAGATTCAATGTCTAATGTAGGGTGTTCCCTTAATACCATAAACTCATAAAAAAAATAAAGAAACACAACAAATATGGGAACAAATATGGACTTCTTATTTACAATGCAAATGCATAATTACAAAATTCATACGTACAATATGCTAACCCACATGGGCACCTTTAGTATGCAAGATAGGTTGCGAACTATCACCCAAAGCTATCCTAGACAATGTTTGCACCTTTCTTAAATAAGAAATTTTATGCCAGCCTGGAAGGTTCTAGAAGCTCAAACTTAGTACCTAGGGCCAATAGACCCTAACAAAACATATAGAGTTGGCCAAATACATCTTTGACAATTATTTTAGAAATTTCAGGCAACCCAACTTTGGAAGGCCATAACTCATGAATTGTTGATCCAATTGGCATTATAACCACTTTTTGGAAATGCTAGCTCCTGATCTATAGGCTCAAAACTGTACTAGTGCCCTTCTGCCGAGTTTTTAGACATCATCTAGGCACTCTAAGGCCTCCAATAGCAAGCCTGAAGATTTTTTTGCAAATTTTTCCACTGAAAATCTTCAATAAATTTTTTGATACTTAAGTTGGAGCAATGAGGTTTTTATGGTAGGCTTATATCTCTAAAATGAACCTTCTTATAGAAAATGAGAACATTCTGAGCTCATATGAAAACATTACTAAAAATAGCAAGTTCCCATAAATAGTAACCACCCTATCTACTAGCCCTTATTAAAATAGAAAAGACTGAAAATAAAATATTTTTTGGGTGATGCATGGTTTTCCTTACACACAAGATGCTCCTACATTAGACACCTAGGGTAATTTGAGAAGTGACCCCATCACGTCTCAGGTGTTCAGAGGAAAACTAAGATGGTTAACCTCCTCCTTTGCTAGCCATGATGAATCCTCAACTAGTCTCCCCTTCCATTTGACAAGATATTCCTCATAAGTTTTTTTTCTAGTACTTTTTCCAACATTACTATCTAGTATCTCCTCAATGTCCTTTGTAGCCAAACTAGCTGCTGGAATGCTCCATTGTGCTTTTGAAACTTCATCTCCATAACCTCCTTCATAATACTCTATCAAATCTAAAATATTAAATACTGGTGAAATATTCAATTCATTAGGAAACTTCACTTCATACGCATTTCTAGAATCATGCCTCTTCACTATCTTGCATGGTCCAAACTTCTTCATCTTCAGCTTATTATATGTATCTACTAAAAAACACTCCTTTCTCAAATGAATCATGACTCCATCTCCAACCTAAAATTCCTTATATCTCCTTTTCATGTCTGCCTTAGCTTTGTACTATGTACTCATCTTCATGATGTGTTTCCTCACCTCCTTATAGATTTTCTTCAATTGTTCAACAAAATCTTCTACTTCAACACTACTTATCTCTCCTTTATCCAACTCCCTTAATTCAGAACCATTTCTGGAACTATTCCCATATACAATCTGGAATGGTGATTTACTAGTACTCCTATTGATTGAATTAATATATGCAAATTCTAGTTGTGGTAAAATCATATCCCATCCTTTTGGTTTATCTCAAACCAAGCATCTCAACAAGTTTCCCAAACTGTGATTCACAACTTCTATCTACCCATCAGTTTGTGAATGATGTGATGAACTAAACTTCAAATTTTTCTTCAACTTCTTCCATAATGTACACCAAAAATACCCAACAAATTTAGTATCTCAATCTAAAACTATATTCTTTGGCAGACCATGCAATCTCACCACTTATCTAAAAAACAACTTTGCTACATGAACAACATCACTAGTCTTCTTGTAAGAAATAAGATGTGCCATCTTTGAAAACCTGCCAGCTACCACAAAAATAGAATTATGCCCATGTTGGTCCTCGGTAATCCAAGAACAAAATCTATGTTGACATCCTCCCATGACTTCCATGGTATAGGTAATGGCTGATACAACTCTGTATTCTGCTTAACTCCTTTCACCATCTAACACACTCAAAAAATTTGTACAAACTTCATCACATCTTGCTGTAACTATGGCCAATAATATTTTTTAGTAACCAAGGCTATAGTTTTATCTCTACCAAAATGTCTAGCCAATCCTCCACTATGCTTCTCCATGATAAGATTCTCTCTCATTGAAATTTTGGGAATGCACAATTGGCTTCCTTTGAATAACATATTATCCTAGATCATAAAATCCAACCACTTTGTCAAGCCCTCCATGCTTCACCAAAATCAAGATCATCTAGATACAAATTACTGAGTTCCTTGAACCCAACCACCTCTATCTTCATTTTTTTCAGCAAAATTTGTCTTCTACTAAGAGCATCTACAACTTTGTTAGACTTCTCACTCTTGTGTTTCAAAAAAAATGTATAACTCTACAAAAACTCAACCTATTTTAAATGTCTTTGGTTCAATTTCCCTTGACTATTCAAATATTGTAAAGCTTGATGATCAATATACAAAATAAACTCCTTAGGAAGAAGATAGTAACTCCACTTCTTCAATGCTTGAACTATAGCATAAAATTCCTGATCATAAACAAAATATTTTCTTTTTGCATCATTCAACTTCTCACTCAAATAAGCAATAGGTCTACCTTCTTGACTCAAAGCAATTCCTATTGTAGTACTACTAGCATCACAATCTACTTGAAATACCTTGTTAAAATTAGGAAGTGTTAAAACAGACTACTTAGTAACTTTCTATTTCAACATATTGAAACTCTTATCTACTCCTATAATCCACTTAAAGTATTTCCTATCTCCTCTCATTGTTTCAGTCAAGGGTCCACAAATACTGCTAAATCATCTTATGAACTTTCTATAAAATGTAGCCAATCCATGAAAAGATATTACCTCTGTCACACTCCTTGGAGTAGGCCATTCAAGGATAGCCTTAACTTTCTCTAGGTCCATTTTCAAACCTTCTCCTGAGACTATAAATCCCAAGTACACCAACTCCTTTACAAAATTGTACTTCTTTAGGTTTATCGACAAATTTTCTTCCCTCAACTTATCAAAAACCTTGTTAATATGAATCAAATGCCCCTCCAATGTCTTACTAAATATCAATATATCATCTAGGTAAATGAAAACAAACTTACCTCGAAGCTACTTCAGTACCTCATTCATGAGCCTCATGAAAGTGCTCGGTGCATTGGTTAGCCCAAAAGGCATGACTAACCACTCATACAATCCTTCCCTTGTCTTAAAAGAAATCTTCCACTCATCACCTTCTCTTATACGAATCTAATGGTACCCACTCTTTAGATCTATCATTTTGATATACTGAGCTCCACTCAAATAGTCCATAATATCATCCATCCTTGGCAATGGAAATCTATACTTTATTGTGATTTTGTTGATAGTGTGAGAATCTATGCACATCCTCCATTCTCCATTCTTATTTGGTGCTAATATTTTTGGTACAAAACATGGAATTAGACTCTCTTAAATCAACCCCTTTTGTAACAACTCATGAACTTGCTTGTTCAACTCTTTTCTTTCCACTGGTGTCACTCTATACATTGCTTTGTTTGGAAAACTATCTCCTAGAACCAAATCCATCTAGTGATTGATCTTCCTCATTGGGGGCAATCTATTAGGTACATTATCTGATACAATGTCATAAAACACTTCCAACATTTTTGCAATTTCTACAAGGAGCTCCTCTACTTATTCCTTACTATCTTTATGAATTATAGCAAAACACATATTCTCATGCTTCATACCTTTAATAAAAATTTTCCCATCAACAAAACATATTCTAGCAACACTACATACCTTTTCTTCTTTATCCTTCAATAGCTTCAGCTTATGTTTCAATCCATCCTTAGTTAGTGTGTAGGTATTTTCTTGCCCATCATGTACAACATGCCTGTCAAACTACCATGGCCTACCCAACAACATATGACATATATCCATAGGCATGATATCACATACTACATCATCTTGGTAGTTTCCAATCTTGAACTTCATTGAGCATTGCTCATTGACCATGACCTTATGGTCATCTTGCACCTAAGCAATATAGTATAGATGTGGGTGTTTTGACCTCTCAAGCTTCAACTTGGTGATCATAATTTTTGAAACTAGATTGTCAATACTTCCACCATCAATGATCACATCACAACACTTATCCTCACATATGCATGTTGTGCAAAACAAGCTCCATTTTTGTTTAGGTTCATTCTCACCACGCAGCAAGACTCTCTAGTTAACTAGGACTTCTCTTTAAACATCTTTAGAATGTGAGGATCTAGCATCTTCATCAACATGTGCAACTCTGGCTTGGCCTTGTATTCTTTGATTTTTCCTTCCTTGGCACTGGGTACATTCAAATGCTCTATGCCCTTCTTCTCTATAGTGAAAATATTTCCCATGGAAGCCTTCTCTTCCAGATCCTTGTCCTCTACATCTTCCTCTTTGATCTCTATTGTTTTGATCATGGAACCAATTAGAATTGTTGCCCCTCTAGCTATGACTACTACTTCCAACTTCATCCTTGTTCTTTTGATCACAATTATGACCACCATAAGATCATCCACTAGATCGTCCACCACAACCTCTTCCACTATTCTTATTGTCAAATTTCTTGCTCAGTTTCTCCTTTACTCTTAGGGAAAACTAGTATACTTCCTCAATACTACTCATTCAAACTAGATTTAGCTCATCTTGAATGCTAGGCCTTAACCCATTAAGCTAACATGTGACTTTCTCCTTATCATCTTCTACATGGCCAATTCTAATGAGAACTCTTTAGGACTCTTTGGTATACTCTTGAATAGATTTTCCTGCTTGCTTCAAGTGTTACATTTTCTTCAATAGTTCAAGCTCATAATCCACGAGAATGAATTGTCACTTCAATTTATCTTTCATTCAATCCCATTTAGTGATTTTTTCCTTTCCCTTTCTATTTCACTCCAACTGAACCTCCTACCACCATATCTTTGCATGTCCCTTCAATTTTTCCTTCAAAAACTTGACCCTATCAAGATCTTCAATATCTTCATATTCAAAGTACTCCTCTAGTTCATTGATCCAATTGATCAGTGCCTCTGGATTAAGAATTCTTAAAAATGTGAGAACTTCAAACTTTGGTCTTTTTCCAATCTTGGAGATTTCCCTAAATAGCCTCTCTTCCTCTAGATTTAGAACTACCTCTGCTTCGATGTTCTCTTCTACTTCACTCTCATCCTCACTTTCATCTCTTATAGAAATATGTATTCCTCTTTGTATTTGTTCTTCCAATGCTTTCATTTTTCTTTGGAGGGCTTGAAAACCCTTCGGTGTAACACCTACAACTCTATTGATATATCAGTCAAGTTTGCTATTAGTGACACACAATTATTTAGATTTTGTATAGCTACCAAGCTTGTTGAACAATTTATAGTATTTTCTATGTAATTTAGTAGCCACCAAGCTTCTACAATTGCTACCAAGTCCTTTGGACCAACTCTAATGGTTACTGAGTAGATTCAGTTAGTGTGAAGTTCAATAGTTCAAACTGAGTAGTTTAGTGTATACCAAGTTTAGCAGTGGTTACTGAGTTCACAATTCATGTGGTGTGAAGCTAGTGTTTACCAAGCATTACAGTGTCTATCAAGTTCTTAGTTCATGCAATGCAAAGATAGTGTTAACCAAGCCACTCCATGGTAACCAAGTAATTTAGTGTTTGCCAAGTTGCATAGTATCTACCGAGTCACCAGTGCAGACCGGGTTCAAGACTACTTGAAAGTGATTAGTATGGACTGAGCTTCTATGTCTACCAAGAGCATGATGATGCCAAATAGTGACAGTGGATGTCGAGTATGTTTTTTAGTGTGGAGCCTAATCAGTCCCCAAGTGGGAGATTGTTAGATTTTTAGATTGTAATCAGGTTGTAATCACTAGATTGTAATAAGATTGGATTTTCTGTTTGGTGGATTTAGCCCAGGGATTGGGTGAACCACGTTAAATCTTGGTGCCTTGTGTTCATTTTTGTCTATTCTATTATTTTTTGTTATTGGTTATATTTGCATGTAGTTTTTTATTTCTATCTGTGGTTTATCCTAACAAGTGGTATCAGAGCAAGGTTGTCTTTCAGTTATCCTCTACAAGAAAGTCTCACAGTTAAGTGGGAGTCTCACAGTTGAGTGGGAGCGATGGCAGATGAGGGTAAGTTGAGGGTTGATAGGTTTAATAGGCAGAACTTCCAGTTATGGAAGATGCAAATGGAAGACTATTTATATCAGAAGGATTTATGGAAGCCATTGGAAGGAAAAGCCAAGAATCAGGGAACTATGTCAGAGGTTGAATGGGATCTTTTGGACAGAAAGGCACTCGGAAGCATTCAGTTATGCTTGGCACCATCAGTGGCATTTAATATTACAAAAGAAAAGATGACAGAAGATTTGATGAAAACCCTAGCGACACTGTATGAAAAGCCCTTCGCTTCAAATAAGGTATTTCTCATGAAGCATTTATTTAATATGAAAATGGCAGAAGGTGGATCTGTTGCAGATCATTTAAATGAGTTTAATACTATTACTAGTCAATTATCTTCTTTGGGTATCAATTTTGATGAAGAAATTAGGGCTCTCTTGATTTTGTGTTCTTTGCCTGAAAGCTGGAATGGCTTGGTAATGGCGGTGAGTAATTCTATTCCCGGATCTAGTACCCTAAAATATGATGATGTGATCGGTGTTATTTTAAGTGAGGAAACTCATAGAAAATCCTCAGGTGGATCTACATCAAGAAGTGCTTTAAATGCACAAAGCAGGGGAAAAACGACTGAAAGAGGAAGTAACTCTGGAAATTGTGGGAAATCAAGAAGAAAGTCAAAGGGGAGGAGGTCTCAATCAAGAGGACCAAATGATTGCTGGTACTATGGGAAACCAGGGCACAAAAAGAAAGATTGATGGAATCGAAAGAAAAATGAAGGAGATAAATCAGATGGAGACAAGGAGGCAAATTTGGTAAGTAACAAATTCGAAGAGGATGCTTTGCTTCTGTCTTTAGAGAGTGTTGATGATTCATGGGTTTTAGATTCTGGCGCTTCATTTCATGCTACACCTCATAGAGGTTATTTCATTGATTATGTCCAAGGGGATTTTGGGCTTGTTTATTTGGGGGATAATGAACCCTGTCAAATTGTTGGAAAGGGAAAAATTAAGATTAAGTTGCAGAATGGGAATCATTGGCTACTACATGAGGTAAGACATGTTCCAAAGCTGAGTAGGAATTTAATTTCAGCAAGGAAACTCGGTGATGAGGGTTGTGTAGTTACTTTTAATGATAAAAATTGGAAGGTTTCAAAAGGTTCCCTTGTAGTAGCAAAAGGTGTGAAAGTAGTCACCTTATATCTTTGTACAGGTCATATTGTTCCTTCTACTTTGATTGTTTCAAAGAAAAATGAATGTTCAGGAACAATTGCTACAGTTGAGCAAGGAGAACAAATAGCTGCTGTAGATTCTGATACAGCGTTGTGGCACAATAGACTTGGGCACATGAGTGAGAAAGGTATGAAAGTACTTCATTCAAAGAAAGTTTTACCAGGATTGAAATGTGTGAATATGGATTTCTGTGAAAGTTGTGTGCATGGAAAACAAAAGAGAGTGAGTTTTGTAAAGACAGGGAAGGAAAAAAAAAAGGAGAAATTAGAGCTTGTGCATATAGATGTATGGGGACCAGCCCAGGTATCTTCCCTTGGTGGCTCTCATTATTATGTTACATTTATTGATGACACAACTAGAAAAGTATGGGTTTATTTCCTTAGACAGAAATCTGATGTATTTCAAACTTTTAAGAAATGGAAATGCTTGGTTGAAAATGAGACTGGTAAGAAATTAAAATGTCTCAGATCTGATAATGGCGGTGAGTATTGCAGTCATGAATTTGAAGATTATTGCTCCACTAATGGTATTCGTAGACCAAAAACTATTCCAAGGACTCCACAGGAAAATGGAGTGGCTGAACGCATGAACAGGACTATAATGGAGCGCGCAAGGAGCATGAGGTTGCATGCTGGGTTGCCCTTACACATGTGGGTAGAGGCTGTCAATACTGCAGTATATTTGATTAATAGAGTTCCCTCTACTCCTTTGGGCTGTGGTATTCCAGAGGAAGCATGGACTAGTAAGAAGGTGAGTTATTCTTTTCTCAAGACCTTCGGTTGTGAAGCTTTTGCTCATATAGACTCTGAAAATAGAACCAAGTTAGAAGCTAAATCAAAGAAATGTGTCTTTGTTGGATATGGCATTAATGAATTTGGCTATAGGCTTTAGGATTTTGAAAATCTTAAAATTATTAGAAGTTGAGATGTCATATTCAATGAGAAAGTGTTGTACAAAGATCTGTTGCAGCAACATGAGAAGAAAGAAGATGATTATGTAGTGCTAGATGATACTCCAAAAGCTGATGTTCTAGCCATTCCTCATGATGTGCAACAACTGCAACAACAAATGTCACACACACCAGTGAATGTTAGACAGTCAACCAGGCAAATTAGACCTCCACAAAGGTTTTCTCCCTCTTTGTATTCTATTTTACTTACTGATGCTGGTGAACCTGAAAGTTATGATGAAGTTGTGCAGGTGGATACTAAGATTCAGTGGGAGTCTGCAATGAAAGATGAAATGGACTCTTTGCTGAAAAATAAGACATGGGATTTGTGCAAGTTGGCTGCAGGTAAAAAGGCTTTACAGAATAAATGGATTTACAGGTTGAAAGAAGAGGAAGGAGGTAAGAAAATATTTAAGGCCAGGTTAGTTGTAAAAGGATTTGCATAGAAAAAGGGAATTGATTTTGATGAGATATTTTCTCCTGTTGTTAAAATGACTTCTATTCGTACTATTTTAAGTCTTGTGGCTACTGAAGATTTGCATTTAGAGCAGATGGATGTTAAAACAACCTTTCTTCATGGTGATTTGGATGAAGAAATATATATGGCTTAGCCACAGGGTTTTGAGGTCAAAGGTAAGGAGAACTTAGTGTGCAAATTGAAGAAAAGTTTATATGGCTTGAAGCAAGCACCTCGGCAATGGTATCTAAAATTTGATAGTTTTATGCATAAGCATGGATATAATAGGTGTCATTCAGATTACTTTGTTTATTTTAAAAGTTTGGATGATGATAGCTACATTATTTTATGTTTATATGTTGATGATATGCTTGTAGCTGGGTCTAACATGGATCATATTAAGGGGCTAAAATGCCAATTAGCACATGCATTTGCTATGAAGGATTTGGGGGCAGCAAAACAAATCCTTGGTATGAAGATTTGCAGAGATAGGAAGAATAGAACATTGAAGCTATCTCAAGCTGATTATGTTGAGAAGGTGTTGCAACATTTCTCTATGGAGAATGCTAAAGCTGTCAGCACACCTTTACCTAGTCATTTGAAATTGACTAAGGAGATTTGTCCCAAGACATAGGAAGAGGAGGATAAGATGTCCAAGGTACCCTATGCTTTAGCTGTAGGAAGTTTGATGTATGCTATGGTATGCATTAGGCTAGATATTGCACATGCAGTGGGAGTCGTTAGCAGGTATATGAGTCATCCAAGATTTGAGCATTGGAATGCTGTCAAGTGGATTCTCAGATATTTGAGAGGAACATCCAATAAGTGTTTACACTTTGGGAGCTCTACTACTAATTTATAGGGCTATGTTGACTCAGATTTGGCTAGGGATATTGATACCAGGTGGAGTACTACAGGTTATGTCTTTACTGTCGGTGGGGCAACCGTGATATGGGTTTCTAAGTTACAGAAGATTAATGCTCTCTCCACTACAGAGGCAGAGTATGTTGATGCTATAGAGGCAACCAAGGAGATGATATGGCTTCAGTTCTTCTTGGAAGAATTGGGACATCCTCAGAAGGATAATTATTTGTTCACAGATAGTCAAAGTGCCATTCATCTTGCTAAGAATTCAGCTCTACATTCTAAGACCAAACACATACAGTTGCGGTACCATTTCATTCGGTCAGTTTTGGAGGATGGACAGTTAAAGCTGGAGAAGATACATACCAATGACAATCCAGCAGATATGTTGACAAAGGTTGTAACAAGGGAGAAGCTGAACTCCTTTTCAGCTTCGGTTGGTCTTTTAGACTGAACATGAATAAAAGAACAGTAGAGTCCAGGATGGTTTGATCCAGTGGGAGCCCCATGTGGTAGTGGTATTGCTACAGGATCAGTCTCCAAGTGGGAGATTGTTGTTTAGTGTGGATCCTGATTAGTCCCCAAGTGCGAGATTGTTAGATTGTGGTGACTGATCAGGAAAGTATTGTACATACTTCATAAATAGTGGGGTTTGGGGCATTGCCCCGAAAAAAAATTTTGGGCAGTAGCCGACATATGGCCGACATGTTATAACCCTAAAGCAGTTTAATACTTGTATAAAAAGGGCTTAGGGTTGGGTATTTTTCATTATGTTGTGATGCGAAATTGGTTCTTGTGGCGGTATTGAGCTGTAAGGGATTACGAATTGTAATCAGGTTGTATTCACTGGATTGTAATAAGATCGAATTTGCTATTTGGTGGATGTAGCCCAGGGATTAGGTGAACCACGTTAAATCTTGGTGCCTTGTGTTCATTTCTGTCTGTTCTATTATTTTCTATTATTTGTTATATTTACAAGTAGTTTTTTATTTCTATCCATGGTTTATCCTAACAGAGTATTAGGACCTCACCGAGTTAGTCTTCAAAACGTAAGTATCTTCATGTGGGCCAACTTTGTAATATTTGTGTTAACTTGTGTCATGGCCAACTTTGTAATTTTGTAAATTGCATTGGTATATATATGTGATGTATTGTATCATATCTATGGTATGGAATGTAATGAATGTGTAATGCAAGTGCAAGAATTCGAATATGAAATGAATGCAAGAGTAAAGAATTGTAAAGGCCATATCAATACAAGGAGCAGTAGTAATAAATCTATCACAAAAAGGTGATCAATACACTAAAGATTCTCTATCACAAAACTCAGTTGCATACTAGAGATCTACTATTTCATCCTAATAGGTAAACCAGTCAAAATTCTTTAACAAGGTAGACCTAACAATATTTTCTAAATCTCTTTACCGAGTGCATACTTCATTGTATGTTTGTAAATCCTCTATTGTGGTAGACCTAGTAGTCCTGTTTGCTCCTAATAGGGAAGATCATTAGAAGTGATTAATGTAAGCATTAACATGCCAGCTTTATGCTGCAATACTAAAGTTTGTAGGTATCATCCCCACCCCAGTTTTAATTTCTATTTGGATGGTTTCTGAGTCACCAAAACTTTGTGTTCAAGTGTTGTGAATGCTTTTATATTTTCAATTTCTCATGCATGCAACTAGATCAGATATGATGAATTAAATGCTAAATGGTTTATTGGATTAAGAATTGAAATTGATAGAAGTTTTACAAGTTATTGATTCACCCCTCTTGTCTTAGTAACTTAGCATAGTCCTGAATATTTCCAATAATTGGTATCAGAGGTTTGTGGTTCTCAGGAGAAATTTTAAACAACTTGAGCAAACATCAAGAATATGGACATATTCAAAATTGACAAAGCTATTGACAATGAAAAGTTGGATCTAGAAATGGCCATTTCCCAACTCAAGAAAGTTAAGGAGCAATTTTTAGAATTCCTGAAAAGAAGAAAGGAACTTGCAAATCAAATAAATGATCATCTCTACATTAAAGAAAGAATTGAATATTTTTTCCCCTTCAAGAAGTTTAGATGAAGTAAATGATGTAGTCAAAGAACTCCTAGAGAAGAATTGTTGCCTACAAGAAGTAAGAAAGCTGAAAAGAGAACAAAAAATTTAGTTAGTACGGTTATGTGAAGTCCTAGAATAGAGAAACAAGATAAAAGAAGAAATGGATGGAAGAAACAATGAGATCCAGAACCAATTCCTTCATCATGTAGACCTTTTTGATCAACTCTCCAATGCAAATGAGGAAATCACAAGCCAAAGATAGATCAATGAAAGATTAAGAAATGATCTAAATTTTGAAATACAAATCAATGAAAGAATAAGAAATGAGCTAAGATCTAAAAAAAAATTAGTGAAAGATTGAAAAATAACCTAAACATAGAGAAGCAAATCAATGAAAGGATGATGAAATCTCAAGCAGACATAGTTCAACTTAATGAGAAAAACTTCTATAGGAAAAAAGGAAAAGCAAAAATTGGATACAAAGAAGAAGGTGAATCCTCCAAACAAGGTGCTCAAAGGAATAAAAGACCTACTTGCAATCACTGTGGTAAGATAGGTCATACATCTAGCAAATGTTGGAGTAATGGAAAAGCAAAATTCAATAGAAAATGCTACAATTGCAATCAGCATGGTCACAGGGCTAATGAATGCAAAGAGAAACCTAATTTTGAAGGCAACTATCATAGATGTAAGAAACATGGACACAAGGCATTAAAATGCAAAACAAAGACATTGAATCCTACAGAGCAAATTGTGAAAGCAATATTTGGTTAGGATTACAACACCTAGTGTAGATGTCATTACTATGGAGAATATGGACACACTGGTATAAATTGTGTTAAACATCATATCAAGAAAAGAGATACCACTATAAGATGTTTTATTTGTACAAAACTTGGTCATCTTGCCAAGAATTGTATGAATACTGGTAATATTGAAGATGAGAAGAAGGAAAAAGTTGATAATATTTGAAAGCAGTCTACCGAGGATACTAGTCCGAGCAATGATGGTCAAGTCACTCAAGAATTGAGTGACTCTACCATTTCCAATTAAGTTCTCAAGGAAGAACTAGAACTAGGCTATCAAAGATGACATCAAAATCAGTTCAAATTGAAAGATGAAAAAGATCCAAATCTATATGCAAGATACATAGGGATCACTAAGCAAGATCTATATAAGTCATTACTGAGTTACCTCCTCTACCGAGTAAGGTTGAGTCATAGACTCTACTGAGCAAGGTTGGGAGTAATGAAGGCAGTTGTGGTTATTGAGTCACAAAGACTTTGCCAAGAGATTAATATAGAGTAGTGGATGATAGCCTATCAAGCATGATGGAAACTCATCTACCTCCATATAGAGCATTAATGGAATTTTTTTGACAAAAGGCATGGAAGCAAATTCATTTTTCATCATGAATTTTAGAGAGCTATTAAGAAGTGTTATTTTTTGTGTGATTAAGCAACTTGAGTGAATTTCTTAAAATCATTTTCAAAGTTCTCTCAAGTACTAAGCAAAATGGCATCCAACAGTAGAAACAATGCAAAAAAAAAAATTGATATGTTGATTCATGGTGTTGAGTGGAAGGCACCAAACTTCAAGCTTGTGCCTGTGGTTACAAAAACCTTAGACCCCAGTAGAGCTTAATCACAAATCCCTTCCAAGGTACTTCTTGTCAATGATGTTAGAACTCATTTTAAATTTTTAATTCAAGAAATTGGTACTCTTGAGATGGAGGATGCCCTAGTTTAGTTGTGTTTTGATGGAACCCTAAAACTTGAGCATAAACATTTGGAAAGAAAAGGTTTAACTCTTATCCCCCATATACCTCAAGAGTTTCAAATAAAATGGATTAGGTATATCCTTAGCCAAGTGTGCAATGGTCAACTATGGTTGGATCAACCAATATTGATAAAAAAAAGATGATTCATCAAACCATTGACCTTCCCATGCTCACCAAAGCCAAAACCACCAAAACCCTAGGTTGAGCTGAATTGGAAAAGAAAACCCTAGCTGAGTGGGATGGCAAAGGCATGAAAATAAGTAGTGTTACAAATGTAGAACTCAAGTTTGGTATTCATGTTATAGCCTACAAGATATATAGTTCAAGCCATCTCAATAGTGTATCATGTGAAGTTGTGGACTTAACACGTACAAAGTGGTGAAGAATAACTTGTCTTATGGCCTTGCCAAGTTGTTACTAAGACAATCAATAAGAATATGAAAATTATTAGGACTTCCAAGAATAACCTATGAAAATTTAGTTCTTTGTTAACATGTTTATTCTTTTATGTTCAAAATTTTTTCCCTTTCAAAGGCACTATAGTCTGGAGAAAGGATGTGTCAGTATTGTACCAAATAAATGAATACATTGTAGAAATATGAGAAAACTATGGCAACATCATGGACAACTACTTTGATGTGTTTAAAGATAAAATGAAAAATAGGTTTAGGGTACCTAAGAAGTTGGTTGAGAACTACAAGGATGATGTGTACTTCATGGTTGATTGTGACAAGGTATACATCCAAGTAGTCAAGCCTAGAATTGTGTGGATCAAGCATCTTGGCTATGAGGTAAACATTGATGAGACCAAGGATATCATTGAAGCCCTTATCAATGAACCTGTGGATCCCAAGGCCCCTTATTTTAGAACTTATGAAGAGGAAAAGGCAAGAATAGAGCTAGAAATAAAGCTCCCTCAAGCGGTTAACAAAGGAAAGAGGAGGATAGCCAAACTAAAATCTAATGAACCTCTCATGTTAACTAAGGGAAAAGGTGAGGATCAAGAGTAGGCAAAGGATGAGGAAGAAACAAAAGAAGAAGAACCTTTGAAGAAAAAGGGCAAGGTGATCATCACCAAGCCTCCAAAGGCATCCACTACAGTCTTCATAAGGAGGTCCAAGAAGAAAGGAAGTGACACTGTACTTAGCAAACCTCCTCCCACCATTCAAGAAAAGTTAAAGCAAATGGAAGAAGGTGCTAGTATAACAATTTTTAAATCTTTGAAGTATGAGACAAGGATAGAGGTAGAGTAGAAACAAGTTGAAGAGCTAGTGCTGACCAAAATGGGCAAATGGAAGTATTCACCAGACCAGATTGCCTCTCAAATCTCTAATGAATTATTGGAGAAAATCAAGCCAAGATGGGATTTTGTAATACAAACAGTGAAAGACATATATGCACAAACCCTAAGGTAGTTACTACCGAGCATAACCGATGCTAAGGTTAAAGAGTCTTTAAAGAAAAATGAAGAAAACTAATTATAATATTAAATACTTGTTTAGTTTTGATTAAGGACATAGAGCATGTTGTGAGAAATGCCACTAACACTTGGAAGAATATTTATTTTCTACATAAACCAAGTGATTTCCTAGTGGATGTAAAGGATGGTGATGAAGAAGAAGAAGGTAAGGATGAAGAGGATGATGAAGGATCAACTCATTATGTTACTATTCATTATGAAGAGTATAAGGATCAAGAAGCTAAAGAAAAGGAAGATGAAGAGGAGTGAGGTGTAGAAGCTATTGAGGAAGATAAGGAAGATGAGGAGGAGACTGACCCAGTAAAGATAGCAGTTGTAGTCATTGCCTCACTTCCTCACTCCTTGAGAAAACCTTTAACCACATCTATTTTGGAGATAGCTTCAAAAATTTTGCTTGTGACTACTTCAGATATGTCAAATGTTCAATCACTCTTTGCACCAACATAGCTCAACATATCATTGACAAAAGTAACTTCCATTTGATCAACCAAGCTACAAACTCTCTCTTCATCTATCAAGTTAATTTCTTTAGTCATCTCCTCTCCTATTTTGACTTCTTTAGTTTTGAGCTCATCCATGGTAAGCACTCTAGTTTTGTCTACTTTAGTTTTGTATTCTACAATTTTGGCTTCATCAATTTTGGATTCTTCTAGCATCTCTATAAATATTCCACTAGTCAGTGCTATAAAAATTTTCACTGCAAGCTTGAGTATGTCTACTATATTTTCTATTCTAGACACTAAAGTAATAAGTATAAGGACACTTGAACCGAAGGTTAAACTGAGTACAAAATTTTTGAAAGGAAAAGAGATAGAAGAAGATATAGATTTGGATGAGGAAATAGAAATTTCCAAATGGGATTTCTACAATCTGTCTATAGACCAAATGCACATAGTTGGTGAACTTCTTCAGGAAAAGGCCAAGCAACATAGATTAAGAGAAGAAAAAGACAAAGAATACAAGATATTAGATGATGCTAAGAACATTTTATCTGAGGCTATTGGAGTTGAGGTTATTTCTTCTCAACCTATTTTGTTTTAGCTTGCTTAAGCAGTTCAAAAGTTTACAGAGGACACTGAGGGACAAGAGAAGTTGGTTGAAAAGGTAGAAAATAAATTCAATAATAAAGTGCTAGAGCACATTGCTCAGAAAATTGCTATTAATCAAGTTAAATTATCAACAATTTTGCTCAATCTTGAGGTTTCTTGTTCCAATGTATCATCACTTTTTGCAAAGTTATGTGATGTCACCGAGTATACCAAGGAAGTTAAGGACAAATTGTCCAAAATTGATATTGACAAAAGTGCTCGACAGTTACAACTTGACCCCAATTCAAGCTTTGGACATTTTAAGAAGATCAAATTTTTGTTAGATATGCAAGTAGAGTTGTTAAGAGAAGAAGCAAGGATCCGTTCCACACTAGTTGATATACAGACTATGATCCTTCTAGTAATGGACTCTATGCAAAAACACATTGTTTATTCAAAAACCTTGATTCATGATAACTTCTCTGTTGATAACCACATGATTGAATTGTCAGATGAAGTGCAAATTTTCATCCATACATGTAAGGTTCTTCAAGAGAACTCGGATAAAACATTGGCAATTATCCTCAAGGTACACTCTGAATTATTATCTCATTTTGATGTCTCCATGTAAATATGCTAGAATAAATCTTTGCCATTACTATCAAAAAGGGGGAGAAGAGTAGAGTTAAAGGGGGAGATGAGATATGAGAAGAGAAGAGTTACAAAGGGAGATATGTATATAAGAGAAAGTTACATGTACATGATAGATCACATAGTATGGGGGAGATATATGCTATGATGCAGATATACTTTGTATATATCTTATAAAGATCAATTTTGAAAAATCTCTAAAATAGACCAAGCTAGTATCACATGGTGATGAATAAAAGGTATTTAGTTTTGGGCTAATAAGTATTTTTGTCACTAATGCCAAAGGAGGAGATTGTTGACATATCAGTCAAGTTTGTTATTACTGACACACAGTTATTTAGATTTTG
Organism: Cupressus sempervirens; assembly: GCA_028749045.1. Lineage (NCBI taxonomy): Eukaryota > Viridiplantae > Streptophyta > Pinopsida > Cupressales > Cupressaceae > Cupressus > Cupressus sempervirens. Next base: position 210,105,193 of record CM053785.1, on the reverse strand, counting down.
TATAGCCACCAAGCTTGTTGAATAGTTTATAGTGTTTGCCACGTAATTCAGTAGCCACCGAGCTTCTACAGTTGCTACCAAGTCCTTTGGATCAACTACAATGGTTATCGAGCAGATTCAGCTAGTGTGAAGTTCAACAATTCAAACCGAGCAGTTCAATGTATACCAAGTTATCAGTGGTTATTGAGTTCACAGTTCATGTCATGCAAAGCCAGTGGTTACCAAGCATTATAGTGTCTACTGAGTTCTTAGTTCATGTGATGTGAAGATAGTGTTAACCAAGCCACTCCATGGTAACTGAGTAATTTAGTGTTTGGCAAGTTGCACAGTATCTACCAAGTCACCAGTGCACACTGAGTTTAAGACTACCTGAAAGTGATTAGTATGGACCAAGCTTCTATGTCTATCAAGAGCATTATGATGCCAAGTAGTGATAGTGAATGCCAAGTATTAGGACCTCACCGAGTCAATCTTCAGAACCTGACTATCTTCATGTGGGCTGACTTTGTAATATTTTTGTTAACTTTTGTCATGGCTGACTTTGTAATTTTGTAAATTGGATTGGTATGTATATATGTGATGTATTGTATCATATCCATGGTATGGAATGTAATGAGTGTATAATGCAAGTGCAAGAATGCAAATATGAAATGAATGCAATAGATAAAGAATTGTAAAGGCCATATCAATACAAGGAGCAACAGTAAAAAATCTATCGCAAAAAGGTGATTAGTACACTAAAGATTCTCTATCAAAAAATTTAGTTCAATACTAGATATCTATCGTTTCATCCTAATAGGTGAACTAGTCAAAATACTTTAACAAGGTAGACCTAATAGTCTTTTTCAAATCTCTTTACTGAGTGCATACTTCATTGTATATTTGTAAATCCTCTCACAAGGTGGACCTAGTAGTCCTATTTTCTCCTAATAGGGTAGATCATTAGAATTGATCAATGTAAGCCTTAATAGGACAACTTTATGCTACAATACTAAAGTTTGTGGGTATCATCCCCACCCCAATTTTACTTTCTATTTGGAAGGGTTCTAGGTCACAAAAACCTTGTTCAAGTGTTGTGAATGCTTTTATATTTTAAGTTTCTCATGCATGCAACTAGATCATATATGATGAATTAAATGCTAAATGGTTTATTGGATTAAGAATTGAAATTGGGACAAGTTTTAGAAGTTACTGATTTATCCCTCCCCTCTTAGTAACTTAGCATAGTCTTGAAGATTTCCAACAAGATCTTCCACCACACTCTCTTCGTGGAGGCATTTTTGCACTTTTGCTAAAACCCTAATGCAAACTGCCTCACAATTGGTGATCTGTTTACACACTCAACCCAAACCACGGTCCTGGTGCAAACTACCTCACAATTGGTGATTAATCCACACACTCAAGAAATCTATCTCTAATACCACTTAATGTAGGGTGTTCCCCTTAATACCATAAACTCATAACATAAACAAAGAAACACAAAAAATGCAAGAACAAAATATAGACCTCTTATTTGCACTGCAAATGTAGAATTACAAAATTCATAAGTACAATATGCTAACCCACATGGGCACCTTTAGTACAATAATTTGAAACACAGGTTGTGAACTATCACCCAGAGCTATCCTAGACATTGTTCAAACCTTTCTTAAATAGGTAGTTTTATGCCACCTAGGAAGGTTCTAGATGCTCAAACTTAATATCTAGGGCCTAAAGATCATAACAAAACATATAGAGTTGGCCAAATACATCTTTGACAATTATTTTAGAAATTTCAGGAAGCCCAACTTTAGAAGGCCGTAACTCATGAACCATTGCTCCAATTGGCTATTATAATCACTTTTCAGAAATACCAGCTCCTGATCTATAGGCTTGAAACTGCACTAGTGACCTTCCATTGAGTTTTTAGACCTCATATGGGCACTCTAAGACCTCCAACGGTGAGCCTGAAGATTTTTCTACAAATTTTCCATCAAAAATCCACAATAACTTCTCTGATACTTAAGATGGAGCAATGAGGTTTTTATGGTAGGCTTATATCTCTAAAATGAACCTTCCTATAGAAAATGAGAACATTCTAAGCTCATATGACAAACTTACTAAAAATAGCAAGTTCCCATAAATTGTAGCACCCTGTTTACTAGCCCTTATTAAAATAGAAAATGTTGAAAATAAAATATTTTTTGGGTAATGTAAGATTGCCCTTACACCCAGGATGCTCCTGCATCAATGTCTTAGTTTTGCATTCAGAGGATTTGTGCCCAAGCTTCTTTCATTTGTGACATTTTCCTTCAAATTTAGGTTTCTCTTTACATTCATTAGCTCTATGACCATGCTGATTACAATTGTAGCATTTTCCATTGAATTTAGCTTTTCCATTTCTCCAAAATTTGTTTGATGTATGACCTAACTTACCATAGTGAGTGGTGTTAGGAATAAGGTGTCTCAACCTTGTATAATTCCTATTCTTATTATTATTTGTTTTGTAAAATGTATTTTTGCAAATAATGTGTAAATGTGAGTGTACATGTCTAGTTGGCATGTTGATCACTTACATGTGTCGGCATCTTGAAGTGTGTGAAGGAGATCATGGCTGAAATGGTTATGACAGATTCCTATGACGCATAAGAGCTATTTAAGGAATGAGCTATGACAGGTGTAAGATCATCTTATGACATGAGGCCTATTTGGGTGCCCAAGAATGAGTGGTTGGTGTGTGTAAGATAATATGCTAAAAATAGGTTGGTATGAGAGATTCCCTTACACTTCTCTTGTGACCACTATTTTTGGCGGATTCTATGACAAGTTGTCATTGCCTATTCAAGGGATGGACACCCTTTTCTTGGTATTGGATGTACATGTGGCATTTTGCATGGTTCTTGGTGGTTGAGCCATGAAAAATGCCCAACTCTTTTGTGAGAATTTTTTTGGGTCTTAAGATGTTCATAAAATGAGTATTGCATGTTGTAATGCAATAGTGTGATAGATGGAAGTTTGCAGGTACTGAAGTGCTGCTAGAGTCTTCTATTGTTGCTATTGAACTTTCATTGCAAGTGTATTGTAATCTTGTGTTGAATATAATACATTGTGCAGGTTCTGGAGGGGTGGGTTTGTTTTACCGAAAGGTTTTTCCCCACTGGCAAATCTTTGTGTTATGTCTTTGTTTCTCTATCTATTTTTTGTATGCATGGTTGGCTGCAATATTTTTGTTTACAAGATATTGAATCTGTAAGTGTAGAATATTTTAAAAGGATTTGTACCATACTTTCCTTATGAGATTAGTGTAGGAAGTTGTTTCCGCACCTGAGTTTCCTTACAAGTGGAAGTAGGTTTTTTATTCTTCTGACCTCCTTGCTTGGATGATTCACCTTCTTCTATATATCCAATTCCTGTTATTCATTTTTGTCTGTATTAGATTTGCTTATTTATTTGATCCATGTCTTCTTGATATTTCATCATCCTCTCATTGGTTTTCCTTTCAATGTTTAGACCATTCTGCAATCTTTCATTTTCTAGTCTTAGATTCATGATTTCTTCATTTGCATTAGTAAGCTGATTAATGAAGTCTGCCTACTAAAGAGATAGGTATTTTTGGGTATTTTTATTCCAAATAAATAATTAAATATAAATTTTCTACTATAACTTTTTCAGAATAAAAGAACTCTCGTGTTTGACCACCTGAACGAATTGAAAACTTTACTAAATTAATTATTTTTCCCTTATGCTAGGTGAAGCATACAATGTGATGCAACTTTTGGATTTCAAAAATGTTATATCATTTGAAAGTTATAGCTATTTTTTAATCAGTATATCAATTAGCACTTTACAATCATCTTCATTAAAAATTAACTAATAAATACTTATCGAACTCAGAATTTCACAACAATTATATAGATGGAATCTTGAGAGTTCTATAAAAAAATTCTTTTCATTTCATTGAATTTTGATGAAAATAATATTGTCAAAAGGCTACTCAAAGTCTGAATGGCAATGAAACCATTCTCAAACACATTTTTTGAGTTGATCAAACTAGTTTGGTAAATACCAAGGCTAATCGGGTACCCAAAAACTCCAAATTTTCCAATTTTTAAAATTTTGGAGTGAAAGCACCCATATTGGAAATTTTGGAGGTAAACAACCCATATTAGAAGGAAACAAAAATTTGGGAAGTGTGGGCATTATTATTATTAAATGTGATAATGATTATTATTATTAACTATTATTATTATATATGATTATGATTATGATTATGATTATGATTATGATTATTATTTTGTATGATTATTATTATTATTATTATATAGTATAATATATGATCATTATTATTAAATATAATTATATAGTAATATATATAATTATTATTATAACTAAATATAATATAGTAATATATGATTATTATTATTATTAAATATATATAGTAATATTATATAATGATGATTATTATTATATATAGTAATATATATGGTTATTATTATTATTAAATATAATATAGTAATATATATGATTATTATTCTTATATAATCTAGTAATATATTATTATTATATTAAATATACAATATTATATTATAATTATTGATGCATTTCATGAAAACATATGTCCCTAGGGCCTTAGGGCCCCAAGGGACCCATTTGAAAATTGTCAAAAGGGGTCATAGGTTAACCTTTGATGCATTTCGTAGGGGCCCTAGGGCACCTAGGTACCCATTTGGGTTAAACTATGACCCTTTTTTATACATTTCAAATGGGTCCCTAGGGGTTGCATCAAAAGGGCATTGAAAGGGGTCATAGGTCAACCTATGACCCCTTTTGACATGCCCCTAGGGACTCATTTAGAATGCATCAAAAGCGGTCATAGGTCATTCCAAATGGGTCCATAGGGGCCCTAGGGCCCCTAGGGAATGTGTTGAAAGGGGTCATAGATTAACCTATGACCCATTTCAATGCATTTGAATCAACCAAATGGGTCTTTAGGGGACCTAGGGCCCATATGGACATATGTTGTCATGAAATGCATCGAAAGGGGTCATAGGTTAACCTATGACCCCTTTCAACACATTGCAACCAACCAAATCAGTCCCTAGGGCCCCTAGGAACATATGTTGTCATGAAATACATTGAACCAACCAACCTTTTACCCCTTTTGACGCATTTGAACTAACCAAATGGGTCCCTAGGGACCCTAGGACCCCTAGAGACATATGTTGTCATGAAATGCATCGAAAGGGGTCATAAGTTAACCTATGACACCTTTTGATGCATTTGAAGCAACCAAATGGGTCCATAGGGGCCCTAGGGCCCCTTGGGATATATGTTGTCATGAAATGAATCAAAAGGAGTCATAGGATAACCTATGACCCCTTTTGCCACATTGGAACCAAACAAATATATCCCATGCATGGAAAGAGGTCATAGGTTAACCTATGACCCTTTTTGACACACTGGAACCAACCAAATCAGTCCCTAGGGGTCCTAGGGCCCCTAGGTACATATGTTGTCATGAAATGTGTCAAAAGAGATCATAGGTTAAACTATTACCCCTTTCGACACATTGGAACTAACCAAATCAATCCCTAAGGGCCCTAGGTGCATACATTATCACAAAATGCAAAACCAACCAAATCAGTCCTCAGAGGCCTTAGGGCACCTAAGGACATATGTTGTCATGAAATGCATCAAAAGGGGTCATAGGTTAACTTATGACCCCTTTTGACGCATTTGAACCAACCAAATGGGTTCATAGGGGCCCTAGGGCCCCTAAGGACATATATTATCATGAAATGTGTCGAAAGGGGTCATAGAATTTTGATGCATTTGAACCAACCAAATGGCTCACTAGGGATCTTAGGGCCCATACAGACATATATTGTCATGAAATGCATCGAAATGGGTCATAGGTTAACCTATGACCCCTTTTGACACACTTGAACCAACCAATTGGGTCCCTAGGGGCCTTAGGGCCCCTTGGGACATATATTGTCATGAAATGCATAGAAAGGCGTAATAGGTTAACCTATGACCCCTTCTGACACATTAGAACTAACCAAATTAGTCCCTAGGGGTCCTAGGGCCCGTAGAGACATGTTATCATCAAATGTGTCGAAAGGGGTCATAGGTTAACCTATGACCCCTTTCGATGCATTGAAACCAAACAATGGGTCCCTAGGGGTGGGCCATAAGGCCCCTAGAAACTTATGTTTTCATGAAATGCATCAAAAGGGGGTCATAGGTTAACCTATGACTCCTTTTGACATATTTGAACCAACCAAATGAGTCTTACGAGCCCTAGGTCCCTTAGGGACATATATTGTCATGAAATGTGTCGAAAGGGGTCATAGGTTTTGATGCATTTAGACCAACCAAATGGGTCCCTAGGGACCCTAGGGTCGCTATATACATATATTGTCATGAAATGCATCGAAAGGGGTCATAGGTTAACCTATGACCCCTTTTGATACATTTGAACTAACCAATTGGGTCCCTACGGCCCCTTGGAACATATGTTGTTATGAAATGCATAGAAAGGGGTCATAGTGTAACCTATGACCCCTTCTGACACATTAGAACTAATTGAATTGGTCCCTAGGGTTCTTAGGGCCCATAGGGACATATGTTGTCATGAAATGTGTTGCAAGGGGTCATAGGTTAACCTATGACTCCTTTCAACACATTGGAACCAAACAATGGGTCCTTAGGAACATATGTTTCCATGAAATGCATCGAAAGGGGTCATAGGTTAACCTATGATGCCTTTCGACATATTTGAACCAACCAAATGAGTCTTAGGGCCCCTAAGGCCCCTAGGGACATATATTGTCATGAAATGCATTGAAATGGGTCATAGATTAAACTATGACCCCTTCCGACGCATTTGAACCAACCAAATAGGGCCCTGAGGGACATGTGTTATTAGGAAATCTGTCAAAGGGGTCATAGGTTAACCTACGACCCCATTTGATGTATTGGAACCAACCAAATGGGTTCCTTGGGGCCCTAGAGCCCCTATCGACATATGTTGTCATGAAATGCATTGAAACTTTCAACACATTGGAACCAACCGGATCAATCACTAAGGGTCTTAGGGCCCATAGGGACATATGTTGTCATGAAATGCATTGAAAGGGGTCATAGGTTAACCTGTGACCCCTTTTTACACATTTAAACCAACCAAATTGGTCCCTAGGGATCATAGGGCCCCTACAGACATATGTTGTCATAAAATATGTCAAAAAGGGTCATAGGTTAACCTATGACCCCTTTCAATGAATTAGAACGAACCAAATGGGTCCCTAGGGCCCTTAAGGACATATGTTGTCATGAAATGCATCAGAAGGGTTCATAGGTTAACCTATTATGCCTTTTGATGCATTTGAACCAACCAAATGGTTCCCTAGGGGCCCTAGGGACATATGTTGTCATGAAATGCATCGAAGGGGGTCGTAGGTTAACTTATGACCCCTTTCAATGCATTTGAACCAACCAAATGGGTCCCTATGGCCCCTAGGGCCCTTAGAGACATATGTTGTCATGAAATATGTTGAAAGGGCTCATAGGTACTTTTGTCCCATTGGAACCAACCAAATAAATCCGTAGGGGCCCTAGGTCCCCTAGGGACATATGTTGTAATGGAATGTATCAAAAGGTGTCATAGGTTAACCTATGACCCCTTTTGATGCATTTGAACCAACCAAATGGGTTCTTATGGGCCCTAGGTTATCCTATGACCCCTTTCAATGCATTTAAATCTGAACGGGTCCATAGGAGCCTTTGGACCCTTAGGGAGATATCTTGTCATAAAATGCATTGAAAGGGGTCATAGGTTAACCTATGACCCCTTTTGATGCATTTGAAGCAACCAAATGGGTCCCCAAGACCTTAGAGCCTCTAGATACATATGTTGTCATGAAATGCATCAAAAGAGATCATAGGTTAACCTCTAACCACTTTCAACACATTGGAACCAACCAACTCGGTCCCTAGGGGTCCTAGGGACATATGTTGACATTAAATGAAATGAAAGGGGTCATAGTTAAACCTCTAACCCCTATTGATGCATTTGAATCAACCTAATGGATCACTAGGGGTCCTAAAGCCCCTAGGGACATATGTTGTAATGAAATATATCGAAAGGTGTCATAGGTTAACCTATGACTCCTTTTGATGAATTGGAACCAACAAGCCCCTAAGGATATATGTTATTATTAAATGTATCTAAAGGGGTCATATGTTAACCTATTTCCCCTTTTGATGCATTTGAACTAATTAAATGGGTCCTTAGGGGACCTAAGGCTCCTAAGGAGATATGGTGTCATGAAATACATTGAAAGGGGTCATAGGTTAACCTATGAGCCCTTTAACAAAATTTTAACCAACCATATGGGTCCCTAGGAGCCTTAGGGCCCCTAAGGACATATGTTGTCATGAAATGCATCAAAGGGGATCATATGTTAAGCTATGACCCCTTTCGATGCATTGCAACCAACTAAATGGGTCCTTAGGGGCTCTAGGGCCCCAAGGGACATATGTTGTTATGAAATGCATCGAAAGAGGTCATAGGTTAACCAATGACCCCTTTAGACACATTTGAACCAACCAAATGGGTTCCTAGGGCCCCTAGCAACAAATGTTATTATCAAATGCATTGAAAGGGGTCATACGTTAACTTATGAACCCTTTTGAGGCATTGGAACCAACCAAATGGGTCCTTAAGGGCCCCAGGGCCCCTAGGGACATATGTTATCATAAAATGCATCGAAAGAGGTCAACACATGGTAACCAACCAATTTGGTCTCTTGGAGTCTTAGGGCCCCTAGGGACATATTTTCATGAAATGTGTCGAAAGGGTCATATGTTAACCTATTAGCCCTTTCGATGCATTTGAACCAACCAAATGGGTCCCTAGGTTCCTAGGAACATATGTTGTCATGAACTACATTAAAAGGGGTTGTAGGTTAAAGTATGATCCCTTTTGATGCATTTAAACAAACCAAATGGGTCCCTAGCGACCTTAGAGCCAGAAGGTATATATGTTGTCATGAAATGTATGGAATGGGGTCATAGGTTAACCTATGAACACTTTTGACATATTGAAACTAACCAAATGGGTCCCAAGGGGTTCTAGGGCCTCTAGTGATATATGTTGTCATGAAATACGTCGAAAAGGGTCATAGGGTAACTTATGACTCTTGCTAATAAATTTGTACCATTCAAATGTGTCCTTAGAGGATGTGTCAAAAGGGGTCATAGGTTAACCTATGAACCCTTTTGATGCATTTGAACAACCAAATGAGTCCCTAGGACTTCTAGGGCTCCTAGAGACATATGTTGTCATAAAATGTGTCGAAAGGGGTCATAGGTTAATGTATGACCCCTTTTGATGCATTTCATGAAAACATATGTCTGTAGGGGCCCTAGGACCCCTAGGGACATATTAGAATGCTTCAAATGGGTTGAAGGGGGTCATTGGTTCACCTATGACCCCCTTCGATCCATTAAATGACAACACATGTCCCTAGGACCCCTAGGAAAATATTAGAATCCTTTGTATGAGTTGAAAGGGGTCATAGGTTGATCTATGACCCCCTTTGACAAATTACATTGATGACATATGTTCTGAGGGGTCGTACAATCCCTAAGGACATATTAGAACACTTCATATGGGTCGAAGGGGGTCATAGGGTGACCTATGACACCCTCCAACCCATTACATGATGACATATGTCGCTAGGGGTCCTAAGACCCCTACGGACATATTATAATATTCCATATGGGTCGAAGGGGGTAATAGGTTGACCTATGACCCCCTTTGACCCATTACATGATGACATATGTCCTTAGGGATCCTAGGACCCCTAGGGACATATTAAAATCGTTCATATGAGTTGAACGGGGTCATAGGTTGACCTATGAACCCCTTCGACCAATTAAATGATGACATATGTTCCTAGGGGTCTTAGGACCCTTAAGGACATATTAGAATCCTTTGTATGGGTTGGAGGAGGTCATAGGGTGACCTATAACTCCCCTCAACCAATTACATCATAACATATGTCCCTAGGGGTCCTAGGAACCCTAGGGACATAGTAGAATCATTCATATGGGTTGAAGGGGGTAATAGGTTGACCTATGACCCCCTTCGACCCATTACATTACGACATATGTCCCTAGGGGTCCTAGGACCCCTAGGGACATATTAGAATACTTCCTTTGGGTCGAAGGGGGTCATAAGGTGACCTATGACCCCCTTCAATACATTACATGACGATATATGTCCCTAGGGCTCCAAGGACCTATAGGGACATATTAGAATCCTTTGTATGGGTCGAAGGGTCTAATAAGTTTACCTATGACCCCCTTTAACCCATTACATGATGACATATGTCCATAAGGGTCTTAGGACCCTGAGGGACATATTAGAATCCATTGTATGGGTTGAAGGGGGTCATAGGGTGACCTATGACCCCCTTGACCCATTACATGACAACATATGTCCCTAGGGCTCCTAGGACCTTAGGGACATATTAGAATACTTTATATGGGTCGAAGGGGGTCATAGGTCACCCCTTTGATCCATTACATGACAACATATGTTCCTAGGGGTCCTAGGACCCCTAGGGACATATTAGAATCTTTTGTATGGGTCGAATGAGGTCATAAGTTGACCTATGACCCCCTTCGACCAATTAAATGAGGACATATGTCCTTAAGAGTCCTAGGACCCTTAGGGACATATTAGAATGCTTCATATAGGTCAAAGGGGTTGATAAGGTGACCTATGACCCCCTTTGATCTATTACATGATGAAATATGTCCCTAGGGGTACTAAGACCCCTAGCAACATATTAGAATGTTTCGTATGGGTCGAAGGGGGTCATAGGTTGACCTATGACCCCCTTCAAAACATTACATGATGACATATGTCCCTAGGGGTCCTAAGACCCCTAGGGACATATAATAATCCTTCATATGGGTCGAAGGGGGTCATAGGTCTCTTTGATCCATTACATGATGACATATGTTCGTAGGGGTCCTAGCACCCCTAGGGACATATTAGAAGGCTTCATATCAATCGAAGGGAGTCATAGGGTAACCAATGACACCTTTCGACCCATTACATGATGACATATTTTCCTAAGGGTCCTCAGACCCCTAGGGACATATTAGAATCCTTCATATGGGTCAAAGGGAGTCATGGTGACCTATGACCCCATTCGACCCATTATATGACGACATATGTCCCTAGGTGTCATATGTCTCTAGGGGTCCTAGGACCCCTAGGGACATATTAGAATTCTTCGTATCAGTAGAAAGAGGTCATAGGTTGACCTATAAACCCCTTCGACCAATTGCATGATGACATATGTCCCTAGGGGTGCTAAGACCCCTAGGGACATATTAGAATCATTCATATAGGTCAAAGGGGGTCATAGGATGACTGATGACCCCCTTTGACCAATTACATGATGACATATGTCCCTAGGGGTCCTAGGACCCATAGGGACATATTAGAATCATTCATATGGGTTGAAGGGGGTCATAGGTTGACCTATGAACCCCTTTGACCAATTAAATAATGACATATGTCCTTTGGGGTCCTAGGACCCCTAGGGACATATTAGAATCCTTCGCATGGGTCGAAGGGGGTCATAGGGTGACCTATAACTCCCTTCGACCAATTACATCATGACATATGTCCCTAGGGGTCCTAGGAACCCTAGGGACATATTAGAATGATTCGTATGGGTTGAAGGGGATCATAGGTTGACCTATGACCCCCTTCGACCCATTACATGACAACATATGTCCCTAGAGGACCTAGAACCCCTAGGGACATATTAGAATACTTCCTTTGGGTCGAAAGGGGTCACTAAGGTGACTTATGATCCCCTTCGACGCATTACATGATGACATATGTCCCTAGGGGTCCAAGGACCCATAGGGATATATTAGATTCCTTCGTATGGGTCGAAGGGTCTCATAGGTTTACCTATGACCCCCTTCAACCTATTAAATGATGACATATGTCTCTAAGGGTCCTAAGACCCCTATAGACATATTAGAATGCTTCATATGGGTCAAAGGGGGTCATAGCTCCCTTAAACTCATAAAATGATGACATATATCCCTAGGACCCCTAGAGACATATTAGAATCGTTCGTATGGGTTTAAGGGGGTCATAGGGTGACCTATGACCCCCTTCGACCCATACGAAAGATTCTAGTATGTCCCTAGGCTAAGACCCCTAGGGACATATATCGTAATGTAATTGGTCGAAGGGAGTTATAGGTTTTCCTATGACCCCCTTCGACACATGCCCCTTCAATGCATTACATGACGACATATGTCCCTAGGGGTCCAAGGACCCATAAGGACATATTAGAATCCTTCTTATGGGTCGAAGGGTCTAATAGGTTTACCTATGACCCCCTTTAACCCATTAAATGATGACATATGTCCCTAGGGGTCCTAAGACCCCTACAGACATATTAGAATGCTTCATATGTGTCAAAGGAGGTCATAGGTCCCTTAAACCCATAAAATGATGACATATATCCCTAGGGGTCATAGGACCCCTAGAGACATATTAGTATCGTTCATATGGGTTGAAGGGGGTCATAGGGTGACCTATGACCCCCTTCGACCCATTACATGATGACATATGTCCCTAGGGGTCCTACGACCCCTAGGGACATATTAAAATGCTTTGTATACGTCGAAGAGGGTCATAGGGAAAACCCATTACATGACAACATATGTCCCTAGGGGTCCTTGGACCCTTAAGGACATATTATTATCCTCCATATGGGTCGAAGGGGGTAATAGGGTGACCTATGACCCCCTTCGACCCATTACATGGTGACATATGTCCCTACGAATCCTAGGACCCCTAGTGACATTTTAGAATTCTTCATATGGTTTGAAAGGGGTCATAGGTTGACTATGACCCCCTTTGACCCATTGCATGATGACATATGACCCTCGGGGTCCAAGGACCCCTAAGGAAATATTGGATTCCTTCGTATTGGTCGAACGGGATCATAGGATGACCTATGACCCCCTTCGACCAATTAAATGATAACATATGTCCCTAGGGGTCCTACAACCCCTAAGGACATATTAAAACACTTCATATGGGTCGAAAGGGGTCATAGGGTGACCTATGACACCCTTCGACCCTTTACATGATGACATATGTCCCTAGGGATCCTAAGACCCCTAGGGACATATTATAATGTTTTATATGGGTCAAAGGGGGTAATCGGTTGACCTATGACCCCCTTCGATCCATTACATGTTGACATATGTCCCTAGGGATCTTAGGACCCCTAGGGACATATTAGAATCCCTTGTATAGGTTGAAGGGGGCAATAGGGAGACCTATGATCCCCTCGACCCACTACATTATGATATATGTCCCTAGGGGTCCTAGGACCCCTAGAGACATATTAGAATGTTTCATATGGGTCAAAGAGGGTCATAGGGTGACCTATGACCCCCTTCAACCTATTACATAATGACATGTGTATGTAGGGGTCTTAGGACCCCTAGGGACATATTAGAATCTTTCTTATGGGTTAAAGATAATCCTAGGTTAACCTATAATACCTTTCAACCCATTACATGACGACATATGTTCCTAGGGGTCCTAGGAGCCCTAAGGACATATTATAATATTTCGTATAGGTTGAAAAGGGTTATAGAGTGACCTATGACCTCATTCATCCTATTGAATGACGACATATGTCCCTAGGGGTCCTAGGACCCCTAAGGACATGTTAGAATGCTTCATATGGGTCGAAGGGGGTCAAAGTTTGACCTATGACCCCCTTCAACCCATTACATGATGACATATGTCCCTAGGGGTCCAAGGACCCCTAGGGACATATTAGAATCTTTCGTATGGGTCGAATGGGGTCATAGGGTGACCTATGACCCCCTGCGACCTATTACATAACAATGTATGTGCCTAGGGGTCCTAGGACCCCTAGGGACATATTAGAATGCTTCATATAGGTCAAAGGGGCTCATAGGTTGACCTATTACCCCCTTTGATCCATTACATGATAACATGTTTCCATAGAGGTCCTCCCTAGGGGTTCTACGACCCCTAAGGACGTATTAGAATCTTTCGTATGGGTCAAAGGGGGTCATAGGTTGACTTATGAACTCTTTCGACCAATTAAATGATGACATAAGTCCCTAGGATTCTTAGGACCCCTAGGAACATATTAGAATGGTTCATGTATGTCAAAGGGGGTGATAGAGTGACCTATGACCCCCTTCGACCCATTACATAACGATATATGTCTCTAAGGGTACTAAGACCCCTAGCGACATATTAGAATGTTTTGTACGGTTCAAAGGGGGTCATAGCTTGACCTATGACCCTCTTCAACCCATTACATGATGACATATGTCCCTAGGGGTCCTAGGACCCCTAGGGAAATATTAGAATCCTTTGTATGGGTTGAAGGGGGTCATAGCTCCATTCGATCCATTATATGATTACATATGTCCTTAGAGGTCCTAGGACCCCTAAGAACATATTAGAATGCTTCATATGGGTCGAAGGGGGTCATAGGGTGACCTATGACCCCTTTCGAACTATTTCATGATGACATATGTCCCTAGGGGTCCTTAGACCCCTAGGGATATATCAGAATCCTTCGTATGGATCTAAGGGGGTCATAGGTCACCCTATGACCCCATTTAACCTATTACATGATGACATATGTCCCTAGGGGTCATATGTCTCTAGGGGTCCTAGGACCCCTAGCGACATATTAGAATCTTTCGTATGGGTACAAGGGGGTCATAGGTAGACCTATTACCCACTTCGACCAACTACATGACGACATATGTCCCTAGGGGTGATAGGACCTCTAGGGACATATTAGAATCGTTCATATGGGTCAAAGAGGGTCATAAGATGACTTATGATCCCTTTCGACCAATTACATGATGACATATGTCCCTAGGGGTCCTAGGACTATTAAGGACATATTAGAATCATTCATATGGGTCGAAGGGGGTCATAGGTTGACCTATGAACCCCTTCGACCAATTAAATGATGACATATGTCCCTAGGGGTCCTAAGACCTCTAGGGACATATTAGAATCCTTCGCATGGGTCAAAGGGGGTCATAGGGTGACCTATAACTCACTTCAACCAATTACATCATGACATATGTCCTTAGGGGTCCTAAAAACCTTAAGTACATATTAGAATCATTTGTATGGGTTGAAGGGGGTCATAGGTTGACCTATGACCCCCTTCGACCCATTACATGATGACATATGTCTGTAAGGTTCCTAGGACCCCTAGGGACATATTAGAATCCTTCCTTTCGGTCGAAGGGTGTCATAGGTTGACCTATGACCCCGTTGGACATATTACATGATGACATATGTCCCAAGGGGTCCTAGGACCCATAGGGACATATTAGAATCCTTCGTTTGGGTCAAAGGGTTTCATAGGTTGACCTATGACCCCCTTCAACCCATTAAATGATGACATATGTCCCTAGAGGTCTTAGGACCACTAGTGGCATATTAGAATTCTTCACATGGGTTGAAGGGGGTCATAGGTTGACTTATGACCCCCTTCGACCAATTTCATGATGACATCTATCCCTACGGGTCCTAGGACCTCTAGGGGCATATTAAAATCTTTTGTATGGGTCAAAAGGTTTCATAGGGTGACCTATGACCCCCTTTGACCCATTACATGAAGACATATGTCCCTAGCGGTTATAGGATCCCTAGGAACCTATTAGAATCCATCATATGGGTTGGAGGGGGTCACATGGTGACCTATGACCCCGTTCGACCCATTACATGACAACATATATCCCAAGGGGTCCTAGGACACGTAGGGAAATATTAGAATCCTTCGTATCAGTCAGAGGGGGTCACAGAGTGACATATGACCCACTTCGACCTATTACATGACAACATATGTCCCTAAGGGTCCTAGGACCCCTAGGGACATATTAAAATTCTTTATATGGGTGCGAGGAAGTCATAGGGTGACCTATGACCCCTTTAGACCAATTAGATGATGACATATGTCCCTAGCGGTCCTAGGACACCAAGAGACATATTAGAATCCTTTGAATGGGTTAGAGGGTGTCATAGGGTTACCTATGACCCCCTTCGGCCCATTACATGATGACATATGTCCCTAGGGGTCATAGGACCCCTAGGGACATATTAGAATCCTTTGTATGGGTCAGAGGGGGTCATAGGTCCCTTCGACCCATTACATGATGACATATATCCAAAGGGGTCATAGGACCCCTAGGGACATATTAGATTCTTTCGTATGGGTCGAAGGGGGTCATAGGGCACCCTATGACCCCCTTCGACCCATTAAATGATGACATATGTCCCTAGGGGTCCTAGGACCCCTAAGGACATATTAGAATGCTTCATATGGATCGAAGGGGTTCATAGTTTGACCTATGACACCCTTCAACCCATTAAATGATGACATATGTCCTTAGAGGTCCTAGGACCCCTAGGGACATATTAGAATCCTTCGTATGGGTTGAAGGGGGTAATAAAGTGACCTATGACCCCCTTTGACCCATTACATGATGACATATGTCCCTAGGGGTCCTAGCACCCCTAGGGACATATTAGAATGCTTCAAATGGGTCAAAGTGTGTCATAGGTTAACCTATGACCCCCTTCGACATAGTAGAATCTTTTATATGGGTTGAAGGGGGTCATAGGTCCTTCAACCAATTAAATGATGACATATGTCCCTAGAGGTCGTAGGACCCCTAAGGACATATTAGAATGCTTCATATCGTTCGAAGGGGGTGATAGGGTGACCTATGACCCCCTTCAACCCATTACATGATAGCATATGTTTCTAGGGGTCCTAGGACCCCTAGGGACATATTAGAATCCTTCGTATGGGTCGAAGGGGTTCATAAGGTGACCTATGACCCCATTTAACCCATTACATGGTGACATAATTTCCTAGAGGTCCTAGGATCCCTAGGGACATATTAGAATGCTTCCTATGGGTCGAAGGGAGTCATGGGTGACCTATGACCCTTTTCGACCCATTACATGATGACATATGTCCCTAGGGGTCCTAGGATCCCTAAGAATATATTAGAATCCTTTGTATGGGTCAGAGGGGGTCATAAGGTGACCTATGACCCTCTTTGACCCATTACATGATGACATATGTCGTCAAGGCTCCTAGGACCCCTAGGGACATATTAAAATCCTTCGTATGGGTTGAACAGGGTCATAGGGTGACCTATGACCCAATTTGACCCATTTGCACACTTCTTTTGGATCACTTCTACATACACTTCTACACAAGTGGTAGAGTTGTTCTTCAAGGATATATTTAGATTACATGGCTTATCTCATAGCATTGTGAGTGACAAAAATAGTAGGTTTATGAGTCACTTTTGGCAGGAGCTATTCAAGTTGTGTGTGGCAGAGCTTACTCTGAGTACTAGCTATCACCCTCAAACAAAAAGTTAGATGGAGATAATGAATAAATGGGTGGAGCGATATCTCAAAAATTATATAGCAGGGCAATAGAAGGCATAGGTAAGGTGGATTTATCTTTGTGAGTATTGCTACAATGCCACTTATCACGTGTCTAATTAGATGTCACCCTTTATGGCCCTGTATGGGTATGAGGCACCCAATTTTATGGTTCTACTTTTGAGTGACAGTAGAGTGCCCTGTGTAGGTGATTTGTTATGAGAGATTTGGGACATTGTTAAGACTCTCAAGGATAATATAACCATGGCATAGAATCAACATAAGTAATATGTTGACCGAAAGAGGATTGAGCAGAATTTTGAGGTTGGAGATATGGTTTATCTTATGTTGTAGCCTTATTGTCAATCTAGTCTTAAGAAGAGTGGTGCGAAGAAACTTAAGCCATGATACTATGGTCCATTCAAGATTATCAAGAAAGTGGGAGAGGTGGCTTATGAGTTAGATTTGCTAGAGAAGAGCAAGGTGCACAACATTTTTCATGTGTCATACCTCAAGAAGGTGCTAGGACATCATATTGTTCCTTCTATATTGTTTCCACCCTTAGATGATGAGGGAAAATTGTTATTGGTGCTAGAGGCTATCATTGATTTCAAGGAAAGGAACTTGAGGTAGCATACTGTAAGGGAGTATTTAGTGAAATGAAAGGGCCTGCCAATAAAGGATGCAACATGGGAGAATGAGGATATTTTGTAGCATCAAGACTTGAAGTTTCTTGAGGACAAGCAATTTTAGGGAGGGCAAACTATAATGTCTCCATATTTTTAGCATCTTAGTAGAGCTCTTAGCCTTTACATTCTTTGAAGGTTAAATGGATAAATAAGGAGAAATTGATTAAATTATTTTCTTATAAAGTTATTAAATAAATTAAAATTAAAAGGTGACTTTATATTTAATTAAATTAATTTTCTAGAAGCACAATTAATTATTGTATTGCAAGGGAGAAGCTTCTAGAGAGTGCATTTTCTAGAAATACAACTAATTATTGTATTACAAAGGGAGAAGCTACTAGAGAATGCAATTAAATAATATTGTATTTCCTTCTAGAAGGGTGAAGGGAAATAATAAATAGAGGTGAGAGCTTCATTGTTAATTATTCAATTATTGTGAATTGTATTTGATATAATCTTGGGATAAGAAACTAAGTTTTTTTTATTTCAGTCAACCATTGAAGAATTTCAACTCTTCAGTGTTGCAACCATTTGAGGTGGTGAAATATCCACTGAATTTGGTATTCAGGAGAGCTTCAATTTGGGAGTGATTTTTGTGCTTAAATTGGTAAATACAATCATTGTTGGCTACTATAGTACGTAAGAACGATGTTGCACTTCAATACTTATACTTGATTCATCTCCATCCTTGGGCATCACTTTTATTAGGTTCCTCTTGCAGCTATTAGTAGTTAGTTTTTTTAATTTAAGCATATGATTTTTTTGTGATAATTCAAAATTAGATTTTGGCATTACTGTGGTCATAATTGTAAGCCCTTTTGTCTTAGCAAACTCATAATAGCATTGTACATCATAATGAATTCAATAAAGGAGATACATGTTGCATACATTTTTCTTGATGAAATGTCCATCTAATAGCATATATGATCAACATAATAGTTGTATGTCAATTGTTTATCAAAATGTTAATTGGTTGTAGGTATGCATTCCATATCTAGTTTCCATCTATATGCATTGAAAGTACCAAAAGAATTGCTCTTGCATATTAGTTCATTGTAAGAGGCATTGTAATATCATTTGAAAATTTCTTAGCATTAAAAGGAAGTGTACAAGTGTTTGACGATATTCCATGAGCTAAAATCAGTCAACTTGGACAAAGCATATTACAAAATTTGCTTCATGACTAGCATTCAAGTGATGCATCTGCATATGCAATTTTATCACCTTGGAAAACTATATTTGATCCTGCTAACTGGGAGCAGTTGATTTTTTGTTTTATTGTACCTAATTTGATGGAAGTTCTTTAAAAAAATTTAATCAACCTGGCTAATTAGCAACTAGACCAAATTGATAGCAGCAATAGATAGTTGGGATCCTTGCAGGGAAAGTGTGCCAATACAATTCAAAACCTGCATAATTTAAATCAAGTTATTTATTTGTAATTTTTTAAACCTTTAATAAGATAGGCATTAAATACCAAGTCTGCTAGATCTAGACATTCTAGTCAAATTAACTAGCAAACATAGAACAAATAATAGAAAGTAATCATTAAATACATTTACTCTTTAAAAAGATGATCAAATTCGCCCTTAACAAAATTAGATATATTCTATGATTTCTATATGAAATTTCAGCTAGATTTTCTCACTAGAAATCATGGCATTTATAAAAAAAAACATAGATTTGAAATAAAAGTTTTTATTAGCCAAAACCAAATAAAAATCAACTCAATTTTCCATGTCATTTAAAATATCATTTGTTTCTGCATTGTCAAAATTGTGTCTCATCTTATTAGGTAACAAATTATCTGACGGGGTTTCTTTTTTCGGAGCAAATTATATGCATCTTAATAGAGCATTCAATGTGACATTGTCAAAAGTTTTATACTATTCTTAAAATTTTTAGAAAAGAGGAGGGAATTAACAGAGTTCCTATTTTTGGCAAGGAAAGCAGTTTTCAAAGCTAGTAAATTAAATGGGCATCAACAATCAGAATGTGGATAAAATATTGACCACCCATTTCACTTAATCCACATTGATTGATGTTGCATGAGATCAAAAACATCTAAAATTTCTTAATTAATCTCTATGTTCTTCTTTATATCTTTTCTCTTATAATCTTAATTTTGATAAGTTAGTTGTTTATAATTTGGATAATCTTTTCTCCTTCAAATAGTTGATGCTTTTTGTCAACTTGCAATGCACATTCATAATGAAATATGTCGATTGATTTCTAAGCTAAGGCATTTTGGGGGTAAGAAATGTCAATTTATGAATCTCTTTGGTCACTATGTCAAACACTTCTAGAATATTTCATAATGCACTGGGGTCAAGAAATATTACATGTAGGAATTGTCTATGTAGTATACTTGCATTTAACAATTAAATAATCAATATAGAATTATAATCTATATTTTTATATAATTAATTATTAAATAAAGAAATGGGTCTTATGACAAGAGAAGATGAAAGCTCGGTTATCTATGGACAAGGGAGTAAATTTCGTAAGTAGAGAATCCTAGAAGACTTGCTATCTAGAAATTCCTTACGAAGGATTTGTCTAGAATTTCTAAGGATGTTGATATTCATGACATTTCTATAATTACTACCCATAAATTTTATAGCTCCCAAAGACTTACCTTTCCCCTTGTTGAAGCATCTAGATAAAGGGAATGCACTTAAGAACTAGTACAACAACCTAGAAAAAGTACCTAAGAAGAGATGGATCTCACATTCATTCATTAATAAAATATAACATTCATTGATTATCACATGAAGTAAAAAACAACTATGAGTATCCATAAAATAATCTCATAATGTCCAAAGCTAACATCTAACATTAGTTCATCCTTTAACATTCATTAACATTAGCAGATAAACACATAAAATTCAATAACATGTGGAATAAGGTATTTAAACATGCCTCAACCAATTATGATTTAATTTTGGATCACCTACCTGATTGGTTTGCAATTTTGTTCTCACCAAAATCATAAAATGTAAGAAGAATAATGGCAAAAAGAGCATAAAAAGATGATTATCGTGCAACAATCATGTTTTTAATCTCTTTGACACAATCGTTCTTACGATTTTTTGGCTCAATCTCCAACTGGTCAACATTTGTTTAGAAAAATTATTGTTTGACTATGAGTTGGGAAAAAGAGAATATCAAACTTGAAAAAGATGTACTTAAATGCAATTAATTTTTAAACTTCAATTTTATAAACTTACAAAGAGAACCATAGAATTATAAGAAACTATTGTGGTTTTTACTATTTGAAAATTATAGTTATAAGTGATAAGTTATGTACCTTTTATTCAAACAGTGCAAATAATGGAAATGTAAGTATTATAGAAGGTGCAAGCTCAACTATCCCCCCTCCCCACATGTAGATGACACTATTAAGTAAAGAATAGTTACATATATACATACATACATGGTTAAGTGCTATGTAAATATGTACAAGGCTACCTAACTATGTCCAAGGCGTCTACACACTGGAGGCATACTCCGCCTACCAAAATGCCTACATACCCATATCCACGAGATCAAGACCCTTGAAAGACTCACTCTAAAAAATATGTAGTTCTATTTTCTATTTTTTTTGATTTAATTGTATTCCTATAATCGTTGGTGAGCTCTACTCACCTAATACAACTCTTTGCCATAATACACCCACTCGGGCAAATCAAGCAATTTTCTATAATTATAATACTATAAAACCTGGTGCAACCTTTGCATTTTAGTTTATAGTTAATGTAAGGTTAACCTATATACATCCTAACTCACTCCTTATATAGTTATGTTTAAAAGCTTTTGACAATACCCATAGATATGCTACTTGTTCAGTGAGTTTTAATATTTTTCTATTGTGCCAAGATCTCTCTATTTATATACATACATACATATATATATATATATATATATATATATATATATATATATATATATATATATATATAGAGAGAGAGAGAGAGAGAGAGAGAGAGAGAGAGAGAGAGAGAGATCACAAGGGCACAACAATGAGATATAGAGATCACAAGGGCATGGTAATGAAATCCTAGATCTCTATTGATCTCCACAATCTACAAGATCTCTTTGTATATATATATATATATATATATATATATATATATATATATATACATATATATATATATACATATATATATATACATATATATATATATATACATATATATATATATATACATATATATATATATATACATACATATATATACATATATACATACATATATATATATATATACATATATATATACATATATATATATATATGTATGTATATGTATATATGTATGTATATATATATATATATGTATGTATATATATATATATGTATGTATGTATATATGTATATATATGTATGTATATGTATATATATATGTATATATATATACATATACATACATACATACATACATACATACATATGCAATTTTATCACCTTAGAAAATTGTATTTGACCCTAGTAGCTGGGAATAGTTGATTGTTTGTTTTATTGTACCTAATTTGATGTCAATTCTATAGGAATTTTTAATCAACTCAACTAATCAACAACTAGACCAATTTAACTAGATTATGGCTTGTTTCTTTCTAAAAATATCTACTATGATATATTTTTCTAAAATTTCTTGCCCATTTTTTCTAATCTATTGTGCAGGATCTTGAGCTAAGTCAGATAGTGTGGATTGAGTGATTTTTATTGTTTTATTATTTGGATTCTAGAGTATGGGCTTTGTTTTATCATTGGCTTTGTTCAAGTCTTGATTGTAGTGAAGTAACAATGTGGTTTTTAGGGTAGAAAGGACTATATAATGAAGCAAAAAATTGAAAACTTGAATGTGGAAATTTTGAAATGAAAGCTATTGAGGATCAAACACATATGGCAAAGTTACAACACAATGTGAAGTTGATTTTAGATATTAAAAAAAAAAAAAAAAAACATGACATAAACCATTCCCCATTTGTTTTGATTGTGGAGAGTTGCATGCAAAAGAGGGTGGAGAGCTCTAAATGAGGGTGGAGAGCTCTAAATATTGGTGGAGATTTCATTTTTTATCCCTTGTGATCATTTCATTTCATTTTCATGCCCTTATGATCTCTACATTTCATTTTAATGCCCTTGGTGGAGATCAGTGGAGATCTATCTAGGATTTCATTGTCGTGCCCTTGTGATATATGCATTTTATTATTGTGCCCTTGTGAACTCCATGCCTTTGCTCTAAAATTTTGGTATTGTGCCATGCCATTATGATCTTTGTGCCCTTTACAACACTACAACATTTCGAGTCAAATTGCAATGACAATTTGTGATGGTCATGTAATTTGTGGTGTTCGGGCCTAAATGTAGTAGTGTTTACTCTGTGATTTTCTTCAAGGGGAGAAGAAGTACCCACGTAAATGTTCTTTTCTTTTCCTTCTAAACATGTATCTCTTTATATTTCCCCTAGCAGGTGATTAGAGAAGCTTCTCTTTATGTATATGTATGTGTATATATACATACATAGACACGCATGTGTGTATGTATGTATATATAAATATATATACATATATATATGTGTGTGTGTGTATACATAAATACAAAAATACATATACAAATATCACAAGGGCATGACAACAAGATGTAGAGATACATATATACATACATACATACATACATCTAAATATACAATTCTATCACCTTGGAAAACTATATTTGATCTTTACTCAATTACTAAGAGATAATATAATTTGTAAGTATAGATTTCTACATACTTAGTTTGGTATGAATAGTTTTGTTTGAATTCATCTAAGGAGAGTGAGTCTACTCATGATGATAATGGCTCCATGTATTGGGTCTTTAGAGGAGAGAGACTTACAGGAGATTAGATGTTGTTTATGGATATGTGATGATTCATTTGTGTGAATAGTTGATCAAGCAAGCTATAGAAAATCAAGGTGTTAGTTGCAAGTAGTTTCATTAATTAGATAAGGGAATCAACTTTGAAAGCATGATGATCAAAATTGGCATGTCCATCCTTATGATAGATGTCTTTATCTCATAATAGAAAATTACCTCAAACGACAAGCAACAAATTATTATATATATATGGAAAATTAGTAGAACATTCACCTATAATATTTTTGAAGGAAAAATATATAATAAAAATGTAATTTAGTGGAAAGATCCATGAGCTATGTGGCTCCACATTGTGGCTATTCCACTATCCAATAGTGGTAACTCTTCATATTAAAAATAAAGATCTTGAAACTAAAAAAGATAACTATCAGAGATCTATATTTGTGTTTTAGTGTGTTGGTACCCGATATGGACAAGGTTTTAAAAATTTTAATTTATGTTTTTGAACTTCTTTGAACTAAAGTTCAAAGTAGTTTGAAGTGGTTCAACAATTCAAATGGGCATCTTGCAGTGTTAGTTCAAGAAAAGTTTCGATTCATGGTTTGAAATGCAGATTTTTTGGTTAGAAAATTTCAAAATCCTACCTCTGTTCATAATTCAAGTTCCAACTCTGTTAGCTCAATGGTTTCAAAAAAGAAGAAGTGCAAATCAAGATTGTGAATATTCAATATAGTTTTCAAATGGATCCATTTGTTTAGTGTGGCATGATAGGTCATCAAAAGAAATAAGGATAGAACTTTGAAGTCTGGATTGACTAAGGTTTGGAGGTGGAAGTCATGCATTTGCAAATATTGTTGGAAGAAGAAGTTGTAATTTCTATGACAACGAATTTGTAGGAAGCCAGAATATTAGTCTCGGTGTGGGAGGTATACATCCCAATATAACTATTGGATCAATCCAATTTTTAGATATGTTTGATCCAAAGTATTAAATGCTTATAAGAGTGTTTCAAGGTTGGGAACCACTTCAACATCTTTTGCATGGTTTAGAGGTAATGTCATTGTAGCAAAGGCTTTTGCAAGGGAATGAGCCTCATGATTTTGGTATTTACACAAAAGTAGAACTTGCTTCTTTAAATCCTTACACTCAAATCTTCACTAAAATTATTCTTCAATTCCTTGCATATACAATTTTATCACCTTGGAAAACTATATTTGATCTTGCTAGCTAGAAATAGCTGATTGTTCATGTTTTATTATATCTAATCTTATGACAGTTCTAAAGAAATTCATAATCAACCTAGCTAATCAACAACTAGATCCATTTAATTGGTTATGGTCAGTTTCTTTCTAAAAATATGTACTATGATATGTTTTTGTAAAATTTCTTGTGAACTCTACCCATTTTTCCTGGTCTGCATTGTTTTCTTTGAGGATCTTGAGGTAAGTCACTTAGCATGAGTTGAGTGAATTTTATTTATTTTTTATTTACATTCTAGAATATGTATATATCTAGATCAATTTTTTTATTGTATAGCTAAGATGTAATAAGAACCTTAAAAAAATTCTCTAAATATACATTTTCAAAAGGAGATATAAAGAGATACCTATTTAGAAGGAAAAGAAACCAACATTTACATACCCTTGAAGAAAATAGAAAGGCTAGGGCATGGCAACAAAATTGTAGAGCAAGGGCACAACACAACAATGAAATTGTAGAGCAAGGGCTCGACATGAAAAAAAATTGCAGCGCAAGGCCACAACACCAAAATCATAGAGCAAGGGCATAGTAATGAAACATAGAGATTAGAAGGACATGGCAACCAAATTTTAGAGCAAGGGCACAACAAAAAAATGCAAAGATATATCACAAGAATGAAATGCACCAAGCACATATGCATAATCACAATGCTCATTCCCTTGTAGAAGCCATAACTCATTTAAATATATATATATATATATATATATATATATATATATATATATATATATATATATATATATATATATATATATATATATATATATATATATATATATATATATACCAACCCAAATAATCAACAACTAGACCCATTTAACTGGTTATGGCTTGTTTCTTTCTAAAAATATCTACTGTAATATGTTTTTGTAAAATTTCTTGTGAACTCAGCCCATTTTTTGAGGTCTGGATTATTTTTGTGCAAGACCTTGAGGTATGTCACTTAACACAAGTCGAGTGAGTTTTATTTTTTTATTATTTGGATTCTCAAATATGTATGTAAGTGGGTCATATACGTAGTAAGCACCTTGAAAAATATCTCTCTGAATATATAAAGAGATACATGTTTAGAAGGAAATATAAAGACATACATGTCTACACGGAAAAGAAAAAAACATTTACATACGTAGCTCTTTCACCCTTGAAGAAAATCATAGAGCTAGGGCTTATAGATCACAAGGTCATGGCATGGCAATGAAATCACAAAGCATGATACGAGAATGAAATCGTAGAGTAAGGGTACAGAAATAAAATGTGGATATCATGAGGGCACATCAACCAAATGCACAATCACAAGGGCCATGGCAATGTTCACAACTCTCCACTCTCATTCTGAGTTCTCCACCTCTTTCAGGCACAACTCTCCAAAATCAAAACAAGTGGAAAATGGTTGTCATGTCTCCTTTTTTTTTGTTTTATGCTCGTGAGGGCTCATAATTATGACTCTGATGTCAGTATTGCGACAACATTGGGGATAATTGCAGAAAAAAAAAAAACATGAAAATGGCCACAAATTACACTGCCATCACAAATTGTCGTCACAATTTGACCCTAAATGTTGAAGTGTTGGAATCCTATATGGTAACATCCAATAGTAATGTTTGTAAGTCTTTTGGAGCAGCCACTCTTTAGAAATGTCAAGGAGCGATACTTGGTCTAGATGAAATTTCGTGAAAACCCTCTAACAAAGTCACACTAAAAATGTGCATGTACCCTTTAACAAGGTTGTATCCTAATAGAGCTCACTTTAGAAGAGTGAAATTATTTGGGTTGCCAATTCCTAGCTGGCTTTTTCCTCTACCAAGCTTGACGGGCTTGTTTAAGCCCATATAAAGACCTTCAAAGTTTGCAAACCATAGAAAACTCCTATACAAAACCATGAGGTTGCTCCATATATATATATATATATATATATCCTCATGTAGGTCTCCATACAAAAAGATACTCTTCACATCCATCTAAAATACTGTCCATCCCTGAGAAGTTGTATGAGAGAGTACAAGGTGGATATAATTCATCTTGATGATAGGAGCAAAGGTCTCAGGGTAATCAATACCCTCAACCTGTGAAAAACCCTTCACAAAAAGATGTGCCTTGTACCTATCAATAGAATCATTAGCAACATACTTTGTCTGGTACACCCACAACACCAAACCATCTTTCTTCCTTTTGGAAGAGGAAAAAGATCCAAAGTGTAGTTTATCAAAGAAGAGTACTCCTCATCTATAGCTCTATCCCACTCTAAGTGTCCTATCACTTGTGAAGAGCTCAATGGATCATTTGAAATAGCATGACTTGATAGTCTAGTACTAGATGTTTGAGCACGAGTATGATGAGAATCTAAAGGATCTCCTGCCATAGGTCTAGTTTCATCAACAGTATCTCGAGCCCACTTAGGCACTCTTTAAACATTTTGTGGAGGTGGAGAAGGTGGATCATTATCAAGATCACCCTTAGAGGATAGATAATCTTATATAGGAGAAGAGGAAATACTAGGTAGTGAGGGAGAAGCTAGTGATGGAGGTTCCATATAGGATAATGCTCATTAAACTAGATATCTTGCTGAAACAAGATCTCTCTAGAATTAAGATCAAACAACCTATACACCTTCACATCCTCACAATAGCCAACAAAGATGAGTTGTTGGCTTTTCCTCTTAATGACTTTCCTCTGAGCATCTAGAATAAATGCCCAATCCTCACTACCAAAAATGTGGAATGTAGAAACATTAGCCTTGAATAAGTCCAAGCCTCCTTAGGAGTCAAATGTTGCAATGCCTTTTAAGGTATCCAATTTTGAATGTAGTTGGCACAATTGTTAGCCTCTACCCAAAATAAAGAACTCATAGCTTGAGATTGTATCATATAATCGACCATCTGTCATAATGTCTTGTTCTTTCTATTTGCTACCCCATTCTATTGAGGGGTATGTGGAACTATGATCTGATGTTGTAAACCATGCTTAGTGAAAAAATATCTAAAAGACAAAGTCACATTTTACCTACCATTGTTAGTGTGTATACGCCTAACAGAAAGACTAGACCTCTTCTCCACAAATGTCCTCAAGATTTGAAATGAATAAAAGACATCATGCTTGTACTTCAAAAGTACACCCATGTACATCTACTGAAGTCATCTACGAAGATAAGCACATGTCAAGCACTTGAAAAAGCTGGAGTGGGGAATTACATAAGATCACTATGTATCAACTCTAATGGTTCCTTAGCACGTGTGGATCTACCTGCTAGAAATGGATTGTTGTGATGTTTTCCAAGTGCACAACCTTACAAACATTATTAGTATAAGAGATCTGAGGTAGCCCAATCACTAACTCTTGTGTACTTATTTGATGCAAATATCTATAGTTGACATGGGCAAAACACTCATGCCAAATCTTGCTCATTGTGTTTGCATGTACAACAAGAGAATCACCTAAAGAATCAGAGTTCTCAAAGCCATCAAATTGATATGTGAGACTATAAATCAATACTCCTAGTAGCAAAAACCATGTTAGGATCACAAAGATCTCGAATAACCACATCATGTGGTGAGAACTCAATTGTCTTACTAGAGCCAAAATGACAAATCTAAAAGACAGATAGGAAGTTTGTATAAGTGGTTGGAACCAAGAGAACATCCTATAGGGAACCACCCTATAAAGAGATAGTGTTTGAACCTAAAACTAAAAGATGTGTAGAGTCACCAACTGTAATATATGTAGTAATCTTCTAAGCAAGTGAGGTAATTGAATTAGGTGAGTGTGTCATATGGTGGGAAGCACTTGAATCAATAATCCAAGTAGTTGAAGAAGCCAATGCTCGTGCAAAGACAGCATTTCCTTTACCTTAAGGAGGAGGTGGTGGCTTTAGAGAAGAAATAATATGTTGCTACATCGCCTCCTCTAAAGCCTCAAGATGTTTCCAACACCTAGAAACTGGATGTCCTTCCTTGCCACAAAAATTGCAATGATCACCTATAAAAAATTTAGTCTTAGAGGTAGACTCACTAAACTTAGAAGGTTTACCCTTTGAAGTGGCTTTTTGAGCCTTTAATTTAGGAGAAGGCTTGGAGGAACTCTTACTACCTATTAAATCTTATTTGGGCTTTAGTTTCTACCTCGTCTTCCCTATAGATGTCTAAGAAACTAATTCTTAGTTCTTTGATCCTATGAGAGTATCTAATTGTGTAAGCTTGGATTGATTTCTAGTTAAATGATCATAAAATACATCAAAGGTGGGCATGGTAAATCTAGGATCCAAAGCATCCATTATGGAATGGAAGGTAAAAGAGAAAATCTGAAAGTTTCCTTGAAGCTTTGATAGAATCAGATAAATGCACTGTTTATTAGTCTTCACTTTCTCACAATCATGTAACAAAGATCTATATTTAAACCTCATCAAAAAGTCCTCAATAGAGGGAAAATCATCTGGGACAAGTGATGTAAGCTCTGCCTTGATCTGAAGTGCCTTGAACTCATTGATGGTACCAAACAAATCCTTGAACTTGGCCCACATTTCATAAGGGGAATTTAACCCATCAAGATGAAACTAAGTTGTCTGAAACATTCAAAGAAACCAAACCCATAGCCTCATCCATCTTATTCTTGTGTTGTATGACCTCAAAAGGCCTTTGTAAAATTGGTTGTACTTCATCTTAACGAAACCACAAACCCTTTGAAAGGAGAAGCCATGTCATAGAAGTTGTCCATGTGTGATAGTTATGTGGGTTTAGAGGAACTAGACAAGAAGAGGTCTTAGCCATTTTTTTAGAAGGTGTTTGTTTCTGAATAGTTTTGGTTTACTAATGTAAATGACATAAAAAATAATATAAAATACCCCCCATAATGCAAAAAATTGAACCCCAAATGCCAGAAAGAATGCATATACAAGAAAAGAGCATAAAAGATTCAGTTTAGAATCACATGTACCTTTTGAAAAATATTGATGAAAATAGGCATCTAGATCTAGATAACAATCATAGGTAAAAATTCTTATAGGTCAAAGTACGATTCCCGTAGGGGGTTTGAAGTTTTGCCTTTTCAAATCTACCAATGCAGATGTCGACTCATGCATGACATTCATAGGAATAAGGTGTAGGTCTAGTAAACCACACCAAGAAGGACACTACTATGAGTTGCAGGTAAGATCGTCTTCAATGTGCCCTCCAAAATAATTTCTTTCCTTCTCCAAAAAATGTCCTTTCACATGCCCTCGTCGATAAAAAAGTGCTCCTTTTTTTTCATTTTTTGTATGCAAAAAAAAACAAAAAATAGCGTTTTGCAAAGAATACCAAATCTGAAAACTACAACCAAAAGCTCTCAAATTAGCTGAAAAATCCCAAATTTCTTTTGTCAAACCCTTGTTCCTCTTTTTCTCCAAATAAGAACAAGCTAAAAGAGATCTGGCTCTGATACCATGAAGGAGTTGATGAGAACAAATCCACAGATCCTATAGAACACCTACATGCAAGAACTTCCCATAGAGAAGAAAAAGACGAGATAAGGCAAGGGTGTGGCTCTAAAAATATGCAAGAATATATTATCAGAGTGAAAGAATGGATTGAAATACAATAGATAAATCCTAATAAAGGAGATTGTAAAACTCTAAAAGGGAAAACCTAAGAGGTAAAAAATATTTAATATTCAATAATTAGTTATCAAATAGAAATTATGCATGTGCACAAAGTGAAATCTTAAGTAGGGAGTAAAGGTAATTTAATAAAATTTAATAAAATTAATCCTTTACTCTAACAAACACTTTATTAGTCGACTCTAAATACATCCATTAGGAAATATCATGATTATAAATCAATTCAATGCATAACTATACCCCATGAAAATGTCAACACATCCTCCAAATCAAATTAAATAGGTTAGGATGGACTATGAGTAAAGGAACTTATACTATCAACCCAAGTATCAACACAACTATCAAAATTCTTATTTGGTTGTCTTTACACCACCATGGAGAAGTCAAAAACATACTATATGACAAAAATAAAAGCATTGCAGACCATAAAGAACCTTTCTAAATTCATGTTTAAAATCAATCACTTATTAAATCTTGACACGAATGATAACCATGCTAAAAAAATAGAAACACGAAAAACAAAATAAATTGTGATACTTCACATATAAGATATAGCATTGAAGAACACCAATCATCATTATATCCTTATACCTTACAAAATAGATTCCCAAGTCTACACTAATATATGAATTCCAAAAAAGGAATATGGAACATTTTAGTGAGTCAATTGAGACACATTATAAAAGAACATACATATAACTATTTCTACACAAATTTGTATAGCTTAAAAATTAGGGAAGAGACACCTTATAAAATGTTAATCTTAAAAATATAATCACACAAAGGTAGAAGATGCAATACAACAAGGAGACCAAAATACTAACTCAATCATAGAGAAATACACTATTAAAGCCTTATATAGATTTCTTCAATCAAATTTAAGGATGAATCTAATCTTCATAATTAAATTTATGAATCTAATCTCAATAATTAACCAACTATGTCTTTGAGCACGAGGTCAACAAAATGTAGCTACATCTCATAACTAAAGCCTAATGTATATGCAACAAGGTTTCACCATATACATACCAATCATCTAGATTAATATTCTTCCATGTATACATCTTATTAACTTCTATATCACTCACCCCACAATATCTACCAACCTCTCCAAATATATTAATGATCTCAAATTGGCATCAATGACAAGACCTATCAAGTTGACATCAATGACAATACCATGTAACACTTTTTTTCATCAATACCATCATCCGTAGATGCATTAATAAAATAGAGGGATGTTGTTAAAGAAAAATCACCATCATATATCATAAAAGAAGAATAATCAAGAATCATATTATGAAAGGTAGTGATTTTTTTTTCCATAATGAAGGATAAAGTATCTATGATTTTGATCTATCAATTGGAAGCACATAAGAGGGAGGGTTTGATTTGGCCACTAAAGGGAAATGGACCATAGATATTTTAAAGAGTATTGTAACATGATAGATGTAATATGTAGCTTTTTTTTATAATGTTTTTTTAGTGTTCACTATTTTTGTTTGTTAATAAAATTTAGGAATCCAAAAAAGCTAAAATAACTTAAATTTAATTTTAGAAGTATAGATGCAATATATCTCAAAGATATGAATAGTGGAGTTTATGAAATGACATTACAAATATATTTTAAAAATATCACCATTATATATCATAAAAAAAGAACAATCACAAATCAGATTATGAAAGGTAATGATATTTTTTCCATAATGGAGACTACACTATCTATGATTTTGATCTATCAATTTGAAGCACATAAGAGGGAGGCTTTGATTTGGCCACTAATTGGAAATGGACTACAGATATTTTAAAGAGTATTGTAGCATGCTAGATGTAATATGCACCTTTATTTTTTGTTTTATAATTTTTTAAAGAAGAGAGAAGTGTCTAATATTTTTGTTTGATGATAAAATTTAGGAAACTCATATATCTAAAATAGCTTAAACTTAATTTAGAACTATAGATACAATACATTTCAAAGATAAGAACACTTGGGTTCATGAAATGACATTACAAATATATCTTAAACATGTGTATTAACTTTAACAAGTATGAAAGTCTATATTAAAATTTGTAACAAGTGGTGACAAAACTAGACACTACCATTCAATATCACCTTCTAACGTCACAAAATGCAGAGACTGATGATGTAAGTCCAAGTGCACCCCTTAAGAACATCAAATAGCTCCAAATCACATACTACAATATATCTTAGATATAAACTAAATATAATTCAAATCTTATATATATAAAATTTAAACATGTATCTAAAATAATAAAAATTAAACTAATTGAGACAAATTAGATTTTATAGTAAAATTAAAATGAAGTGAGCATTGACATCGCAATTAAAATATAAAATGCTGAAAAATACAATACAATTTTTTAATATACTACTTATTGCATCACAATTATATTCTAAACTAGTAAACGAAAAAAAATTAAATTTAAAGATGACAATAAAGAATATATAATATGAAAAACAAAACCAAAATCATAGACAACATCCAATCAACATATATAAAACTTTGAAAAATAGTTAGAAATATGTTATTTTCAATCTACTAGAACTAGAATAATGAGCAATGGACATAAGTTTGTGGACCCACAAATGTTACAGATATGGCCATTAAAATGCAACCTCCTAAACTTTAAAAATTCAAAAAATTAAAATAATAATATAAATAAAAAGTTATTATGGTATTCGCAGTTTGAAACTGGAGCCTTTTTTTAGGCAATGCAGTACGTGTGGGAATTGAAGGATGACTAATGTAGCAGGTAGTCTAGGGTTGCATGTTATTATTAGTTTGGAGAGTTATGGTATTCGCAGTTTGAAACTAGAGCCTTTTCTTAGGTAACGCAGTACATGTGGGAATTGAAGGAAACTGGCTAATGTAGCAGGCAGTCTAGGGTTGCATGCTATTATTAGTTTGGAGAGTTATGGTAATCTAGTGTGAGAGAATTGGAAACATCTGGAACAGAAAATATCATTTTCATGATGTTTTGCTAGGGTCTGAATATGAAGAGCGTGCATGCATGCATTGTTGTCCGACTTTAAGAAACTTTTCTCAATTTTAAGAGGCAGCAGCACGTAATGTGACCAAGATTTGTGGTCGCTATATTACAGAGTTTTCACATTGTTTTACTTCAATGGTTATCTTAGTTTGTTTGCCTTGTTAGCTGATCTTGAATTCTGTCTGAATGTATTAATTTATTTTGAGAAGAAGCAGCATCTTGCAAGTGTTTTTGGAGCTATAAAGATGAAGTTCAAAAATGGTATGGAAGTTGAAGCATGCAGCAAGGAACCTGGTTTTGTAGGGGCTTGGTTTGAGGGTGCTATAGTGTCTCAGGAGGGGAATATTTATCATGTCCAGTATGATAAATTTGAGGCAGATGAGGGGCATCCTCTGATGGAGGATTTACAATGTAACCAATTAAGGTCGCGCCCTCCTGAGATGAACATTATTGGTTGGGCAAGTGGTGATCAAGTTGAGGTTCTTGACAGGGATTGTTGGTGGCAAGGTGTTATCTCAGAGGTTCTTCCTCACAGATATTATAGTGTGTACTTCCCTTGCTATGACAATTGCATGAGATTCCCCTACTCCAATATTTGGACCAGGTAGGAATGGAAGAATGGGAAATGGTCATTATCTCTTCCGATAAATATTTTCCTTTACCTGTTTGGCAATTGGCATCAAACATTTTGATCTTGTAGTTTCTGGAAAATAACATATTCTTGATTGCCTTTTGTTTGTAGTTACATTCATTGAATTTTCTAATATCTTTATGCCTGGAGAAATATATGCCCTTTTTTACTACTTGTGCCTTGTATGACATATCAAGAAGCTATTGGGCCCCGAGGAATTAGAATTATCAATGTATCTTTGCTACAGGTTTTTGAGTTTTTAGTGTAGAAAATTGAAATAATTGGTTTAGAATAATTAGAATATTAGCATTGAGATTTAGTAATATAACTGATTCCTATTGATAATTAGAAGGGTTTTCATGGATACGTTTTTGAAACTACAGTGTCAGATCTTAAGAAGGTAGGTATCTAATATAACAGTTGGAACAAACTTTTAATCTCTCTTTTGTAATGGAACATATTCATTTCATTTAGTTATATCTTGGTGCACATGTTAGCTTTTCAAACCTTTACATTCATTTGAGATCTCATCTTCCTTTACCTATAGGCTTTTTTAGTGATTCTGAGAATTTTGGATCTTCATATGAACACTTCTATATCGATCCTACTTTGTTAGCTCTATTAGGGGTGGTTCTTGTCTGATTGTCAGAGAGTTGCATCATACATTGTATTTTTTGGATCTACTTGAATTTTGGGATACAACCTTATGTTGAGAATATTATTAGAAACTTGACTTGTTTATTAAGATGTCGAGTCCTTTACACCAGTGTATCTAACACATGCTTAAAATTATTTTTGCAGCAAAGAAAACGGAAGACATCAAAACAAGGGAATGCAATTGTAGAAAGTATGTATGAGGTAGATGAGGGCTTTCTTCTTGACAAATGTGACAAAATAAAGAGATTTAGGCATTTAGAATTAGCGCAACATATAGACAAAGGGACACTTCATGCCAAGGGCATTTTTGTTGATGCTTCTCACATGAATACAAACTATAAATATCATTTTGTTTCAACTAATGTGATTCACACTGCTTTTGCTCTTGCAATTCAAGATGAAAGAGATAAAGTGCCAAACAATAGAAAGAATACTCACTATCACACCAGAAAATTGCCTAAACTTAGGAAGAAGCAAAAGAAAAATAGAATTCACCTGGCAGGCGAGCACAATGTATCCACACATAAGTTGGAATTATTTGCATATCGCTCTGTGTTAGAGGCTTTTCATGCCCAAGGTTCATTAAGATGGGAAAGAGAAATTTTACTGACCAATCTCCATTCTGAATTGCACATTTCCTGCAAAGAGCACACATTTGTGCTGGAACAACTTGCATGTGGTGTTTGATGTAAAATTGTACAGTTCTGAATTGCATATATTGTACAAAATGTTCTTGCAAGATTTGTTACTGACAATCTCTAGAATTTGACTAAAAATGCTTTTCATGAAGAAAAAACTGAATAGCCTTCCATGTGTAATGTCCAAGATTCTTATCAATGTAAAGATCTTTGGAAACATAGTGTAGTTCAAATTTTTGTGATCATGTCATGGTTACTCTTGAATTTTTCATATATTTCACTCTCATTTTCTAGTTGGAATGTACTTTTCTTGCAAACACATTGAAAATTTGAATACTTTTGATTTCTTTCAAAGATTTTGAGATTTACATCATTAGTCATAAATTGAGTACAAGCACTTTTTAAATTCTGACAGTATATCAGTCAAGACAAACTTATGCTATTGTTAGTCATTATGTTGTCATTTTGACAATATATTCAGACAAAAACATGCTTATTACTGCACATATAATATTGCAATAATCAATCGAGCTATTCAATCTTCATCCTTGAATTAGACACTAGTTTCTTTTTATCCACAAAATTGAGAAGTTTCCTACATAAAGTTTTTTTGGTAAGTGGCTTGTTTGTTGCATTGTAATCTATATCTTCGGCCTTCCAGTCAAGAATAATATAAAATAACCACTATCCACTTTTCTCCTTTTATGCCAGTATCATGTGGGGAGCCCTTGTTGCAAACAAATTTCAGTCCATGCACTAACTAACCAGCCAAGAAAGTCAGTAATGACCTTTTTTCGCAATTCCAGCAACTTTTACGTGTTGTGTCCAGTCAAGCACCTTTTCATTTACATTTACATTTGCATCTTTCTTGCTAGTAATTGCTAGATTCATAGCCGCAGCATTTCAATGACAATCAATACTTTAAGTTGCATAAATAAACCCTTCTAGTTGATTATTTTCCAATCAAAAACCTTGGAGTGTAATGTATTGTTTTTAAGCCTTGTTTTCAAATCTCCAACTCTGATTTGGAAAACCATTTTTTATTAACTAACATTTCATGCACCTAGCTTGCCCTTATGGTAACAAATGTTGGATTTGTGCATCAACCAGGGAAAAACTTTATCTTCATTCAACTTTGTAAACAGAATAGCATTTTGAGGGCAAGATGAAAGAAAGATGTAATTAATGATTAGCAAATTTCCATTGGAAATAATTTAGCTACTTTATTCTAAAAAAATTGTCTACATGACACCACATTCAACCTATTTGCACATATGTTCTTTGAGAGTTACCATTGCATCTTGATGCCAAATGATGCTTTCAAAAAAAGAATAGAAAAATTTATTATACTAAGTTAATTGAACTTCACATTGTATAGCATTTAATTTTAACTATAGGAAGGAAAAATATTCCTGCTTCTCTCTTAGTGATCAGTGTGTGGAGCAATTCCACACATCCAAACATGGGAATTTGTTAATAGACTGTCAGCAGCTCACTTGACATACAATCAGATTTAGTTCAAAATAATCAAAGTCAATCCTAACTTGTGCATCATGTTGCAAGTTATCTATTTCTCATAGTGTAAGGATACTGATATTTTCACTGATAGGCCAATGTGTATTTCATAATATATATTTCTTTGGCAGTTGACATTCACCACAAAACTCATATGAACAAGCTCTTGTTGACAGGTTGATCCACGAGGACACAATCTTAATAATCCAGAGCAGTTGTGGATGAGATGAAGCAGGAGCCTTGCTTCCTTGAGGAAAAACTTAAAAACACATATATTTAGGTTATGGGAGCCTCTTGTGGACCAAGAATCTCAAAGCCTGTTACAACAAGTGGAGATGTTTGTCATATTGGCACCCTAATAATGCCTAAGAGTTGTACCATATTTAATGGTCAATTTTGGTTGAAGGATTGATAAGGATGCTTTTTTCCAAGGTTTGATCTTGAAAATAGGATTTTCACACAGTCTTGGTCATAGAAGAAAATGTTGTTATATTTCAAAAAATATCAGATCTCATACCAGACTGATATTTTCATGAAAAAATTTAAAATTGTGATAGTTTCAAAACACATTGACTGCTGTTTTGATTGAAATTTTTCTCAATATTTATGTTAGTTTCTGATTTTATTTGTTGTCATTATCTGATATTTTCCCTTAAGAAAAAGGCTGGTTTTTAGGTTAAGTGATTTTGATATCTTTAGGATGGCTTAGGTGTTTGATGAAGATCAACCAAATTAAAATTAATTGTGAGCAGTATGTTGGAGCTTGAATATCAGGAACTAAATGATTCCTTTAATGAGATTGTTTCATGCTTTTTGTAAACTTTGTCTCAAGTTATGGTGATATTAAGGGTACATCTATTTATTCTTTACTTTGTTAGAATTCATGCTTGAGAGCAGATTTATTTCTCTATCTAGGATGACATATGGCCATTGTTCCTATGGCTCCCTTGAAACTGACTCTTTTGTACTGGAAGTAAGAATTTTTGAGTTATGTCAATCACCCTAGACAGCTCTTGGGAAAGGTTTATTGATAGCAATAATAGAATGCTCTCGGCACCATAGAAACCAAATCTAAGTTGTAAGAAATGGTTTAGGAAATAAATTGTTGAAGAAACATTAATTGCACTCTAATAAACTTCTTAAATTGTTGCCTAAATTGTAGCTTAAATCGTAGTAATTTTTTTGGTATAGCTGCATAACTGCTTAAAAAGATTGTTGCTTAAACTCTTGCTTAAATCGTAACTTGTGCATTTATTTTTTTTTGAGTTGCCGATTAAATCGTCGCTTAATTAGTTTTTAAATAATTGATTAAATACTCGCTTAAATCATTGCTTAAATTGTAGAGTAAATTGTCAGCCAAATTGTAGATTATATCATGGCTTTACGTTTCTTAGAGTAAATTAATGGCCAAATCGTAGCTTATATCGGAGCTTCATGCAGCAGCAGCAGAAAAGCCTTAAAAATATTGATTACAAGAAGTGGTAAAGAGAAGCCATAGATCTGGAGGACAGAAGGATTGTCAAACAAATTCTCAAATAGATTTTAGGTGAACCAAACAGGAATGGGATTTTCATTTTCCATTCCCATTCCCTACTCTGAGTCCCATTCCTATTTCCTATTCTAATTTTCTATTCCTATGCTTGTCACCAAATGGGCCCTGCATGATTTCTATTGATTCCTTGATTCTTCATCCAACACATCCCTTGTGGTGTAGTATGTCAAATTTTGACAAACAATTAACAAATATAACACACAAGCTATAAAACTCGCATTGATGCCACCTGATCTGTAAACAAGCTGGTTATAGAACATGGTATCTTTGGCAAACTAGCATGATTAAACAGAAAAACCCACAATTGAAGCAACTAACTGCAACCAAGTAAACTCTTAAATAGAAATAAATCTCCCAGTCAGTAAAACTCCTATTGCTACTAAGCTCCTGTCACTTATTAGTGATACAAGGACACTAAAGGCGTATATAGAGCTCAAATATAATCTACAGTAGTTCCCAAGTTTTGCAATCAGCTTCAGCAACTTCAAAGCCCTACCCTTATTGATGCAGGGCACCGGAGTCTCATCACAAGCATTATTGTCTCTTTTTGATTTTTGGGTTGTTTTGGATGTGTTTTGATTTAGAGCATCTTGTAACGATCACCATCCTTCTTGGGTCCCGCTAATCCAATCAATAAAACATCATACATATACAACATATCAGAGGCTTGTTCATTTGTTTGATCAGTCTCCTTAGCGATTCAGTAGCATCCTCTATGGAACCATGATAGGTTCCTCAATTCTCTCAAAGGGAACACTCAACATTGTCTATCCCACTTAACACACAAATAGCTTCCAAGGTCTGATCAACCATTATAGCAAAACCTACATTTTCATCTTAAGGTCTTAACATTCCACAACTCTGATTCATTACAACAATATGCATATTCCATGCAATTTCCAAGATTCTATTTTCTATTCACATTTGTATTAAATCCTTGATTTCATCAACCAAACAATTGTTTACTCTAAATTATCCATTTCTGATCAAGGTTAGTCAAATCAGGGAATTCAATAAACCATCAAGGTTAGAACTTGTCCGTCACACTTCTGCAAAAATAGATGATACCTTTTCTTCTTACCAATGATATCTCTTCCAAAGTCTTCAATTGCTCTCCATAAGCAACACAATTCGTTAACCATGAGATCTTAATATGATGTTGCCCTACATATATCAGGTTGTCTTTGTATAATACAAAATAGTGAACTGTATTGTAATTTTTTATTGATTCAAGCCCTTAGAAATAATCTCTTTCCAGCATCTTATTTCCCAACCCACTTTAACATACATAACCTTCGAGTACTGACCAACTCATCATGTTAAATCTGCATGGTAACAGTTTTACTGTAGATACATTTTGTTTGTGATCAGAGTTGATTTCTTGTTTCAAACCCCTGGTTCTGTAACTGTGGAATGATACTGGACATCCTTAACCATTATCCAATCATCAACAAAATTTAAGAACATTTGAAGAACTTTTAATCCATCAATCAGTGCAAACGCAGTCAAGAACAACAATTTCTTTGTGTTTTGCCCGCTAGGGCATCAATATTCTCACACGTGCCCTATCCTTTTGAACTCAAATCAAACAAATTTTAAAGTCCATTGATTTAACTACATAATTCTAGATTTTTGCAATTTTTTGACGCTAGATTTTTTAAATATGACAAAACCCTTATAAATAGGTTAGTTTAGGAGGGTTTTCTAGCAGTTTGTGCAAAATCCATTCTATCTTCTATTATAACTCATAGCCAAACATAAGATTTGATCCAAATGAATCTTAATGCATCATTCCACTCTTCCAAATCAAGTACAAATAAAAACCAATCCATTGTGTGTAGATAAATGCCATGAAACAATCAAGTTACCTCTGGAGTCATTAACTATCAAATACTTCTACACTTAACAAATAAGTACATTTATTCCTGTTCAATGAAATACATTACAATGTTTGTCTTGATGGTGTTTGTCTCTCATCCCTTATCAGCTCTCAATTAATTTTCTATGAATATCTATTGCCATGGAATCATGAAAGTCCTTGACTACCGCCATTACACTGCAATGTGGGTGACAGAGTTATGAATAAAAATACCTTCCAAATTCCTCCTTTAGACTGATCACCATACCAAACTTGACTTGAACATGATATTTATAACGTTCTTTGGCAGTTTTAACCAACTAACTACCTTTTAGACCAATCAACAACTTCTAATGCAATATTTGTAACTTTTTGACAATATTGCACTTCTTGACACTTGATGACACAAAACTCATTTTGAACAATCCAAACACAACTAAATAGACATTTTATGACCTTCGACAACTTGTTTACCCTTACATGGCCATTTTTGAAACATTTGACCATGTGACCAACTGGGACCTTAAACTAGGACAATTTGCCAACTTGTGCGTCTTTTTACGACTTGTGTTCCATAACTTGTTTTAATGACTTACTATGACTTGCAACATATCCAATGGCCATAATGCATTGAAATATGATCAAATTGTGCCTTTGTGACCTTTCATCTCCTGGTGATTAGGTGTTCTTGCACCATGTTTGGGTCTAGTAGGGGTCATTTAAGACCATTTGGGATCATTTTGATTCATTTGGAAATGTTCTCATGGTAAGGTGTTACAAGATACAAAATTTTGCAAAACTTGTCATGCAAAAATTGTCAGTGTTGTCAAAATTTCCAAATGTTCTCATTAGTGTTAACAAATGAGTTACTAAT
This sequence comes from Cupressus sempervirens, assembly GCA_028749045.1. NCBI lineage: Eukaryota > Viridiplantae > Streptophyta > Pinopsida > Cupressales > Cupressaceae > Cupressus > Cupressus sempervirens. Next base: position 210,063,539 of record CM053785.1, on the reverse strand, counting down.
TATTTGGGAAGGCGGGAGTGGTTGTAATATGATAAATATGTAATACCAACTTGAATTTGGGGGTTGGAAAAGTCTGGAGAATGATAGAATAAGAAGAAACTTTAGTTTTTAGCAAGTTCTATGTTGCATTTTTTGTTTTTTCCTCTATTATAGTCTGATTGTTTCCTTTGATACAACCAAGTATACTATAGTATGAGTCTCAATTTTATGGGAAATGATGGATAGACAAATCTAGTTTCATTTTCTTTTTATTTGGTTCAATTTCTTGAAGATTTACAGAAGTTATGATCATTTTTGTGAGTGCAGCGTTAAATCTTCCTAAGGTTATCAGTTTTGGTGCAAATGAATTAACTCTTATTTCCATGGTTGGACTTTGACAAAACTGGAGGAAATGTCTATGATACAGTCCCTTATAGTCTCAGTGAAGTGATTGGCCTAATTTATTTATTTATAACTATTATAGGTGCCAGTTATTTTCATTTGCATGCATGTTTGTCTAATCAAACCTAGTGAAGAAACGGGACAGTCCATTTTTTAAGCATTCCTTACCAAGAACTGTACCCTAATTTTGGGATATGTTCAATAATGGCCAAATGGGTATCTGTAAGAAGCTCTCTTTTCTAGAGATCGATTGGGATTAGAAAGTACTGTCCAAAAATGCCTTTTTGAAATGATAAAAGCAAGAATGAGGTGTACTGAGTGAAAATCTACTCTTTTGAATATTTAGTGATCGAAAGTTTTCTTTTTCAAGGATTGTTTAGAGTTTACCACCCTTTCTTTGCATCAGTTGGTACCAAAGCCCAAAGTTCTGGGCAAGACAAGTTTTTGGGAGTTTGTGTATTTTCTTTTGCAGGGTGAAGCAAGAACTTGGATGCTAAAAGACTAGGTAGTGAAGAAGGGAGGAAACCTAGGTGAGGTATCACAAAGGCAAGAGTAAGAAACATCAAAGAGAATTTCTTGAGAATAAGAATGGACTTTTTGAGAAGATTAGTCTGCAAAGACTTGCAGAGTAAGGAGGTACCAAGCAAGAAACAAGAGAAAATGAAAGAGAGAAGTGAGACAAAGAAGGATGAGAAGGGGAAGCAAATTGATACTCAACAAGAGGTAGTAGAGTTGAAGGAAGCCTCGGAACAAATAAGAAAAGATATAGAACAAATGGAAAGAAGAATGGAGGTTTAGATGCAATAGCTTCTTGAGGAAGCAAACCAAGAAAGTGGTTGACATTTACCGATAAGGAAGAAGGTAAAATGGCTCATCAAGAAGATCACTCAGAAGAGAAGGATTCAAAAGAGGATAGTAGAACTAGACATTGAATAATCTTTATTGATGATGGAAGAGCCTAAGCCATCTACGAAGAGGGAAAATATGAAGAAAATGGGCTCGGTGAGACTAAAAATGTTATTTCTAACAAAATATTTGCAAGTATGTGTCTGCAATTGCAGCAGATGCAAGTGAAGATGGAAAAGTGTGTAAAGAAAAAAAGTACAATGAGGAGACCAGCAGTAAACCATGGATATGTAGCACCACGTTGGCCTTGTCTCAAGAAGCATTTTGTTGGAACAAAAGGCACAAGTGAACAAGTTGAAATGAATGTAGTTGAGATTCAAAAAATGCAAGGAATTGGAAGGAAGAAGATTCATATTTGGTTGGAACTCAAATTTCTTTTTCATGAGGATTATGATGTAGGGACATCAAGAGTCTCATCACAAGCATCATTGTCACTTTTTGATTTTTAGGTTGTTCTGGATGTTTTTGGGTCTAGTAAGGTCATTTAAGACCATTTGGGATCATTTTGATCCATTCTAAAATGCTTTCATGGTAAGTTGCTAACAAGATGTTAAATGTTATTGTTACCTTTTCACTTTTAGCTTGTTTTGGATGCGTTTGGGTCTTGTAAGGTCATTAAGACCATTTGGGATCATTTTGATCCAATCTAAAATGTTTTCATGATAAATTGTTAACAAGATGTAAAATGTTACAAAAGTTGTCATAACTTATTTGCCAATGTTGTCAAAATGTTATAAAAATTTGGAAATCTTGTCATTAGTGTTAAAAAAGGAGTTACTAGCTAGTTGGGAAGTTGGGAGTAGTTGTAATATGATAAATACGTATTATCAATTCAAATCTGGGGGTTGGAGAAGGTTGGAGAATGAAGTAAGAAGAAACTTCATTTTTTGGCAAGTTGTATGTTGCATTTTCTATGCTTTTCCTCTATTACAGTCTGATTGTTTCCTTTGGTACGACCAAGTACAACAGGCCTAAAACCAATGGGAAAAGATTGATGGATGAATCTAGTTTCATTTTCTTTTGGTTTGGTTCAATTTCATGAAGACTTGTATAAGTTATGATCATTTTTGTAAGTGCAAGTCTGAATCTACCCATCAGTTTTGGGGAAATGACATGACTCTTATTTCCACCATTTGATTTTGACAAAAAATGGAGGAAATATATGTAATAAGGTCCTTTTCAATTTAATTGGAGTGATTGACCTAATTCTTTGAGTTGTGAATGTTATGGGTGACTATTCTTTTCATCTGCATGTGTATTTGTCTAATAAGGTGTAGCCAAGAAGTGAGACAGTCCATTTTTGAAGCATTTCACACAAAGAACACAACTTTGATTTTGGGATGTTCAATGATGGCCAAATAGGTATCTGAAATAAGTTTTTTTTTTTTGGAGAGGCTAGGATTGAAAAGATATGTCCAAAATGCCCTTTTGAAAGGCTACAAGCAAGAATGAGGCCTAATGAGTGAAACCCCAATTTTAAAAATGTTTAGCAATTGAGAGTTTTCTTGTTTGAGGATTGTTTGTAGTTTATCACCCCTATTCCGCATCACTTATACAATGTAATTTTGAAACATGAATCAAAAAAGTTTTACAAATGTGCTTTTTGAATTCTTTGCTCTAGCAAGCATCAAACAACCTTGTCATGAAGCCTGTAACTGTTAACAAGTGCATGCTAGATGACCATACAGGCATTGTCATCAATGGAAACATATCTCTCTAGTATGGACCCTAGTCATGATAACAAGTTTTGGTTGGCCAGATAAGTGAAAAATGCCAAAGTCTAGAAAGGCATTACAGAGTACAGTTGGACAGTTTTGGTCAGTGAACGCAGACGAATGATTAGATGGATCTATGACTTCAGGGATATGATATATGGGATATATATGGTTAAATATTATACTCACCAGTTTTATTATGTGATATGGCATATGTTATGGCATCATGAAATAGTACAGGTCCAGTAAGGCAGGGACATAGGGCAGTTTTGGTAATCAGATTATTTGGTGCAGTGAATTGAATTGGTTCACCTTTTCAATTACTTAGAATTGAAGGGACAACATCCAAGGTCTTAATTCTTCGATAACATGGTCTTATTTTGTATTTTGATATGTGTATGGATGCGTTTGATTAAGTCCCATTAGAGCTAACTGAGGTAAAGAATTAAAGAGGTATATAGGAACCAATTATGGTATGCAAGGATTAGTAGTTGTGTTGTTATGACGTGCAAGCCTTGATACTGGTTATCAGTAATCAGACATAGTGGTGCTATGTATGGCTCATTGTATATGATCTAAACTCTATGTAATATTTCATGTATTGGATAGCGAGTCCTTGAGAAGTTATATATTTCTCATAGTGTAAGGATACTGATATTTTCTCTTATAGGCCAATGTGTATTTCATAATATATATTTCTTTGGCAGTTGACATTCACCACAAAACTCATATGAACGAGCACTTGTTCACAGGTTGATCCACCAGGACACAATCTTAATAATCCAAAGGAGTTGTGGGTGAGATGAAGTAGGAGCCTTGTTTCCTTGAGGAAAAACTAAAAAACACATATATTTAGGTTATGAGAGCCTCTTGTGGACCAAGAACCTCAAAGCCTGCTACAACAAGTGCAGATGCTTGTCATATTGGTACCCTAATAATGCCTAAGAGTTATACCATATTTTATGGTCAATTTTGGTTGAAGGATTGATAAGGATGCTTTTTTCCAAGGTTTGAGCTTGAAAATAGGATTTTCACGCAGTCTTGGTCATAGAAGCAAATTTTGTTATATTTCAAAAAATATCAGATCTCATGCCAGACTGATATTTTCATGAAAAAAATTAAAATTGTGATATTTTCAAAACACATTGACTACTATTTTGATTGGAAATTTTTTTGAATATTTATGTTAGTTTCTTATTTTAGTTGTTATCATTATCTGATATTTTCCCTTAAGAAAAAGGCTGGTTTTCAGGTTAAGTGATTTTGATATCTTTAGGATGGCTTAGGTGTTTGATGAAGATCAACCAAATTAAAATTAATTGTGAGCAATATGTTGGAGCTTGAATATCATTAACTATATGATTCCTTTAATGAGATTGTTTCATGCTTTTTGTAAACTTTGTCTCATGTTATGGTAATATTAAGGGTACATCTGTTTATTCTTTTCTTTGTTAGAATTCATGCTTGAGAGCAGATTTATTTCTCTATCTGGGATGACATATGGCCATTGTTCCTATGGCTCCCTTGAAACTGACTCTATTGTACTGGAAGTAAGAATTTGTGAGTTATGTTAGTCACCCTTGACAGCTCTTGGGAAAGGTTTATTGATAGCAATAATAGAATGCTCTGGGTACCATAGAAACCAGATCTGAGTTGTAAGCAATGGTTTAGGAAATAGATATGCTGGTGCTTTTGGTCTTCACGAGAAACATAGTGCCTTGCTATTTCTCCTATCTACCAATTTAGAATATTGGACCATAGCATGAAGAATATTATCTTTACATTGGATTGGGTGGAGAAAGACCCTTATATTTTATTATTTGGCAGTAAATAGTGGTCTATATTAGCATTTGAATGAACTAAGTGATTGTGAGCAATCTGGTTTATAGTGCATTGGATCACATCCTACCCTGTTTGTATTAAATACTTATGATCTAGCATAATTCAGTCTATATAACCGATAAAACACATTAGGAACTGCAGCTTCACAGTTTGTCATACTTCATAGCAGCAAGCATCACTCTTGCTTTATGTGACTTTATAGCTTGACAAATGTAGTTTGTAATGTGCAATTGATTTTTAGGGTTCAAACTTTGTAGTCACATTATATAGTGATGCATTATTCAATGTGCACTATAATCAACAATTACAAAATTAATGAGGAAAATCCTTATTTCAGTATTCATGGTGTACATTTTTTGTTTTCTTTCACTCGCACTTTCTTTGCAATTAGGATGGCTTTAATTGTAAAATTATAAATTATTTTCATTGATACATGAGGATGCATCCTTAGGATCTGTTCTTGTACTTGAAAGTTGAAACATTAAAGGATTGTGGATATGCACCAGGAGTGTCCCAAGGCCATCCCCTAACTTTGTTGCCTACTTGGAAGTGCCCCCAAAATAGTTGTCTACCATCAAGGTACGGCTTGTTGTACCCAGGTAGAAATCATGTTTAAACAAAAAACAAAAAAATAAGAGGATTGAGATGACGCACAAAATTGTTGCATTTCTATCAAATACTCAAACCTAATAAAGTTGTAACCTTGTCTTTATAAACAAGAGAAACACAACAGCATTAACAAATTGCATTGTTTTTAATTGCCAGTAATGAGCAGTGAGCTTTGAGGAACGATGAAAAACAAGAAGAGGAGAACAACATTCCAATGGTGGGAAGTAGAAAGCCAGTGGTAGTGAGGTAAGTTTTCCTTTAATTTTCAAGATTCTTTAATTTTTAATATCTAATGGTGTAAAAAGTTTGATGAAAAAGAGCTAAGACAATATTTTTTTTCAGTTTGGATAATATTTTTTGTTAAACATGGGCTGCAATAAGGGTATTGAAAATGTTGGCTTTCAAAAAGAGGAGTTGGGGGCTAATTATGGCATGGGATCAATGTACACTAAGTGGGACAACCACATTATCTTATTTGAATGTTTAATGTTCTTTTTAAGGTTTCTTTTCTAATGCAGCTTGATGATTTTAATGGCTAGTGTCAATCAGTTACAAGGGGTGTTCCAATGTCAACTATGCATTTAGATGGATTAATTAAGATGAATGACACTACTTGAAATGATTTGGGACAACTTGTTTGTACTTTATATTTATAATAAGTGTCAACATGGATTTTCTGTTAACCTTTTCCTTGGGTTCCCATAGGCAAGGCAGAGATGGTTAGGGGCCTCAATTCTGGTGGAATGTTAGCCAGTGATGTCAATAAGTTTTGGTTGACTTTCTATTTTAGCAGATTACTGTATATTGTAAGTGCTATTTGTGGTGACTAATTATAGCTTCAATCATCTCTCAAGTTCTGTGTGCACCTGCAATTTCAAGACTTCAACAGTTTTCTAGTTTTAGCATATTACTATTTATAGCAAGTGCCCTTTCTAGTTACTAGTCTCTGTCTCAATTTCCCCTCAGATAAAAAGAGTGGCATCTTTTTTTCAGGACTTGACAAATTTCTCAAGGTATGAAAATAATATTTTATTAGTTCACTTGAATAATTTAATAAGTGACTTATCACTTAAATGAAATAAAATATCAAAAGTGTCCCCTTGTGTCATGCTTAGGTAGTGTTACAGTAATTTATTATTTACTATTTACTGTAGCATAAGTTTAAATTAGGTACTTATTATTTCCTCTAGCTTAACTTAGGTATGTTTTATTAGTTGTAATTAGCCGATAGGCTTTCCTTTTGGAGTTGCCTCCAGCAGAATTTGACTCTAGCTGGGAAGCCGGTGTCAGGAAATGGTTTCAGACAGTCATAAATAGATTAGTGAATAGTTTTTTTTTCATTCATTTCTCTTTCCTCTTCGTCGCTGTTGTTTCTCACTATTGTTCCTTGCACATTCCAGTTTAGACATCCTACCGCCTATTTTCTTGGGAATGGGCATGCTTGCCACTCCAGAGAGTCCAAGGTGATCGGTCATGAACGTAAGTGACAAAAATGCTTGAAAGTTTTTCTCAGGACTAAGTCCTAAGACGGGTTATACGGTTCATCTTCCCACTCAGTTCTGAATGTTATGAAATCGACTGTGGACTCATGCTAGCCATATAAGATCTATCATGAATTAAAAGTCATTGATTCTTTCTTCATGCCATTGCTTCTCTAAAACCTTCACAAAATTCAAAATTGGGATATCTTCACAACCCAAAAATAATATAACAGTAGAGACGTGAATTCAACTATGTAATCTTGTGCTCCCCTATTGTTGGATTCTTTCAAAAACACATTGTTATCTCAAGGCAAGATAGTGCAGTCACATTTATTAATTACTGGATTGAATCAACATGTCTTTTTGGAATCAAAGCTGTTGCAATGGATGCAGTCTGTGGCAATGTATGCAATCTATGGCAGCAGGGTTAAAGCATGCCAACTGTTTGACAAAGGGCCCCAACGAAATGTCTTTTTTATGGAACACCATGATTAGAGGCTATAGTTGTATTAAGGTCTTTGAGGAAGCTCTTAGATTATACTGTCAAATGCAAGATAAAGGCGGACATGCTGAAAATTTCACCTTTACCTTTGTGTGTGCTCAAGACATGTGATTTTCTCTCATATAGAAGATGAAAAGGAAATTCATGATCATATAATCAGAAATAGTGTCAAGTCTGACTTATTTGTGGGGAATGCACTCATAGTTATGTATTTAGCCAGTGTATGAGCTAAGCACCTTTCAGGTACCTACTAATGGTGGTACCACACCAGCATATGGAGTTGCCCCTCTTGCATATGGAAGCTCTGCCCCTGTTAATGGTATCACAACCCCAACATATGGCTATGCCGCTCTAACACATAAGGACGGAAATGAGGGCAAGAATGAGCTTGTGGTTGTATTACCCGCTGCCTACTAGATATCCACGTTACCCGCTACCTCCACGTGCATGCTACCCACCTTATCCTCCTCCTCTGGTGGGAAATATTCTCCACAACAAGGTTTCTCTCCTTGCAATCAGGTTGATTACCTTCCTTACAACTAGGTTGGATACCATTCTTACAATCAGTGTTACCCCCCATCCAACAATAGTCATCGAAGAAGAACAAGATGGGATTGGGACTAGGTGTTAGATGGGACGACTTAAACATCACACACTAAGACTTGATTCCTAGGCTAAAAGTGTTAAATAGTCAAAGTTGACTTTTTTTATCCAAGCTTATTTTCTTCCTTAATGTATGATGTTTAAGGGTGGCCGCATTAGATTGCTTTGTGGTGCTCTCGTAGGGGTGTTAATTGGTGGCATGGTCAGCTATAGCTTCCATGATGGAGGAGATTATGTCGATGATTTATGATAAGGTTATTTGCCAGATAACTTGATGAAGTTTCATACTTCTCCCTCTTGATTGGTGATATTTGAAATTGTTTAGTTATTTGAGTTTCAATGAGTAAACTATGTATATTCATTTCAATGCTCTCTTTGTGTTTTTGAATTTGAATAAAATGCTTCCTTTTCTATTTATTTGCAAGTTTTGGTCTCCATTGCATTTATTTTTGTGAAAGTGGGAAATTGTGCTTTTTTTCGTGAAGTACTACTAGAATGGTGTTTTCAATGGGAATTCACTATCTCATTGGATTGGGATTTGTTGGGGTAGGTGATCTGGGCCCATTCCCTATTCTATTTGGGATTGATATGGTCTAGGAAGAAGTTCCTTACCTTGTCTTGTTCGATTATGGATGAGTTGGGAGAATGTCCCAAGGACATCAACATTATCGGATAACATGTGAGAAATGGGCATAGTCTTCTAGAGACTTTTCTCCCCATCCTATTGTGTTAGGTTTGAAGTGGTGTAGTTTAGTAGGGAGTCCTCCCTTACCACACAGGGTTAAGATCTATGGTTAATATAATTCATTGAGGAGTTCTTACCCTGCAGTATGGGATTAGCATGACTTCAAGACTTTAAAACCCTACTTTGGATTTATATGATTTATGTATCTAAAATTTTAACTACACTAGATATGTATTACTTCTATTTATTTACCTATTTTCTCTGATTTTAAATGGTTGGCGTGAAAATATTTTCATCTCTCGATGATATTAAATACCTGAATGAAAATGATTGCTATTGACCATCCTTCTCCTTCATCTTAATGAAAATAAATTCATTTACTTTTATACGATATTTTAAACTTTTTGTGTTTGATTTTAAAAGAAAATTAAGATTTTAAATTTATTAATTTCTATATATTTATTTCAATTCCTTGAAACTAATCTACTAAATAACTTATTTAGTTTTATAACTAAAAACTATTTAATAATATTGAATTTATTTTTGAAAATGACATAAATTTGTATTTTTCTTTTACAATATTTTTTAATACTTTTTATGTTTGGCTTTAATCATTTTTCATAAACATCTCAAGTGAAAGATCTTTTTACAAACCCATTTTTTAAGGGTATTGGATGTCTATGTCAAAAGATTTTTTCATTTTCATACAATGGATATAGTTGTATGATCCTTCGTTATATATTTATCAAACAACCCTGCTTTAGACTCCCAAGGCAGGGACTCAAGCTCATACGAAACTCTTGTTGTCTAGTGTTTTGGTGGTGGTTAAATCGATTTGCAAATACATGTTGTATTCTCCATTTCTAATGGTTGGCATGAAAAACCTTTTCATCTCACAATGATACTAAATACCTAAATGAAAATGATTTCTATTGACCATCCTTCTCCTTAGTGGGTTGTATACTTTTGATGAATAATTTTTTTATTCATGTGCAATTATCATTTATGGTATTCTTGCTTCTTTTATTGTCTAGTGTTTTGGTGGTGGTCACATTGATTTGCAAATGCATGTTCTATTGTCCATTTCAAGGTTGTCATGAAAAATATTTTCATCTCTCATACTAAATACCTGCATGAAAATGATTGATATTGACCATCCTTCTCTTTAGTGGGTTGTCTACTATTGATGAATATTTTTTTATTCATGTGGAATTACCATTTATGGTATTATTGCTTCTTTTATTGTCCAGTATTTTGGTGGTGGTCACATTGATTTGCAAATGCATGTTGTATTGTCCATTTGAAATGGTTGGCTTGAAAAATATTTTCATCTCTCGATAATACTAAATACCTAAATGAAAATGATTACTATTGACCATCCTTCTCCTTAGTGGGTTGTCTACTTTTGATGAATTATTTTTTATTCGTGTGCAATTACCATTTATGATATTCTTGCTTCTTTTATTATCCAGTGTTTTGGTGGTAGTCACATCGATTTGCAAATGCATGTTGTATTGTCCATATCTAATTTGGTTGTTCTATCAGTCTTGTGAAGAAAATTTACAATGCAGAATTATGTAATGGAACAATAAATGATAGACACAATTATTTGGAAAATCCTAAGAAACAAGCCATGGTACACACAAAATTATGTGGAAAATCCTAATAAACAAGCCATGGTCGGGGAACTACAGCCTGCCCCTATAAGTCCCAGCTTTCAAACCCCGACCTAAAGTTTAGTCCTTAAGAAAACTGTGGCAAGACACTAATATGGTGCCCATGTTGATTATTCATCAATCTGAAATAGTACTATTAACCAGCCCACTCCTCACTATTTGTCACTTCTAAATATTACTAGAATTGACGCCATGTTCTAACAATTTGTTCACTTGGTGTCATATTTTAACAATTTGTATATTTGATGGAAGATTAAATGTCAATTTATACAATATACAAAAATACCAATATGATTATGATTATTCTTATGGATACATATTTGAGGTTATTTAATGGTAGAGATCTTATATTCTTGGAAAAAAGTTATTGATTGGAATCTTGCAAGAAAGTGGATAATGTATGCCTTGCATGTGAAACAATGCTTCTACTTATAAAAAAATATAAAAATTCCCATATACTTCAAGCTATCTATAGACCCAAAAATAAATTATCAATTATAAAATAAAATCAATTGATCTCATACTTGACTACTTCTAAGTTTTGCTATTCATTAGTTGTGATTACAAATATCTTTGTGTGTCTACCTACAAGTCTTAGTGTGTTGTTGTTGGCTTTACTTCTCTTTCTCTTTTATAGTTGCTTCATGATTTTAGGCTTTTGACAACTATATCACTGTTTAGATGTCTAATAAAAAATGATGATTATTCATATGAGAGTTTACCTTCATTTTGACTTCTCTAATTTTCCCTTGGGTTCGTTCTTGTGGTTTTTACTATGCCAATTTCTATAGAGTTTCTATTTTGTACCAAACAATTTAAGATATAAGCTAGAACGGGATGCTTAAGTTAGTAAAAATGAAAAATGCTCAAACACTATTTGCACTTATAGGACAAGCTCTCAAAATTTGACTGATTTATTCATAGAAAATTCATATCGACATCTTCTCGATTGCTAGTTTGGGTGGAAATTTGGCCAATCTTTGCTTGAAATACTTTATGTGCTAAATTCCATCCATTCTTTAAAAAAGGTTGTTTCAGTGATTGAGAAGAAAAGTTTTGATTGTTATTTTAGGTATGACAAATGAATATAAAGTTTAGGTTGTCTTTTGTATTACACTGTAAGATAAGGTCAACAAGGTAAGGTATGTGAAACATGAAATTGACTTGTTCTTAGATAAAGAATAGATGATCACTTTTAGTATGACATGTGAAATGTAGGGTGTATGATAGGTAGACGATTTAGTAGCCACCTAAACTAACTTCGGGCATCTAGAAATCCTAATTCATACGTCAAAATTTGTCAATTTTTTTGGTGAACCTTTGTAGGCGAGTGAAGAGCTTAAAGTGACCCTTTCAACTTTTCCACATTTACGAAGCTCTTTGTAGAACTCATAGAGTCTAAGGTGGTCTAAAAGTGCCATTTTGAAACATTTACCCAGAATTTGAACTATGTTCACCCCCAATTGTCACTCACCAAAAAAATAGTACTTTTTGCATAAATGGGTCAATCAGCAACCAAGTAAGTTAAATAATATCAACTATTAGTACATGTGCAATCAATTCTCAGTACATGTGCTATCATTTTTTTGGGTCTTTTTATGAGCAGTGATTGAGGAGATAGGTAAAGATAGATGTGACATTTATTTAAGCATGGATGAAACTGGCTCATGTCCCCTAGTATGGATCTCAAACATAGGAATAATACCTAATTAGGAAGAGATTAATCCATATTTATGTCTAAAGGTTGATCCCAAGTAGTAGAAGCATCTACGAAGGGAAGAAAACAACATTAGAGGATGAACAATCATGAATAAGAGAAGTTTCAAGAAGGAGAGAGTATTCAATATTCATATCCAAGGGCTCATCCCAAATAGTATCACTATCAAAGGTAGCAATAACATGAATCACTAAATGTTGGTCAACAACATCTTTGAAATTATTATCCTTTGAAGAGGAATGGGAATCAATGGAAGGAAAACCTAAGTTTTCATCACAGGCATGAAATGGAATGTCTTGGATATCATTAATGAAACTTGGCAAGAAAGATAACAACCCCATTTAAATGAAGTGAAATCACTATGAAAGAACTAGATGAATTTCATCGTATTTTTCAAAATGCAAATATATGAAATGCAATCTATATGTAAATAATGAAAAAGGCGATCTAAATACCACCAATGCAAATAATAGCATACAAATTATATCTAGATACACAAAAAGTAATCTAACTTCAAATTTGAACAAAGAAGATGAATATAACACCACAAAAGAAAGGGTTAACATAGTCAAGTTCAACGAAATGTGCAGGAGTAACATGGAATCAGTTACCCTAACACATTTAGAAGGGGGAATACCAAGGTCCCACTCCTTTGATTACAGTTGATTAACACAAAAGGAAGTATCAATGCAAACCATAAATTGAAAGGTATGAATAACTCAAATTTATCTCCTCTCGCCTCCACCTTAAGATAATTTAAGCAAGATTAATATGCAATATAGAGCTCAGATATAAAGATGTGACAAAATGATAAAGTATATGAAAATGAAAGAGATGACGATAAAATACCTTGTGAGATATAAACCTTAAAAAGGATATCAAGCAACCTCGAAAAGGGTTGATCCTTGCAAGCTAGAATTAAAGTTGTACTAAGGATAAAACCTAGAAATTGTTTGGTAATATGTCAGGGGTGAACTATTGGATACTATAATTTAAGCAATTGTTACATTGTCATTGATTTCAAATCTATTGGTGAGACATTCTTCTATCTAATCTAAGTGTCATATCTATTTGATTGATGAAGAGGATATGAGAAGCTACTCATAAAAAAAGAATCTAGAGGAAAAGTTGAGTTATGAAAAGGAAAACTACAAATGGAAACTTGATTAGTTGGACTTTGGCAAGATGTATTGATTGTTTAAATCATGTTTCAAGACAAGAAGATGGTAATGTAAAAGACTTGAAAGTGTGAACAAAGATAGATCAAATGTATAGGCTTGACCGAGTAACAAAGTAGAAGACTAAAGAATTTTGATGCACATGTTGAGTGATGCTAGTCTCAATCAAGCCACGATAAGTGCCAAGAAAAGTTGGTGTTGACTGAGCATCAGTATCAATCAAGTGGTAGTGTATGTGCTGCACAAGAATTTTTATAGAGATTGAGTGATTCAGTGATGATCGAGTGTCAGAACACAGTGTTGCTCAAGGAATGACATTTTAACTATTTGCAAGGAATCATAATTTCTAGCCAACTAAGTTGATTTCTTGGGATATGGAAAGTGTGTTGAACATAAGGATCGATGAGCTAGATCATTTAATACCATGAGAGGATTAGGTAAATAACCTAAGAGATGGTTCCAAGAGAAGTTTCTAGGAAAAAAGACAAATAGAATAGCAATCAAATTCATTGTATTTGATGGATCAAATCATAAAGTCTAATGTCTACGGCATTGTTTAAGCAGAAAAAGAGAAAATTTACATATTGAAGGAGGTAGAAAGGTGAACTTTCTATGGTAAGAGTGAGTAGAGTCTAGAGAGGCTATGTCCATGTGAAGAAGTTCCATAGATTTGGAGTTGTTACTAATGTTATGGACTACTAAATCTGAGTAGAAGGATTAATTGACTTGAGAAGAAGTAAAGAGTGTTTGCTTGAAGGGTTGCCAAGGGAATCAAAGAGTGACATGACAATGGAGGCTAGACAGTAAATTAGTACATGAGAGCTAAACCAAGATCTGTACATGCAAAGTGAGTTGTACTTAACAGATCAAACATGTTGTTACTTTCTAACCATTGTAAATAGTATTTGAAATCTTGCAATCAAGGTTGATCTAACAATATATGTAAATCCTTTAACAAAGTGACATTGTAATGGATTGTTCTAAAGTCCTCTAATAAGGCCACTCCTAATAGGGTGATTAAATCCTTTAACAACGTCAATTTTAACACTGTGTATTATAACCTTTAACAGGGTTGGCTCCTAACATGACTCACTTCAGAAGAGTAAAAATTGGTGACATATTGGTGGTGGTTTTTTCCAAATTGGGTTTCCACATTAAATCCTTGTGTCAAACTTGTGTGGATGTTATTATGATCTTTTATTGATTAATGTTTACATTATGCAAGTATGTTATTTTAGAATAGTGGACAACTAGCTAATGTTACTAAAAGTTTGTAGTAGGGACCAAGCCATGAAATGGTAAGACCTAAAGCTTTAAAGTGTTTGTTTGTTTAATTGGTACATCTGGACCTTGGATAACTGATTTACCCCTCCCCCCCTCCTCAATTATTCTAAATATTCTAACAATTGGTATCAGAGTGTTGGTGCTTGTAGAAAGAAGTTTGTGCTTGTAGATAGAATTTTGAAGGTACTCAAAGCTAAAGATCATGGCATACAAAAGAGAGCTACCAAAGTTGAACAAGGAAAACAATCCTATATGGAAAAAGTTGATGAGGCTACATATAGGTAGTATTGGTGATGATGCATTGGATTTTCTAGACAATGCATATGTGGACATAACAACAGCCCTCTACCTATTCAACAACTAAAAGAAAAGCAAGAACATAATTAGTCAATGTTGGAGATTACTTCAGCCCTAACCTATGTTGAGTTTAATTACCTAAAAAAGTGTTAGAATTCAAAGGAAATCTAGGATAAATTGAAGATCATCTATGGAGGAGATGATAATGTCTTAAGAGACAAATCAAAAAGTCTAAGAGGTAAGTTTGATAAAATGAGAATGATAGAAGGTGAGAATATAGTACAGTATTGCACAAAAATCAAAGAATTTGTCAATGCTATTAGAGGAGCTAAAGGAAATATTGAAGATGAAACAATAATCAGCAAGCTATTGAGAACTCTAGTTCTTGATTATGTTATTAGGGTTTTTGCAATACAAGAATTGAGATGTACTCCAGGTAATGACCTAATTCTAGAAGGTTTAATTGGTAGGCTTACTGCTTTTGAGATACCTTATTTCAATAATTGAACTCTTACTCCTATTGACTCTACTTTTAAATCACAACTAATTCTTAGCAAGAAAGAAAAAGGAAAATATGTGAAAATTGATAGTGATGCTTCTAATGATGAACTTGATGAACTTAAGGAACTGATAGCTAGGATAATTAGAAGAGGCAAAGGAAAATACAAATGCAAACTTCCCATAAAAAAAAATTAATGCAACAAGATTGGTCATATTATGCAAGGTGTCCTGATAGAGAAGACAAGGATGAAAGGAAGGAGAGAAAGTACAAAGGAAGAAGAGATGACTAAGACTTCAATAAGAATAAGGACTATAAGGAAAAAGATAAGAAATCTTGTTATATTGTTGAAGAAGAAACTAATATTGTATCTAAAAATAATGATTAAGAGACAATTTATGTTGCTATGAAAGATGATTCTAATGAAGATGAGAAAATTTCTTTAATCTCTTTTGTAATGATAGATGGATAATTGATAGTGATTTTTCAAATCACATGACTGGTGATAGAATTATTTGAGGGCATTGAGCTATACAATGGTAGCTATGTTAAATTTGGTAATGATGTTCCATGTCTTGTGAAAGGTAAAGGATCAATTAAAATAACTGATAAGATCAAATGTGACAATGTCTATTGGGTTGATAGACTTAACTATAAATATGTTGAGTGTTTCATAGTTAAACAAATCAAGGTACAAAGTTGAATTGCATCACATAAAGGCCAAAATATTTGATGTTGATGGTAAATTGATTGGAAGTGGTGATTAAACAAGAGGTCATTTTTTCTATCTAGATTTATCTAATGAGAAATGTCTATTTGTACAACATGAAGATATTTGGTTATGGCACAAAAGGTTATGTCATGTAAATTTTGACAATTTGGTTAGCATTAGAAAAATGAAAAGAGTAAGAGGTTTACAAAAACTGAAGAAACCTATAAATGCTATGTGTAAACAATGTCAATTGGGGTTAATGACAAAGTTTAGTTTCAAGAGAAAAACATATTCATATGATGATATTTTGGAATTGGTTCATACTGACCTATGTGGACCTATTGGTGTTCGAAGCTATTGTGGAGACAAATATTTCATTCAATTTGTTGATGACTATTCTAGAATGATGATTGTGATGTTTCTTAGAGAAAAATATGATGTTTTTCAACTATTTAAGTGTTAGATGGCTAGAGTTGAAAAAGAGACAGGGAAGAGTCATAGCATTTGAGATCTAACAGAGGTGGTGAATTCATTTCCAATGAGCTCAACATATTCTACAATGTCAAAGTAATCAAAGACATATGTCTGCACCTAGGACCCCTCCTTATAATGGTATAGCTAAAAGAAGGAATGGATCAATTATGGATTGTGCTAGAATGTTAATGATGGAGAAGAATGTGTCATAAAAATATTGGAGATAATTTGTAAATACTATTGTTTATACTCTAAACAGAGCACAAGTCAAGAAAGGTACAAATGCTACACCATTTAAACTATGGTATGGATATGCACCTAATGTGAAATATTTCAAAGTTTTTGGAAGCAAATGTTACATACTTAAAGATAATAGGAATGAAAAACTTGATGCTAAAAGTGATGAAGGTATATTCTTAGGATATTCCACTAAGAGCAAAGCTTATAAGTGTTTGAACTATAACACTAATAAAGTTGTGGAAAGTGCAAATGTGAAAGTTGATGAATATATAAAGAAAATGAAGTTGAATGTAAGATAGAACCTAAAGACTACAATTCATTCATATATGTGAATTATAGTGTTTGAGAAAATAAAGTTGTAGATCCTCAACATACTGGGAATGTCAAGTTGCAAGAACTAGTTTCCAAGAATTAGACTTGGGTGTCGAGAAATAGCTAAATGATGTTGAGTCATAGACAAAGGAAGAAAAACAATAGGAAAGCAATGTCGATTTGGGAGAGCATGAACCAGAACCTAAACAAGAGAGAGATACAATGAGCTTAAAATCATTTTTCAAGATGAACCTGTTGAAGAACAAAGAAGAAAAGAGCTTGTGTTAGAAAAATATGCAAGAATACATCATGCACCTAAAGAAATCATTAGAGATAAAGAGTCTGGTGTTATGACAAGAAAGACTCAAAAGTGATACATGCTTACTTTGTGAGTTTAAGCCCAAATCTGTGAAAGATTCTTTGGGGGATGAAGATTGGATAAAAGTTATGAATCAAGAAATTGAATAGATTGAAAAGAATAAAACATGGTCTCTAGTACTCAGACCTAAAGACAAAAATTTTATTGGAACAAAGTGGGTATTCAGGAACAAGCTGAATGAGAAAGGTGAGGTCACAAGGAACAAGGCAAGACTGGTGTGCAAAGGATATGCATAAGAGGAAGGTGTTGAATATGGGGAAACATTTTCCCCTATAGAAAGATCAGGAGTTAGAACACTACTTGCATATTCTTCTTATAAAGGATTTAAGGTATATCAAATGGATGTCAATTCTACATTTCTGAATGGGATACTTGAAGAATAAGTATATGTAGAACAACATAAAGGATTTTTGGATCCTAGCAAGAAGAATATGGTGTGTAAGTTGCACAAAGCTTTATGTGGATTGAAACAAGCCCCTAGATCATGGTATGACAGACCTCATAATCATTTGGAGAAGATTAGTTTGCAAGAACAAATGATAAAATCAATCTATATTTGAAGACTATTAAGAACAATGAGGTATTTTTATCTAAAATTTTTGTTGATGATATCATATTTGGAGGCAAGGAAGCATTACGCAAATCTTTTGTTGATGAAATGAAAGAGTTTGAAATTTCAATGTTTGGTAAGATCAAATTCTTTGTTGGTTTAAAGGTATATCAAATGAAGCAAGGTATCTTCATTACTCAATCCAAATATATCATGGAGCTATTGAAAACCTTTAGAATGAAATATTTAAAACTAGTGAGTACACCTATGGTTACTAGACACAATTAATCTAAGAGTGATGATTCTGATAATGTGAAATAGACACAATACAGATCAATGATTGGCAAAATGCAATACGTTGTTTATAGCAAACTAGATATTGCATTAGCAGTTGGGATAGTTGCTAGATTTTTAACAAGTCCTAAGGACAATCACATAATGGAAATAAAAAGAATATTGAGATATCTGAAAGGAACAAAAGACTATTGGTTGTATTATAAGAAGAGTGATATATTTGAACTAAAGGAATTCAGTGACTCTGATTGGGCAGAAAAATTTGATGACAAGAAGAGAAAAAGTGGTGGTGCATTTTTCTAGGAAAGAGATTGATTTCATGGACAAGCAAGAAGTGGAACTGCATTTTCTAATCAATAGTTGAAGCTAAGTATGTGGCAACAGTAGTGAACTATTCAAATATCATATGGATCAAAAAATTGTTGAAAGGTATGAAGGAAGAGATTATTGATCTAGTGGTTATATATTATGATAACACAAGTATTGTTAACATATCCAAGAATCTTGTTAGGCACACAAAAACAAAGCATATTACTATGAAGCATCATTACTTGAGAGAACTAGTTCAAGACAAACAAGTCAAATTGGAATGTGTGAATACTAAAGAAAAAATAGCTAACATATTCACTAAAGCTTTACCTAAGGATGCTCATGAATATCTTAGAGGTAAAGTGGGGGTGATTCTCCTAGACAAAGCTACTTAAGACATAGTAAAGCATTGCATCAAATGTGCTGATTAGACTATTTTACACATCAGTAAAGATAGTTCTATTTTAGGAGATTGCCTAAGGTAGTAGTACAGAATAAGGATAGAATAATGGAATAGTCATATGAAGATGACAAATGAAGAATTCAAAATTGACATGAAAGTATCTACATGAGAAGGATGTGTGAGATAGAGCTAGTGTCTTTGGCATTATTGTCAAAGAGGGAGAGATTGTCTAAAATATAAAGAGGGGGATTTATATCCAAAAGAAGGGAATATCTATGACATTGTGAGGGAGAGATTATCAAAGGATTAACAAACAAGAAGGAGAAAGTAAAAGCTAGCAAAGATATGCTAAGAGGGAGTGATTACTTAGAGGGAGTTCATAAGATCTACTTGAGATTTTGCTAGAGATATGGATCAAAATAAAACTAAGGATACTAAAAACGATCTAATAGTGTTACTTGTGTTGTACACATTTTGGATTGTATGGTAACTTGAAGCATTACTAAAATATTTTAAGATGTGTTTCCATCAATGCAAATGAGGGAGATTGTTAGAAACTACAATTGAAACAATTGTTATGTTGTTATTGATGTCAAACATATTAGTGAGACATTGTGCTATTTGATCTAAGTATCATATATATTTGATTGATGAAGAGGATTTGAGAAGATACTCATAACAAAAGCATCTAGAGAAAAGGTTGAGTTATGAAAAGGAAAACTACAAATGGACACTTGATTAGTTGGACTTTGACAAGATGTATTGATTGTTAAAATCATGTTGCAAGAGGAGAAGATATTAATGTACAAGAGTTGAGAGTATGAAAAAAGATATATCAAATGTATATGTCTGATCGAGTAATAAAGTAGAAGACTAAATAATTTTGATGCATATTATGAGTGATGCTAGTGTCAACCAAGCCATAGTAAGTGTTGAGAAAAGTTAGTGTTGAGTGAGCATCAGTATCAACTGATTGACTATGTATGTTCCAAGAAATAAGTTTTATAGCCACCAATTAATTCAGCGATGATCAAGTGTTAGAATATAGTGTTGGCAAAGGAATAACATTTTAACTATTTGAGAGGAACCACAATTTCTAGCCAATTAAGTTGATTTCTTGGGATATGGAAAGTGTGTTGAAGATAAGGATCAATGAGCCGAATCATTTAATACCATGAGAGGATTAGGTAAATGACCTAAGAGATGGATTCTTAGAGAATTTTCTAGAAAAGAAGAGATAAATAGAATGGTGATCAAATTCATTGTATTTGATGGATCAAATCATAAACCTTAAGATTGACAGTGTTATTTAAATGGAAAAGGCTAGAATTGCCTATTTAAGGAGGTACTAAGGTGAACTTTCTATGGTAAGAGTATATAGATTGTAGAGAGGTTATGTGTGTAAAGAAGCTCTAAAGAGTTGAAGTTGTTACAAATTTTGTCGACCGAAAAATCTAAGTAGAAGACTTAATTAAGTTGAGAAGAGCTAAAGGGTGATTGCTTGAAGGGTTGCCAAGTGAATCAAAGTGAAATGATAGTGGAGGCTAGATAGTAAATTAGTACATTAGAGATGAAAAAAGATTTGTACATGCAACATGAGTTGTACTTAATAGACCAAACATATTGTTACTTTTTAATCATTGTAAACAATATTTGAAATCATTTAATCAAGGTTGACCTAACAATCATAAGGACCTAACAGTCTATGTAAATCCTTAAACCATGTGACATTATAATGAAATGTTCTAAAGTCCTCTAACAAGGCCACTCCTAATAGAGTGATTAAATCCTTTGAGAAGGTCACATTTAATAGTGTGTATTGTAACCTTTAACAAGTTTGCCTCCTAACAAGGCTTACTTTAGAAGAGTGAAAATTGGTGACATGTTTCTAGTGGTTTTTTACCAAATTGGGTTTGCACATGAAATCCTAGTGTCAAAATTTTGTGGACATTATTATGATTTTTTACTGATTAATGTTTACATTCTATAAGTTTGTTATTTTAGAACAGTAGACAACTAGCTAATGTTACTAAAAGTTTGTAGTAGAGACCAAGCCATGGAATGATAAGACCTAAAGTTGTTTAACTATTTGTTTGTTCAATTGGTACATGTAGACCTTGGATAAATAATTCACCCCCTCCCCAATTATTCTAAATATTCTAACATGAACTAGATCTTCAAGGGAAAATGGATCACCAAGGTTGCAATGTGCCCCTAATGGCAGTATGTGAAGTTGATTATGAATTCATAGTTTTGATAAATAATGAAAATGATATTCAAATCTGCAACATGTTCATCAATCTAAGATCCAAACCCTCCAAAATTTAAAAAAAATTGTTGGTTGTTAGGGGGATTTGCCTCATTCAAACCCTAGTTTAGGAATTAACCTTGAATTGAAATAAAAATAGAATGACTACAAGTAGTATTGATTGCTCTAACATAGAAGAATTGTAAATCTATGAGTATTCTCTTTAATTTGGAATGTAATCATGTATATAGATGAAATAGCCTTGGGTCAATTTTAAAACCCTAGAAAGAAAATAAAAGTGAAACCAAAACCTTCATATATTCATGTGCTTGAAATTATCCATAGGAATTAATGTAGATCTTGAGAGGATGGATGTAGAAGATGCAAGGAAGGATCTTGAATATATGAAGGGAGATTTTGAATGTTGAAATGCTAGATCTTGCACAAACTCCTTCAATAGCTTGAATACATGAATCCTTGATCTTCAATGGATACATAACTTGAATGCTTGAATAATGCTTGAGAACTTGAGCGATTGAAAGTGAGGGATCTTGAACTTGAATTTTATGGATTCTTGATATGATTCATGGATGTGAGATGAAGCAAATGGAAGGGTTTATAAAGGGCTCAATATAGCTTAGTTCCGTAGGTCGACCTACCTAAATGTTTTCACCCTGAAAATAATTAGACATGGGATACACATAGAGGACCCAAAATAGGCCCCAATCAAGGGTGCACTACATCCCTTATTAGCCCATCATGGGTGCACTATAGTCATGGTAGATTACCATAGCCCATAACCTTCAGGATCCCAAAATAAGTCCTAGATCCCCGAAATCAAGCACAAATTCTAAGATATAGTCATTTTAGTGTGAAGAATAGATTCCAAGTGGATAGATGAATGGAAGAAAGGAACTAGGGAAATAGATCCTACCTTGAGCTTAATGCCATATAAATAGGAGCTTTAAAGATGATATATTAGGTTTTACCCCAATTCCGACTAGGAGAAAGGACAAAAAAGGGAAGGAGGGAAAGGTGCAAGGGGATTTAAATTGGAGTGTTTCTAATCTAAGATGGTACAAAAACTATATACATGGTCATCAACGGGAGCTCATACCTTTGATTACACATTGGTTTTTTTAGCAATGTGTTGATGACTTAGTGAGTCAGATTCATCCTAATTTATCTAGTGGTCACAAGTTCATAATTACTGCTAATGATTATTTCACAAATTGGGTCGAGTTTGTGCCTTTGTTTGTTACTATTGGGAAGCAAGTCTCTTTATTCATCCTAAATTATATCATCTGTCAATTTTGTGTGATCTCCTCTATAGTTACTGATAATGTAGGACATTGCAAGAATAAGGAACTTAAACAACATTTTAATAAATTTAAGATCAAACAAAACTACTCTTCAATCTATTACCCTCAAGTTATGGCCAGACTAAAGCTTCCAATAAGACTCTTCTCAAAATCTTGCATAGAATTGTCAACAAATTAAGAAGAGTTTGGCACCTATAGATTAATCCTACACTTTGGGAATCCAAGACTACTATTCACACACCCAGAAGAGTCATGCCTATTTCACTTGTATATAGTTTTGAGGTTGTTTTACTCGTATAGGTTGAGATTCCTTCACTTAGGGTGGCTCTAAGAGGTCTTGTGACAAATGAGGATTGCAAAGTCATATGCTTACATGAACTAGAACTTTTGGATGAATGAAGAAAAGTTGTGTTTGATCACATGATGTTTTATCAAAAATAATGTCTCAAAGCTATAACAAGAAGGTTCTCCCTAGATAGTTCAAGGTTGGAGACTTAGTCTTATGAGAGAATCCCAGGAATCAACAAAATAAAGCTCAAAAGGGAAAATTTGAACCCAATCAGTTGGGCACATATATCATTACTGTTGCTCCTAGGTTTGGTGCATATAATATTTCTACACATGAGGGAGAAAGACTCCCTAAACCTATCAATAACCTTCACTTAAGAAGTTCTACACATGACGCTTTATTATTTAGAGATTTGTAAATATCTTAAGGTCTTGAAAATTTTCTAAAAATCATAAAATGTCTTGAAAAATTAACCATCTTAGTGAAAACCAAGCAATATATCCTTTGTTGTATCACACAAATAATCAAATATAATACAAAAATACAAAAAAAAATCTATTCCAAGTGTTGAAAACCTAGACACAGACACTACTTGAGGTCTATACACCTCTATCAATTAGTTCGCAAGCCTAACACCTAGCCATTTAACTCCATGTTAAGTACTTATTTCCTAGGGTCTTTTTCTAGGTCTAGGGGGCATGAATCACATGTTTTAGGCTTCGAGGATACCACACAAATAGTGTTTCTCAACACTTTCGTTGACACTTAGTGTCTTTGAGCTTATGCCTTGTTGTTATTCTTGGGTCATGATATTTATCACTTGCAAACATGAGTCCTAAAGAGTCAAAAATTTCTCTTTCATTTTCTCTTTCACATCATGCTTAAACTAAAATTGTCTAAGATACGCTTGAAATTTTATTTAAGTGTTACTTTTGTTATTTTTATGAGTGTTCCTTCCTTAGCCTCTCTTGGATATCATTAAACTAGAGGACTAGGGGCATGGGGCATGTGGCATGTTTTCTTTTGTCTTCTGCTTATGGGTGTATCTCCGATGATCCTTAGTGTCTCTTTCTTTGACCCCCTTGGACACTTCGAATATTTAGGGCATCATACTTTTGTGTTACATTATTTTTTATCATGCAAGATCACAATCATGGTTATCTTGGCCTTTATGCCTTGGTACAGGCATAATCTTGCAATATTAAACATA
This sequence comes from Cupressus sempervirens, assembly GCA_028749045.1. NCBI lineage: Eukaryota > Viridiplantae > Streptophyta > Pinopsida > Cupressales > Cupressaceae > Cupressus > Cupressus sempervirens. The sequence goes on along the minus strand of CM053785.1, from coordinate 210,039,422 downwards.
GAGAATCTACCAATGAGTCATCTTGAACTTCATGTCTTTGATTCTTATTCTAGGTTCTCACATTCTAGCTCAATGTAACATTAAGGACCTACGTAATTGACCCATGCAAAATTATAGTTTTTCATTTTCATATTGGTTTGCATCTTTAGGATTTCATTTTAGTTTAGTTTGCATATGAGTTTAGAGAGATTCTCCTTCATCTTTCATGGACATGTCAGTCGATTGTGTTCATATTCTTTATTCTTCTTGATCATGTCTTCATCATATCTCATATCTTTCTCTCATTATCTTCTTTCTTTTCCTATCATCAAAAGGGGTTAATCATATCATCCTATTTATCTACCCTTTTGGGATCCTTACATATCATTTTGACCTATAAAAAATTAAAACATCTCATATTTCTACAAATATTGTACCCTAACCTAATTTTGACATCCTAGATCCATTTTTGGGATTGAAAATTGAAGTTTGACTTTATCTTGTGTGTCGAAATTGTGTTTAAGTTCTTTCTTCTTCTGTGCAATTGATCAAGTTTATGAGGCTTAACCATCACATCTTTTGAGGAAATTATTTGTTTCATTGTTTCCACCTCTTCATCTTCTCTCTCTCATTTCATCACCTTTATTCTTGTTTTTATCTAATTCTCACGATTATCTTTCTAATCAAATGTAGTAAAATTGGGGCAAATTCTCAATGCTTGGTGGTCAAACTTTGGTTCTTCTCTCTTTGAATATCTTATCTATTATCATGGACCTTATCTTATCTTAATTTGATCATATATATCTCATTTCTATATCTCCTCTACCTCATTTTTATTTCAATGCCAAAGGGGAAAGAAAAATATAGTAGCAAATTGATGCTACTATCTATTTGTTTTCTACTTCACCTAGGATAGACTCTTGATCTATCTATCTATCTATCTATATTGTAAAAATTAGTATTTTTATTTTGCTATGGGTCTTTATATTGTCTAGACATATTATTTCTCATCTTAATGGGTTTTGATATTGTCTTAGCTATTTCTTTCCTAATGTTCAATTCCACTACCTATCAACTGTGCATTCAGGATCATTTATCTCTCTGCACTTCATTCAATTAGGTTTGGAGTCAAATCTCTCCCAATCAACTCAACATCATCATTCTTTGACTTCATTTTTCCTAGATTGCTCACTAGTCAAATAGGAGCAAATGTAATCACCCAAAAATGGTCTAGTAAACTATAAGCCCCCCTTTCAGCATTTTTAATCTCTATTCTAGACTATATGTTATGCTTAATCAATCTTACATTACTATATTTAATCACTTATCCTTGGTCAAATCATCAATTAATCAGCCAAGGGGTTTAGCTTAGTTGGTTGAAGAAATGAGTTCTCATTGTGGACACCCTGGTTCAAATCCCAAGAGGGACATCTTTGTGGAATTCTAAGTTGTGAATCTCGATTTTCTATTGTTTGTATTAGTCTCATTGTAAAAAGTGGATTCTAGTTTGTGACTCTTGGTCTTCCAATTGTTGTTTCTAGTGTGATTACTTGTAGGAAGCTTGAATAAGTTTTAATTGTTGCTCTTAAGAAGCACCTGATATGTAAATGATCTTAATATAATATAAAATCATCAATTGATCATTTATTTGATTTTATTCTATGTTTTGGCCACCTTATGTTAAGTTTTATTTAATTAAAAGAACATGCTTCCTTTTAATTATATAAAAAATCCCCTTAATCTATGTGCACCTAAAAATCACTTTCCTAAAAAATAAAAAATAAAATACATATAAAGAAGAGAGAATTCCCCCACTTGGATGAAATTTATTGTAATTCAAATATTTTGTCTTATTCTCCATCTTAATTAAAGTTCCTTTAATTTTGTCTTATCTTCAACTACTTTTTTTGAGGTGGACTTATTTGAATTAATTTATTCTTTAATCTTTTTCTTAAGCTTAGTTAAAGCATAATTTATTTTTTCTTCACTTCAATCATTTTTCCAAGGTGACTATTTGGACTAAATTTAGTTTAATATAAATCCTCTTCTTCATCTTTATTAAAGTAAAATTATTTTTTTCTTATCTCTAATCATGTGCACAATCACCTTTTTCACGGTAGTTGCCTCTTCTTCTTTTATCCCTTCCAATCATTTTGAATTATTTTCTTTGCTCCATGAAGGTGGAATCTTTGAATTTTTCTTATTTTTCCCTTTTAATCTCAACCACTCATTATTTTTCCTCCTAAACATTTCTATTGATTTTTCCTCTTAAGAGATGCATGCACATAGATCAACTAAGATTTATTCTCTATCGTAGATTTTATCTCTTACTATTTATCATCCTTTTCTCTTTAAAAGGAGGCCCTCTCCTCACACACAACTCTCTAATACATCTTTGTTTCTAGCATTAGAATTTTCTTTGCACTCTTACATTCTCATTATATCTTAGAATTATTTTTTCTCACAATCATCTTAACTTAATCTTTCATTATTAGCATAGTTTTACTTTCTTGTACATAGATTAACTTTACTTTCCTTGAAGTTACATCTCATTTAATTTAATCTTGCATCTTCATCTTCGCTTAATTTGCATTATATCTTTATTTTGTGTTAGTTTATGGTGACTAATCAATTTACTATTATACACTCTCCACAATTCCTCAGTGGAGGTCAGGCAGAAAAAGAAAAAGAAAAAGGGCCTAATTTATCGACAAGTTTAAGGCCAACTTGTTGTAATTGACTATAACCCTAAAGTGGAATTTTTTTTTTGTATAAAATGGCTTAGCGTTAGAGATTTCATGAGGTGCGATGTGATAATAGCTATTTGAGACAATATTAAGCTCTAATGGATTATCAATTATAATCAGGTTGTAATCATTGGATAATAAAAATATCAGACTCGTTATTTGGTGGGCATAGCCTAAGGATTGGGTGAACCATGTTAAATCTTTTTGCATTGTGTTATTTTCTATATGCTTTATTATTTTCTGATATTGGATATATTTGCATGTAATTTTTATTTATGTCTTGTTAATCTTAACAAATCTCTCGTTCTATGATACAACTTGTAAGGGTCAGAATGATACAACTTGTAAGGGTCACGACACTTGGGTTCATTTGAGAGCCACCATTACTACTATTGCTTGTGTGTGCCTTGTGCATCATGGATAGAGAGATACAAGCTACTTTCCAAGCCTCCCAATCAATGGGATCCCTTGGATGTAATAGTTTATAGAAGTATGCCACATTTTAAGCATACACTCGCCACTTTTAATCTATAAAGGGTGATAAAATATTAGAAATTCCTATTATGCATTGAAAAGAGAATTATGTACCTAAATAAATTGGAAGAGAAAAGAGAAAAGTAATTCATACAATTGAAATATTTTTAAAAATTGTGAAGATAATATTTTACAAGAGGCTTCAGCAAAGAGATTTCTCAATTAGAGACATGGTTCTTTGTGATATAAGAGAAGAGAGCCTAAGGGATTACATAAGAAGTTTGACTCTTTATGAAGAGGTTCTTTCAAAATTAGAAAAGTCATAGGCAACAACTCTTTCCTACTTAACTATATTGATGGTACTCCTCTTACACTTTCTTATAATGGGAAAGATTTGAAAACTATTTGATCAAGCGTTTCCCCCCTTATTGTACATAGTTTCTTGTCTTTCTTTGAGTTTGTGTGTTGTTTTGCTTGATTGTGCCATTTTTCCTATGTCACCTAATGACCAAGGCATCGCCATGCAATTCTAGATTATCTTTGTCCTATGAGTTTTATCACCATTTAGAGACAATATTATTTGTGCTTCTATTATTTTACTTTTAAAGGGTCACCCTCAAAAGTTGAGCCATTTGTTGCAATTTTTAGGCCCTTCCCAAACTATCAGTCTTGCCAAGTTTTTCATAACCTTGCTACAGAGTTGTAGTTTTCCTCAAGTCCACAATATCCCAATTTGTGTAAAGTGTTATTAGTCACTTTCTTGGACATTTTAGGAAATCTAAAAGCTCTAATTGCTAGTTATTGAGTGACCAGTGAGTCTCAATCCTTAGTATAACTCTGCATATGAATCTTTCCTTCATTGTGTTAGTCCTTTTGTAACACCCCGCCAAGGGATCCAAAACAAATAACCTAAATTTTTGCTAAGTTTGCCAAACATTTTTTTTTTTTTTAAACAATAAGAATAGCATACACATCAAACATAAAGTAGCAAAAGCAAAAACATACAATCATCTATAAGAAAATACATATTATAATCCATCTAACTAATCATCATAAAATCAACTGAATATGAAACAATATTTGATAATCTAAAAGATAGTGCTACTAATCAACAAGCATAAATGGGCCTAAAAGAGTTTGGCAATAATAATAAAATGCAAACTAGGGGCAGGCACTACACCTTTACTTCTCTACTTGTAGCTTGGTTAAAAATGTTTACATTTTGCCAAAATTATGATGATGCTTCATTTAATACATGTCTTATTAGAATTAATATATCACTTGGGTGGTGGATTTTTTATCATCACTCCTTAACACCTCTAGTATACTACTTGCTCAAACTTCTCCCTTGATATGCAATCTATAATTCAAATCTAACTATCAAAGGTGGATGATACCAAGACAGAGCAAGAGGATTTTTATATGCTCCTAAAGTATTAAAAACACAAAGATTTTTTATTTCTTAGGTGTAGCAGCTTCTCCAAAGTAGTTTAATACATGCAGGAGAATTTCCCTCTATAATGAAATGTCCTAAGCTGGTGGTAGCATTTGTGAAATTTTATGATCTTTTTGTGAGAGAAATTTGAATGGTTGATGGGAACATCATCGAAAAAATCAACTCTAAAAGTATTACTTAAGCTTTGGCATTCCTTGTGACAAAGTGATGGAAAGGCTTTGTGTGGAGGTTGGGAATGAATATTTCAAGGAGTACGAAGAATTTTTCCTCAACAACATTTTCAAAACTTGTCTCAAATCAAAAAGAGAAGATAAGTCTCATTTTCCTAGTACATGAAAGAAATTTCATTTCAAAGAGCTTATTCTAGATGTAATTACTTTGTTGCATAGGGTGGTGGGAAACTCTAGTTTTGAGGGTTTCAAATTTTGGATGTGCAAGTTTATTTTTATTTTCTATAAAAAGAAATATTGCATGCATTGGGCTAGCCTCATGAGATATCATTTTAAATAGGTAGAATTGGCAATATTTTTTGCGGATTTACAAAATCCTTGTATTGGAAAAAGTTTTCATTTGTGCTTGTTCTGAACTAGGTTTTGTATGTGCTTATCCATGTGAAAGTTTCCCTAAAATGAAAACCCTAGATAAATGTGTGGAAGCCCTTAAATTGTTATGTCTTAAATTTAATTTTAAAGTAGCTTAAGTGAGGGAAATTGCATAATGAAGTGATGCCCCTTTTTTCCTAAGTATTTATAACATTAAGTTGTGACCCCATGAAATTCACGTTTACTTAATATATATTTAAGAAAGGGTTGCCATACCATGTAGTTGGCCCCTTTTTATTTTCCTAGCCACTCACAAATTTTCTTTAAGTCATCTTCCCATAGTTTATATCCCTTTTAATGTTAAAACCTTAGTGCATAATTTGTATGTTTCCAAGAAAGGTGGGGATACAATCCAATAGTTAGTGTATCTTTGTGAGGCTTGACAGAGATCATAGCAAAAAAATGAGATGCAAATATGTGTCCAATGGTAGGCCAAAGCTTTCAAATTTTATCACATCATTGGTTGGGAGATTGATGACTCTTGCTTACTCATGAGCTTCTATATCCTGCCTTGCAAAGAAGCGAGGACCTGAGCTTAGATGGATGTAGTGGGACCTATCCAGTTAGAATAATTATTATGACTTTCACTGTTCTACATAATTCCATCATGGAAAAAGTGTGATAAGTCCAAAAGAAAAATCATAAAGGAAATGAATCTGATGATTCCATGTGGACTTAAGGATGATCGAATGCACTTTGTAGATGGACCCACTATCTTAAATCAGGCAACTTTTGTATCTTCATGAGCTTCTCTCTCCTTCCTTATGAAAAAGAAAGATTGCAATGTGAGTCCCATTTTCTAGCAGAGTAAATGCTCAGTGGTACCTCAAGAGTTAGCCAAGATTAGATATATTAATGGGCCATGTGAATGATGTTAGTGGGCCTAAATGAAATAGTATATGCAAGAGTTAAAAGGAAAGAGATCGATGACTACCACTTTTTTGCGATCTCCTCTCTCTAACCTTGTGAAAAAGTGAGATGCTTCCATGTGTCTAGTTGACACTTAAGAGGATTCAAGCTACTTAAGGAGAAGATTCTATATGAACTTTAAATGAATGATTGGGACTTAATCTCATGATAAAGGAGATTCACTTATGAGGACTCATCTTAAAAGAAGATCAATGGTCCATGTGTTCTTGTAAATTCTTCCATTTGTCTTGTGAAAATACAAGATGTGAACACATGGATCCTTCTCTTAGGAATGTGGAATTTTCAAAGATGCTTACAAGGCATCAATTCTCAGTTGGTTGAGATTAAAATTGGATCACCAACCACCCAACCAATCTCGAGAGTTACTTTACAGAGTACTTCAATGAGTGAAGTGTCTAACACTTCATCTACTGAGCAATAGGCTCAAATCATTCCAGCATTAGGCTTGACTAAGAAACAACAAGGTATTCCTTCAATTAGTGTTATTTCTAATATTCATATATTTGTTTCTATTTCTACTATTTCCACTATTGTTTCCTTCATGGCTAGTGCAATGATAGTTGAGACTTAGTCTCAACTGAGCACTGAAATTTTGAACAAAGGAAAGGAAATTGTTCCTTATATTATTGATAAGGGTAAAGGGGAAGAAATTGATCTAGATGAGGACATTGTTATTAGTACAATGACATTTCTTTCTCTTTCTACTATCCCTTGAGTAAATAGATGTGATTGAGCAACTCAATGATACAAATCAAGAGCTTATCAATTTAAGGATAGAAAATGAAAGATTAAAGAATGATCTCAACATAGAGAAGCATACCAATGAAGAATGGTGAAATCTCAGGAAAGCATGAATCAATTGACTGAGAAAAGTCAATATAGACACAAAGGTAAAGTTGGATTAGGATATACAGATGAAGTTGAATCATCTCAATAAGGAGCTCAAAAAAATAAAAGACCTACTTGCAATCATTGTGGTAAGATAGGTCATGCATAAAATATAAGTGTTGCAGCAATGGTAAAGCAAAATTCAATGGAAAGTGTTACAACTGTAACAAGCATGGACATAGAGTAAGTCAGTGCATAGAGAAAACCTAAGTTTGAAGGAAAGTGTGACAATTGCAACAAGCAAGACACAAATCTTCAGAGTGCAAGACCAATAAGTGTAAGCCAGCAAAGAAAATTGTGAAAGAAATATTTGGATGGGATTACAACACATGGTGTAGATTTCACTACTATGGTAAGTTTGGGCACATTGGAGAAAATTGTGTAAAACAACACATGAGGAGAAGAGACACTACAAAGAGATGTTTTGTATTTATAGAACTTGGACATCTTGTGAAGAACTATATGAACTGAGGAAGAGTAGAAAATGAAAAGAAAGTTAAAGCTAACAACATCAGAAGAAAAAAAATGAGGGAGCAATGGGTGCATAAATCTCAAGAGAATGCAATCCAAAGTCTTAAAGTTGTTGAAACCTAATTCAAGGAGTTGGGTGGTACAATCACTTTGACTTAATTCCCTATAGAGATCATTGGAACTATAATATTGAAGGAGTCATCTAACATCAGTTCCAAGTAGCATACAGAAAGATCCATATCATCATTCAAGATACACAAGGATCACTGAGTGATGATTGAAGTTCAAGACCTTACTGGGCAAGGTTGGGTTGCATATCTTTTCCTATTTTTGGATGCAAATGTTGAGTTAGTGGCCTTACCTAGTTCAAAGTTCTTACCAAGTTGAAGGTGTCTTCCAAGCAATAAAGATCAAACTGAGTGGAGAACAAACTATCATTGAGTGAACATTTGTACAAAGCATTAATGGCGATTATAAAGACAAAATTTTGCTAAAAGGAGAAAATTCATCGAGTCATTTCACCATGAATTTTCTAGAGATAATAATGAAGAGCAATTTCAAAGCCCCTGAGCAATTTGAAGTAGTATTTGGTGAAGTTATTTTTGTGTTCAAGAATTAACCGAGCAAATGGCATCTTCAAGCAGTAAAACAAAAAAGGGTTCAAAAATGTTGATTCATGGAGTGGATTGCAAGTCTCTCACATTTAAATTGATAGTAGTAATTGTAGAGGCACTTGACCCAATTGGAGTGTAGTCTCAAATACCTATGAAGGTACTTCTAATTCATGATATCATGTCATTTGATCACTATTTGATTCAAGATCTTGGAACCCTAGAAATGAACTAGGCATTCAATGAACCCTATCTAGATTACAAAGAAGATGATACACATGATTACCAGGTTACCAATGTTGAATAAGGCAAAAACCATGAAAACCCTAGGTTAGGTTGAACTGGCAAAGAGAACTCTTGCTGAGTGAGATGGTAGAGGAATAAAACTTAATGGAGTAATAGACATGGAAATCAAGTTTTGGATACATGTGATTTCTCACAAGTTATATAGCTCAAGCAGACGAAACAACATTCCCTGTGAAGCAGTTGACCTAGTGTTGAAGGTGGTGAAAAAAATTATCTTTTGACTTTGTCAGGCTACTATTGAGTCAATTGGGCAAAAACATGGAGAGTATCCAAGTCTCCAAGAATAATTCACGTAAATTTGGTTCTCTTTTAACCTGTTTATTCTTCTATGTTCAAAATTTTCTTCCTTCTAAAGGAATTGTGGTATGGAAGAAAGACATACCTATATTATATCAAATAATGAATTCATAGCTGAAATGGGAGAAAACTTTGAAAGTATAATGGATGCCTACTTTGAAACATTCAAAGAAAAGATGTAGAGAAAATATAGGATTCCAAAAAAGTTAGTAGAAGACTATAAGCAAGACATATGTTTTCTAGTAGACTGTGATAAAGTTTACATCCAAGCAATTTAGCCAAGAGTGGCATGGGTAAAACCTTTGAGTTATGAGGTGAATATTGATGACACCAATGACATTATTGAGGCTCTCTTGAACGAGCCTACGGATCTTAAAGCTACATACTTTGGAGCATATGAGGAGGCAAAGGCCAGGATTTGACATGAGATCAAGCTACCCTAGGCAGTAAATAAAGGAAGAAAGAGGATGGAGAAAATCATGAAGAACACCAAGTCATCAAGCTCT